>JASEVX010000013.1:29127685-29139627 GCA_031761405.1 Serripes groenlandicus | reverse complement strand
GAAATATGTTACAATGTTAACCTTATTTTGTAAAACCATCTTATCAAAATTTAAATAATTAATTAAACATTCACCGAATACACAACATTCCTTATATCATAGATTATCTTAATTGTAGTCATACGACTACATGTACCTAATGTTCGATATGTTATCATGATCTCAAACATTTGTATTATTTTGTTATATAACTGAAAACATATGATGCCACAGAAGCACAGTAATTCTCGCCCGCGTCAGCGTTTTCAACAAGCTGACAAATGCACATATGGACCGGCTTATAACATAGACACACCTGCGACGTCGTCTGAAACAGCGACCAGTGCTACAATGCAGTACGGTATCAGCAATCATACCGTATTGCGTCGCCTCAGCCAATGTCGTGTACCCAGTCGGCATAGAGTTTTGTTAACACGTCATCAGGCTGCTCGTTTGTAGATGTCTAGACGTCGTTTACGTTGGGGACGAAGGCAGTGGATGCGAGTTATATTCGCTGATGAGTCTAGATTTAATTTTAATCGTCATGAAGGTCGTATTAGATTTTTTTAGGAGAAAGGGAGAGCGTTTTGCGAACTGATGCCTTGTAGAGATGGATATATTCAGGATAGAGTGTAATATAATTGTTTGGGGAGGGATTGTGGGCAGAAGTATACCAGCCTTGTTGTTGTAAGGGGGAACCTCAATGCTCAAGGCTCTGATGACCGGAGACTGCAGCCTGAAGTAGTTTATATTCTTACAAAGACACAGGCCTGCTATAGTTGATGCATCACAATGTACCCTCCTCATGTTGCACGAATATGTATATGGTTTCTCGACGGAAGCGGCGTCAACGTGCTTCCTTGGCTTGCGCTATCACGAAACATGAATCCGACATCTTGGAAGAGTTAGTCGGAGGTTAATATCGAGAGGCAATATGAACAACCTGACAGACCTTGTGAACGCTCTCATTCAGAAATGTAATATGTTCCCGACGTCTATGTTCGACGTTACGTTCGGTCTATGCACGGACTCATTGTCGCTTGCATTACCAGCAGAGGTGGTCACACAAGATATTGCATAAAAATCACACCAGATCCTCTGATAGCAATTTACAGCTTTCATGTTATGCCCTTGTCCTCCTTCGATTAAAACTAATCACTTAAAACGACCGAAATTCAGAATTAAAATTGTACACGAAATTGCACATAAACTGCTTTAAAAATCAAACATCATATATTTTTATGTAAATAATCAATACAAATAACCGAAACTAATTGCACTCTTTCTTTTGCAGCTGAGTGTATTAGCTGCACTCCATGAAAACTAACTTTAACGTAATTATTACACGTGTAAATAAGCGGTGCTCTAGCAAAATCAACCTTAACGTAATTATTACACGTGTAGATAAGCGGTGCTCCATCAAAATCAACATTACGTAATTGTTACACGTGTAGATAAACGTCTTTCCCGTTCAACTATCCATTGAGATCCAAGTGGACTATGTATGTTGGACATTTCCTGAGACTGAATTGCGAAAACCAACTATTTCGTAGTTATAACAAGCTTAGACAGACAACTGCATACTTATCCATGTGTATTCATGCGGATCTTTACAGTGGGATCTAAATGGACAATGCGCAGGTTGGTCTAGTTTTTACACTGATCGCAAATTGCCTTAAGGTTGCTTTTCCAAGTGCGCCACTCGTATGTACTGGACCTATTCGTACCAAGCACTAGACAATGGTGTTTAATTGATATGTTTCCAATATCTTATTGCTCAACCAAACACTTTGTTGTGGTACTCAAAATAATCGTTTCAGTGAGACGATTCTTTTGCGTACCAATAACAAAGGGTTAAAGTGCCAAATAAAGATGTTAGCATATGACAAATGACCATTGTCTGGAGCTCTGTTTGATTTTTCTTTTATTAATTCCAAGGCCTTATTGCTCCTAATGGCCATTTGTGCTCCGTGTAACCACCCTAAATGTGCATGTATAAGTGAATAAGTATGTGTATATATATGTGTGTTTGTATGTGTGTGTATGTAAGTATGTATATGTAAATGTATGTAAATGTATGTAAATGTATGTATATGTACATATATAAATATATATATGAAACAATGCATATGTTGTAGCTAATTAACGTAAGTTAGTCTGTAAATATTTTGTCTTGCTTCTGACTCCATAACAGAAATTATAACTTCGTGGATTTTGGCAACAAATGGATTATAAATAAGTTAAATTAATGTGCAAACTACATTCAAAAGTCGTCTGTCGTAAGTGAACAGTTCTCTTAGTCTAACTACAGAAATTAAAAAGGCTACTCTTCCCAGTCAATTAGTATCCCGTAAAAGGACAAGATTAGTTCATTTCGATTAAGAGTATCATTATGTATGACATATTGTGTTCTTTTCTTTGTGTTTGTGTTAATTGTAATTTCACTAATTTGTATATATATTGTAAGCACGACAAAAAAAATGAACTGTTTACGTCAATATAATTTATGTCTTTTGTCCTAAAACGCAACTAAAACACCACAAAAAATACCAATTAGTAAGTAGAATGAATTACTGCAATCAAAATGTCACATCAGAATAGATCGGTACTTAATTATCACAGAGTTTATAGTGTAATTATAAGCAAAGACTGATGTAATGCTAACGATAAAGTGTTCTATTAGCGATCAATTATAATTCATGACACGATCAAGGAGCGAAAGGCAAAACACTAAAAAAGTGTTATTGAATTTAGAATCTAGAAAAAGATCCGAAGGGTTCAAAGAAAGACATCAGACAATATTTGAACACTTCTCAGTTGATTCCCAGAGCTACAGATAAAGGGCGTTTTGCATGTTCTAAAATTCTTGATTTACCCTCTAACCCTATGTCGTGGGTACACAAAAGAATCGTCTCAGTGAGACGATTCTTTTGAGTACCCACAACATAGGGTTTGCTTTAATAATAAGAGAGAAATTGTGGGGGGAAAGAGCTGAATACCCCTCCTTATCTGGACCTCTGAAATTTCCTAGTACACAGTCACCAGTAAAAGGTTTAACAGTGACGATATGAACTAATGATCATCACGAAGTTAATATGCTCTACGAAATATAATATTTGTCTATGTAATATACAAGAGGAAATGTTTTTAAATTATACATACTCAGTGAAAGACGGACCTGGGGACGAATGCATTAAGCCGTAGGGAAGTCGATCCATGGAACTCGCTCCACAGCATTCGGAACTCCTCGGCAGACTACATCTAACCTCGGATGTTTGACGTATTTCTCCATATTGGAACTATTTTTAAAAAACAGTAACAAGAACAGTCCTGTCCATTTTATAATGTTCTCAATGTCCTGAGTTTTTTCCATTTCAAGTTCAAACGGTTTTCTTTATATGTATAAAGGACAATTTTGCATCGCAAATTCAACATATTCTTCGAAAGACGCCATTTTGAAACTTTATTTTAAAGCGACTGAAATCCAAATGGCACGGGAAAAAAAAAATTGAATTCGCCCTAAATGTTATTTTTTTATGTTATCCAAGTAAAACCAGGGTAGAAAATGTATCGTTTTTTATCAATAAAGTGAACTTGAGTCGTTTTCAATTGTCCCGATGAAGGGGTTTCCTATTTAAACAAAAATACTTACCCCGTTACTGACAGAGTAGAATTTGCGATGGAAAAAGTATCGAAAACAAGAAAATCTCACCGATTATAGGGGTATGCAATATGTCAGTTATCATATTTTAATGCCCCAAATACAAAAATAACACTTATTTTCTTAAAATTGGAAATTTTATTTTCTTTCGACAGTTGGATATCTGGAGTTCAGTCGCTTTAAAGGCGGCAGTTTTGGGATGTCAGTAAACCGGCAACCGCACCACAATTTATAGGCGTAGCTACATATGTCTTACCGTGAAACATCCGAGGTGAGTTGTAGGGTACCGAAATCTTCCGAAGTGTGTCGAATGGCTCAACAGTTCAGTTGCTATGGCACATAGCATAAACGCCTGCAAAATCTAAACCTTATAACAACCACATCTATTGATTCAATCCTCTATAAAGGCTAAACAATTTTGCAAACAGAGCAAATTGGCCATCAGAAGCCATAGGTTTTCCAGCGGTCTCGGAACGTCAAGTAGATAATGGAACTAGGGGAAGTGTAATTATTGCGTAAAGTCGAATATTGTGGAAAAAGGAAAAATTGGTCTTCATGTGCAAATTAACCATTTGCGACCATCTTTTCAAAGTCGTCGCTGCAGAGGCGTGAAAAAGCATGTGTATGAAGGAAAGGGTTAATTATATATAAAATGCTAAATGTAAATAGATGCAAATTTGTCCACGGTTGAAATTTTGAAAACTAAGAAGTCTCCAGTGACGGATTCGGATATGTGTAATATTCTGTTTTAATTTTGTATCTTATAAAATAAAAAGTAAAATCGATCCGTTTAATGTTCAGGGTCCAATTTCACCAACCTTTAAGTTTAAACTTATTTATTTTACATCAATTGCGAAACAAGCTTTAAGCTTATATTAATTACGCTCGATGTCTGCTTCCTGGAAACTTAACCAGTACTCGCGCCGTTTGTGTGGAAAAATCCCAAAGGCAGAACTCGCTCATCACGGGATTCGAACCCAACCTTACTTTGTGTTTCTCTAATACTAAGTCAAACATGAATGGTTAAATGTTTTTAAGCAAATGTCTAAGTGGACATTAATAGTTACCTTGCTGGATAACATTATTTGTTGAGAAATGAAATAGTTTAGCATTTTTATTAGGGAAACAAAAATGATGACATATGCCCTAAATAATTTAAGTATTACTTAGCGCTTAGTTACGTTGGTGGAATGGGGCGCAGATGATATGACCTCGTCCCTCGGAAAAGATACAAATTGACTTTTGAGAACAATGCAGATCCAGATCACCTTGTGCATTTGTACTGCCTAACCAACATATCCTCTTGTCACATTGTTTTTACATAAGCTTGATTTAAGCTCCCGTCACATTGTGTAGATTCTCATAAGACGTAGCAGATTTACAGAGGATGATCTGAACATATAGTAAATTCTGCGAATATCGCGTTATCACTCAAAGCTTTTCTTTGTTGCGCATGCACTACCGGATGTTATATGATTCTATTAGAAAAGCCCGATAACACGACTTTCAAAAGCTGCTAAAAAAAGAATCTCAGAGAGAACGATACATCATAAATGTTAGTCATAATAAAACAATCCTACATGCCCTCAGCAACGAAGACGTACATTTTTTAGACAAAAAAACCAGTTGTTTTCATTTTCTTTTAAATTTTAACATGCTGTCTATTAAATGCTTATCACTTGAACTCACATGATAACATAACGTGACGTTTTCTCGGCTTCAGAAAGCATGAAGGAAAACAAGGACAAAAATGTTAAAGAAAGAAATATGTCATTTTTTTGCCTGTACAATTGTGTTTGTTATGAATTTAAATATATAATATTTGTGAACTTCTAAATCATTTCTTTATTTACAAAAATTATGGAAGCTTTTATAAGGACTAAAAGTTAACAATGAAATGTGTCATTATTTGGAAAATATGAATAAATTGTACCATTAAGAAATGTAAACGATTGCATTCCGAAAATGTCATGTAAATACGTTCATAATTTGAAATAGTTTATACTTTTGTATTTTCCAATTAAAAAGAAATGTTTTAGTGACATATTTTATAGCATAATCATTTTCACATAAAACCACACAATGTTGATACAACGGGACCACCATACCAATATATTTTGTAATTAACCCTGTGAGTGATTGTCTGCCTTGAACATTCCATTTTCAAAATGGCGGCGTATGGACATGATCTTTTGGAACTTTAACAGGAATTAAGTGTTATTTTCTGATAACGGAAGGAGTGACGCTGGATATAATTTACAGATTACACTTCTCCAAATATACCTTAAGTACACCGATATTCGGTTGTTCCATCCTACATTGTTCAGAAATGCAACGTTGTACCTTTTTCCATGCACTGACTAATATTTAATTGAATTCGTTGGAATTTTTTAGAAATGATAGAAGAAATATGTTATGTCAGAGAATGCAAATCCGTTCATGATAAATAACTAGCAAACTCATGATACGAGTCTTGCTGGAGACTCCTAACTTTTGTTTTAACTCATTTAAATCGATTGCGAAACAAGCTTAATCAGGCTCGACTACTGCTTGCTGGAGACTGAACCAGTACTCGCGCCGTTTGTGTGAACAAAATCCCAAAGGCAGAACCCGCTCATCACGGGATTCGAACCCAGTACCTTTGGTTCGAGAGGCTGACGCTCTACATCTACACCGCTGTCTCCAACTATGGTATATTTATCAATGAGCCTGTTAAAGCAAAACATGTGTTTGAATGGTATTTAACGCCGCTTTCAACATCATTTTAGTTACATTATGGCGTTTCCTGGGTAAATTACAACCACTTCCGGTATGTTTATTCTGTTAGGTTAGATTGTTTGTTTGGGTGGTGTTTTACGCCGCTTTCAACAATATTTCAGTTTCATCACGGCGTTTCCTGGGTAAATTAGCAGGACTGTTAATGGGTTATATCCGTACAACAGCGCATCTGTCGCAGTGCTACATAGACAACCCAGAGCAGTAAAGAGGATAGGCACTACTACTATTCTTAAAGTATGTGACATGACCTGACGGGGGATCGAACCCTCGTACTCCGTTCTCTTGGTGGACACTCCAACACTAACATCACTGAGGCGGTTAATCCTAACAACAGTGGCTCATTCAAGTGTATGAAAAGTTTATTTTGTCTGCCTGTGGAAAGGGCTTAATATTCCTTTTGTCGTAGTGCAAACAAAGTATACATATACATCGATGATATTGTATACAGTTATCCTGTATTTAGAAATTAGTCTGCCTATCGCACTCACATTAAACATCAATTCCTAACAATAAATGCATTTAGACATTGCAATAAACATAATTTTCGCAGCATTGTCGTGTTGGAGCCCGAACGACAGGCACCTACATAAATCTCAGTGGGTAGACAGAAAATACGCTATAGCGAAAAGGTCCTCATATATTTAGTCTATTTGTGTACTGTATATTGGGTGTTTAGAGCCATTTTTAACAATTGTTCAGTCATATCACGGCCACCATTTCACCTATCAATGTGGTTTTTTTTGTGGAAGAAGAATAATGGTCGTCGCATTGACTTTCGTACAACGTCGGGGGAAATGTTGGCGGATATGGGGGCCTTGTATATTTCAGATATGCCACCGAAGACTGACCTTCAGAGCTTATTAAATTAACTTCTTTCCCACTTAAAGACGCAATTGAATGCATTTGCAGCAGACAACTTTTGAAAACAAAACAATAGTGCGGCTAAAGGAGAAATTGCTCATAATGAGCAATTTCTCATTTTGCCGCAATGATTTCAAATGTCTTCAATACGTATTCTTTCGTTTAAACAGATTTTTCCATATTTCTTCCTATATGTTTTCATGTCTAAAACATTTCACCGAAAGTTTCCAAAATGGTGATGTAAGACGGCTGAAGCACGGTTGTTCTGACACCGTACTGGACGAACGAAAATCAGGACTATTTACGAAAATATTCCACTGTACTCAGCCTTTTTCGACACCAAGAACCTAACCTCACCAAGTGTATAGTGACACTTTATACGTCCCGAACACTGATATATAAGGCTGCTGGTTGGCGCAAGCACGGTTGTTCTGGGACCGTTTTGGACGACCGAAAATCAGGACTATTCACGAAAACATTCCACTATATTGAGCCAATTTGGGCATCCAATTCCTAACTTCACTAATCGTTGCACTGCTCGCATAGTGTACAGTGGCACTCTATACGTCCCGACGGGTGATGTAAGCCTGCGGCTGTTCTGACACCGTTTTGGACAAACAGTGGAAACTCAGATCTGACTAAAAGTGGCCGACGTAGTCTCATTTGTATCTTCACTTGTCGAAAAGACTCGGGGAGGGTCGACTTCTGCAATACATGGTTCATGTTGTGATCAATGAGCATTGTAAAGATTACATTCGAAATGTATTCTATAATCTTAAAATTCGCTCCAGCATCATATTATTATATAAACGACATTTAACCCACAACATAAATTAGACGAGGTTTAACATTCAACAATTTCGACTGCATCGGTGAAGAAGTGATAGAAAGCCCGCATTGTGTTCGTAGTTATCGGATCCCTCTTTGGTGCTCAAGATTGTGGGGATAGCATTGCGACTGTCTCGCTGGTGTCAGAACAAATGGACCAGTAGTTCTGGTAACTCACACAGAAAACGATGTGATATTTTTTTGAAGATTTGCTGAAAGCGGCGTAAAACAAACACCCACTTTACCATACGTGTGTTGTTCAAGCAGACGCGCAGAGATGGTGTTTGCCGTTAGAAAGACATTTTTAATATTTAGATAAAATCTAACTATTACCACTCATGCATTGCCATTATCATGCAAATAGAACTTAGAACACGTATAACCCTTGCACAAGTATTGATGCATTTTAACGCATCTGCTGCTGGCGTATTTTGAACACATTCTGGCATACGAAATTGCATATTTTAGACATAATGTTTTCAAAACCGCCCGCTGCAGTGGAACCAGATTCGACGCCTTTTCTCATCGTTATGCAAGCGCTAGTGAAGCGACATCAAATAGCAACACAACGTTGTGTCAACGTTATCTTTAGTATTCTATGCATGCCTGTGACAGACAAACACTATAAAACAATTTCATTTTAAGACATTTGCAACCAGTTTAGATCATAATCAACCTGCACTTCAGCGAGGGTTTGTCTGCATTGCTTACTTATTTGTCACAGTACGCTCATTGGCGTTCAGTGCTTCGGGTTGCATGACGACTGACTGGCTGTTGTCAGGATAAATGGACAAGTCGTACTGGTAAAAAATACCCAGGAAACGCCGTGATACAAATGAAAAAGTGTTGAAAGCGGCGTAAAACACCTAACCTTAAATCGAAAATGTAAGAAGTATTGTGTCGGGTTCAGTTATATAGGACATTAAGGAAATGATAGGTTTACCAACTAATGTAAACTGACTTGATTGTTCCTCAATAATACATTGGTCAGATATCCGACATAACATACTGATAGTTATGAACCGGGCTCTACGTAAACATGTATATCCTGATCAACCTGCAGCGCTTGACTCTGTTGATTGATTGGGGTTTAACGCCGTTTTCAACAATGTTTCAGTCATATCAAGGCGGCCAGTTCATCTAGTCATATGGTTTTTGTCTTTTTACACCAGTACTTCATAAAACATTCTTTCCAAGCAACTGACCGAAAGAGAGAGAGAGAGAGAGAAAGAGAGAGAGAGAGAGAGAGAGAGGGAGAGAGAGAGAGAGAGAGAGAGAGAGAGAGAGAGAGAGAGAGAGAGAGAGAGAGAGAGAGAGAGAGAGAGAGAGAGAGAGAGAGAGAGAGAGAGAGAGAGAGAGAGAGAGAGAGAAGAAAGAGAATTCCATACTATCCGATGTTAATCTTTTGTCCCTCAAATAATACACTGGTCAGCTATAATACACATAATACAAATAGCTTTGAGCCTAGCTCTTCGAGAATATAATCCTGATCATCATGCAGCGCATCAGTGAAGCTTTATCTTAACAGCACTGCTCGCTGATAAATTCCTCAATTCCTTGGTATTATTCCCAGTGCAGTTGTATAGGGCATCAACGAAATGATAGGTCAATCGACTAATGTACATTGACTTGATTGGACCTCAAATAATACACTGGTGAGAGCTATAAGGCGTTATCTACGTATAGATCCAAATTAGTTTGCGGTGCATCTGTGCAGTTTTATCCAACTCTGCACTGCTTGCTTATAAATTCCCCCAACGTTTCAAAACTGTTGGTATAATGCCCAGTTCAGTAATATATGACATCTATGAAATGAAAGGTCAATCTACTAATGTACATTGACTTGATTGACCCTCAAATAATACACTGTTCAGAGCTATAAGGCGTAATCTACTATATATATATCTAAATTAGCTTGCAGCATATCTGTGTGCAGATGTTATCCAACTCTGCACTGCTTGCTTATAAATGCACCAACGTTTCAAAACTGTTGGTTTAATGCCCAGTTCAGTTATATAGGACATCTATGAAATGAAAGGTCAATCTACTAATGTACATTTACTTAATGGCTCCCAAATACTACGCTGATCAGATACAAGCCATACTATATACGTGTATATTCTAATTAGATTGCAGCGCATCCGCGCAGTATTATCTAACTCTGCACTGATTTGCTAGTTAGTTACAAAACGCTTCAAACAGGTTTTGTTTCCAGGGTCCAAATTCAACCAACCTTACTTCGCGTTAAATAAAACTTAAATATTTATGAGCGTATATCATCATTTTTGTTTTCTTAACACAAAAGGACAGATATTTCATTTCTTAACACATATTCTTAGTCAGCAAAGTAGCTTTTTGTACCAACTTAGTCATTCACTTAAATACATTTCACCATTCATATTTAAGAGCATATTAGGAAAACAAAAATGACAGGAAATGCTTTTAAGTATTTAAAAGCAGTACTTAACGCTAAGTAAGGTTTGTGGAATTGGACCCTGTTCATTCATTTAGGGTATCAACAAAATGATAGGTTAATAGACTAATGTATACTGACTTGATTGACCCGTAAATGATATACTGGTCAGATATAATACATGAGATGACCACTAGTTATGAGTCGTGTTCTCCCAAAACTGACCATGCTGGGTTATGCAATCAGTGTAGACGTTAATCAGCCATCGCGTCCATACAGCGCTGTGTTATCCGACTCTTCACTGCGTAAGTCCCATAATGCTTCGAGAAATGTATGACTAAGTTAGTTCACTTGAACTAGATATTGTGAATACTCAGGCTGAATGTCACTTAACTTCGTTATACATAAGCTACGGATGGCTTTTTTGGAAGCGCGGTTCTTCTGTTGTGTTTGTTCTAATATCTAATCCATTTACTGTAATTACCAATCAATATAACGAGACATATAAAAACGATCCTTAAGTAGATCGTGTATAGGTTTCTTTATTGTTTAACGTCGTTTTCAAAAGTAGTTTAGTTATATCACGGCGTTACCTGTGTCAATTACCAGTACAGGACTTCAGGTATTGTTTATCCTGGCAACGATGCATCAATGTAATTCAATCCCTGTAACACTGAACGACAAAGAGGGAAATCCTTTCTACCATTAACCTTTTCCCAAATACAGCAAACCTGCAGCAGACGACTTTGAAAGGAAGTTGGCAAAAAAACAGAAAATCACAATAAATTATGGTATAATTACTGCACAAATTTGAAAATATTGGGGCAAATGGAGAAATTGCTCGTTTTGAGCAATTTCTCCTTTTGCCACAATGTTTTCAAGAGTCGTCTGCTGTAGATGCGTCAGAATGCGTCTAAAAGTGGGAAAGGGTTAAGTAGACCAGATAGGCCATAACATTAACCCTTTCTTTGACTCAGTTATTCCTTTATACGATATCAGGACTGGCTTCATTTTCGTTTTCAAACAAGAACGGTATCGCCTATGTTGTGAAGTGGTAGAGCGTCCGCCTTGAATATGGGAGGCCGTGGATTCGATCCCTGACCGGTTCAAACCTAGGTTTAAACGTGACAGTATTGACTGTCCCTCCTTGTCACTTATGATTGAGGAATTATCATTACGACTGACACGCCGGTATAAAGATTAACGGACTAGAAGTACTGGTAACTTACCCAGAAAACGACGTGAAATAACTGGCAAAGAAGTGTTGCAAGCAGCGTAAAATATCATATACACAAGTGAAACAGGACGGATGATTCGAAACGTCTGAATTTCTTGCAAGTTCCAGCATAACGACTGACTGGCTGGCGTCAGGACAAATTGACCAGTAGTACTGGTAACTTACCCAGGAAACGCCGTGATAAA
>JASEVX010000013.1:29065185-29122685 GCA_031761405.1 Serripes groenlandicus | reverse complement strand
GTGACAACCGATACCGACTGCGTAGATAAATCTCCTTTGCAGAGAGCCGTTCTTTACAATCACTTACAAATAGTTAATTATAGGTGATTTAAAATGTTTATTTGGTTCGAAACAAATGACGAAAAGAACAAACTGAGATAAAACTGTTTTTAATATAAAAATTACTTTGAATGAACACTCTCTGCCTATAAAGAGTGTGTAAAAAACGACAATTATGCAAAGAAGAAACGAATCGGGTCTTTCGTACAAAATTATTTCGTCCTTGACAATTGTAAATTTGTCATTAGATTCCCTACAGGCATTTTGCTTGCGATCTGCATATTGTTATGCATCATTAACACTAGGGCGCTCATCATTATATCATTTTAAAACACACGCTCTGCCTATAAAGAGAGTGTAAAGAACGACAACTATGCGAAGAAGAAACGAATCGGGTCTTTATTTTAAATGTGTTATTAGATTCCCTACACGCATTTTGTGCGATCTGCATATTGTTATGCATCATTGACACAAGGGCGCTCATCATTATATAATTTTAAAACATGAGTAGACTAATGATTGGCAAGATTACTCATTTCCTGTTTATGATCAATAATTAGTTGGCTGTGTATATGGTCAACCTACCTTAGAATGGAGTTTGATCATAAGCAATGAAAGGCTTTAATTATATTTCAATGAAGGACATTCACTTCGTTGACAAAAGAAATGCAAGTTATGATACATTTTCACTTGACCCCACCCCTGATGTTCCAATATGTTCCTTTAGTTGATAACTGCTTTTTTCAACTACTGTAATGTAAGTGTTATAACTGCAGTATGGATTTCCGGCGACATTGATGCGTTGCATCAACTTTCTCTTGTAATTAATCGACAAACAATCAACAAACTATCTACGGGGTGATTTAAGACGGACAATAATTGACGTTAAAGTGTATTAAATACAAACTGCTAAACCTGCAATTATCGGTTTTTTCCCACTGTAATACACGTCTGCAGAGTTTGATTGCTTGATTATCATTTAAACATGTGTGGTTTACACGCGACATTTGTGTTAGGATTATTTGACTGTTAGATTTAAGGTCGCTGAACCGTGGATTTTTATTAAAATTGGAAAGATTTTAGTGTCCATTGATCGCAGACAGCAGGATCTCGCTTATTGCGGGTTAATGTATGACTAAACAATATCGGTTCAATGTGGTCGCTTACACCAGGGTTCGGTAGTACAGGTTTGACTGTATTGGTAAAACACGATTTTAAGAAACCTTTTCCCACACGCAGAAGCCTTTTGACGCCTCTTGTCTGATGATGACGATTTCCCCTTTTGCTACAATGTTTTTAACTCTATTCAATAATTTAACCTAAAATATATTTCCATAGTTCATGTGTTTTCAAAGTCGACTGATGGATATCTGTTGTACGTGGATATCTGTTGTACGTGGGTATTTGTTTGCAGGGTTTTTACGCCGCTTTTAACAGCTACGGTCATATCGTGGCGGACAGGAATGATGATATTGGTCCCTCGCCCCGGTAGCTCAGTCAGTAGCGACGCGGGCTGTCAATCAAGGGGTTGTGAGTTCGAATCCCGGCTCGGCCAACTTTCTTTCCGACGATTGACAAAGTCAATGCGACATGCGTCATTCGTCTTCCACCAATAGGCTAAGTCTATGTGGAAAAGCAGCCAGTTGCTTGGGAAGATTGTTGTGTGGAGTACTGGTGTGAGAAAACCAGGAAATGCATGAGTAGGTGAACTGGCCGCCGTGATATAGCTGAGAAGTTGTTAAAAACGGCGTTAACCCCAATCAATCAATCAATCAATCAATCATATTTACATCGAAATAAAAAATATATATAATTCATGAAATCAGTCCCATTCTGCTGGATTTCGAAAGTTGCATTGACTCCATTCGTTCAGAACCATTTAGTCGGGTCGTACGGTTCAAGCAATTATCATACTGTGGCGGCCATCCTTATTTAACGTCCCCCAGCTCCAGGGGAAGTGTTAAGAAGCTTTCACTATCCTGATTCAGCTTCATTGCAAACAGAGGTCGTGATCATACGGGTAAAATGATCGAATGGCGGTACTGCCTCAGTGGTGCAGTGTTAGTAAGAACGTCCGGCTCAGTGGTGCAGTGTTAGTAAGAACGTCCGCCTCAGTGAGGCAGTGTTAGCAAGAACGTCCGCCTCAGTGGTGCAGTGTTAGTAAGAACGTCCTTCCAATGAGGCAGTGTTAGTAAAAACGTCCGCCTCAGTGAGGCAGTGTTAGTAAGAACGTCCGCCTCGGTAGTGCAGTGTTAGCAAGAACGTCCGCCTCAGTGGTGCAGTGTTAGTAAGAACGTCCGCCTCGGTAGTGCAGTGTTAGTAAGAACGTCCGCCTCAGTAGTGCAGTGTTAGTAAGAACGTCTGCCTCGGTAGTGCAGTGTTAGTAAGAATGTCCGCCTCGGTAGTGCAGTGTTAGTAAGAACGTCTGCCTCAGTGGTGCAGTGTTAGAAAGAACGTCCGCCTCAGTGGCGCAGTGTTAGTAAGAACGTCCGCCTCAGTGGTGCAATTTTAGTAAGAACGTCCGCCTCAGTGGTGCAGTGTTATTAAGAACGTCCGCCTCGGTAGTTCAGTGTTAGTTAGAACGTCCGCCTCGGTAGAGGGAGATCACGTGTTCGATCCCCGTCCTGGTCATACCAAATGAAAGTAACGGCTTTCCCTCGTTGGCGCTCAGGATTGTGGGGTTAACATTACGAACTACTCGCTGGAGTCAAACTAAATGGACACGTTATACTGGTAATTAACCCATGAAACGTCGTGATATTACTGAAAAAATGTTGAAAGCTGCATAAAATACCATACAAACAAAACGCTTTATACAATTCAGATTTTATCGAATATAGTCCAAGTTCAGTTCACTATGACCCTATCTCATCAAAATCAGACCAAAGTATTTTGCTGTTCGTATATTGGATCTGGCAACACCTTATAAAAGTTTGTCTCGATATGACCTCTATACGCAAAGGTAACTAAGCCGACCTGTAGGGGGCAGTCATCAGATCTCTAGTTTAACCCTTTCCCTCATACGACAATTCTACAGCAGACGACTTTAAACATATTTTGACAAAAGATAGAAAATCGCTATAATTAAATGGATAACCTATGATTAAAAGTGGAAAACATTGTGGCAAAAGGAAAAATTGCTCGTTTTGAGCAATTTATTCTTTTGTCACTATGTTTTCAAATAGCTGTCTGCTGCTGAGGCGTCAGAAAGCGTCTATATGAGGGAAAGGGTTAAGTTTGGTTTCAACAAGATTTAGACCTTACATATATGTTTATATTTGACCTCGGGTGACCAAATCGGGTCAGTTCATTACCGCAATCAAGCATATATGAGCCGTACCGCGAGTAAAACCAACATTATAGCCTCTGCGTAATTATCGACCCAGATCAGCTGATCCGGGCCGACACATTCCTTCTCAGGGTGGTAGAGGTATAGCGTAATAATTCCTAAAACAGAAAATCCACAGTAGGCGAAAAGTGTCTGTCCGGGTTAGCCTGTGCGGGATGCTTAGGCTGATCCGAGTCGATACTTTACGCAGAGTCCTCAATGTTGTTTTTCTCGCGGGACGGCTCATATGAAGATAACATCATGCTATAAACCAGACCTCCGACTAAGAAAATAGCAACGACGGGAATAAATGAATGATTCGTGCAATAGTATGACCCCATTCGATATGCTTGAATCATATGTACAACGGTAGACTGCTTTCTATCGCGATGTTAAATATATCAAATATTATGTAACCCTTAGCCTGCTGAGACCGACTTTTGCGAAGCCTGTAACACCAGTATAGAGACAGGCCAGCCTGAGAATTTATTAATTTACAGAGCTCTAGATAGGGGTTGTTTTGCATGGTTTGAAATCTTTATTTGACCCTCTAACCCTATGTTGTGGATACTCAAAAGAATCGGATTTTTTCGAGTACCCACAACATAGGGTTTGCTGTTATAATAAGAGAGAAAGTGTGGGTGAAAGAGCTGAATACCATTCCCTATCTGGACCTCAGAATGTAATCAATAAAACTATTCTTCTCTAAATAATAAAGCGAGTGTTGATAGGACAATAAGTGACACTAAGTATCAGTAACACTTAATGTTCATTTCATTCTAAACGTCTTGATAATTTAATGTTGGAAACTAGAATTGATGTATATTAATCGTGTTTTGATGTTTTCTGATGAGTACAACATTTATAGTTTTTGTGACTAGGCGTTTTCTGATGAGACCAACATGTATAGTCTTCATGACTAGACGTTTTCTGATGAGACCAACATGTATAGTCTTCGTGACTAGGCGTTTTCTGATGAGACCAACATGTATAGTCCTCGTGACTAGACGTTTCCTGATGAGACCAACGTGTATAGTCTTCGTGACTAGGCGCCTTATGATGACACCACAATGTTTATTATTCTTCGTGACTAGACGTTTTCTCAATGAGACCAACATGTAAAGTATTCGTGGTTAAACGTTTTCTGATGACACCAGCATGTATGGTATTCGTGACTAAACGTTTTCCCATGACACCAATATGTATGGTATTCGTGACTTAACGTTTTCCCATGACACCAACATGTATAGAATTCGTGACTAAACGTTTTTTGATGACACCAACATGTATGGTATTCTTGACTAGACGTTTTTCCATGACACCAACATGTATGGTATTCGTGACTAGACGTTTTCCCATGACACCAACATGTATGGTATTCGTGACTAGACGTTTTCCCATGACACCAATATGTATAATATTCGTGACTAAACGTTTTCTGATGACACCAACATGTATGCTATTCGTGACTAGACATTTTACCATGACACCAACATGTATGGTCTTCGTGACTAGACGTTTTCCATGACACCAACATGAATGGTATGCGTGACTAAACGTTTTCCCATGACACCAACATGTATGGTATTCGTGACTAGACGTTTTCCCATGACACCAATATGTATAATATTCGTGACTAAACGTTTTCTGATGACACCAACATGTATGCTATTCGTGACTAGACATTTTACCATGACACCAACATGTATGGTATTCGTGACTAAACCTTTTATCATGACACCAACATGTATAGTATTCGTGACTAATCGTTTTCTGATGAGACCAACATGTATGGTATTTGTGACTAAACGTTTTCTGATGACACCAACATGTATGGTATTCGTGACTAAACGTTTTTCCATGACACCAACATGTATGCTATTCGTGAATAAACGTTTCCACATGACACCAACATGTATGCTATTCGTGACTAAACGTTTTCTGATGACACCAACATGTATAGTATTCGTGAATAGACGTTTTCCCAGGACACAAACACGTATAGTATACGTGACTAAACGTTTTCTCAATGACACCAACATTTATAGTATACGTGACTAGACGTTTTCTCATTGACACCAACATGTATAGTATTCGTGACTAAACGTTTTCTCATAACACCAACATATATAGTATTCGTGACTAAACGTTTTCTCATAACACCAACATGTATAGTATTCGTGACTAAACGTGTTCTCAATGACACCAACAAGTAAAGTCTTCGTGACTAGACGTTTTCTCAATGACACCAACATGTATGGTATTCGTGACTAAACGCTTTCTGATGAGACCGACATTTGTTCGTGATTGAACGCCTTCTTACGAGACCAACCCATTTAATATTTGGTCTTCTTTAAAGAGAAGTAAGCAGCACTCTGCGAAAACTTTCCGAGGTACTTTTGCGAAAAATGTTGATTCAGATCAGGTACTGCAACCGCGCAGTTTGATCTAGCTCTCACCATTCCCCCAATTAGTTATATAGAAAAGTTTCAAGTAATATTTGTAATATTTGTAAAAAAAAAAAGGATTTTATTTTTTTTTGCAAACGTGTTATAGTTGCATTAGTTAAAATGTATAAATGTATAGGGAAGATATTTTTATTTTTTTAAAAGCCACATTATCGACAGTTAACCCGTCATCCTTTCAGTGAAACAGACTTGTTTTGACTTATTAACCCCTTCCCTCATATAGACGCTTTCTGACGCCTCTGCAGCAGACGGCTTTTTGAAAACATAGTGACAAAACGAGCAATTGCTCCTTCTGCCACATTGTTTTCCACTTTTAGTCATAGGTTATCCATTCGATTATAGAGATTTTCTATTTTTTGACAAAATATGTTTAAAGTCGTCTGCTGCAGAATTGTCGTATGAGGGAAAGGGTTAATAGTAAACGAGAAAACCAACTGTATGAACTCTGCGTAATGTATCGACCCAGTCCACGCAGGGTAATCCGGGCCGTCACTTTCCGTCTCAGGGGGATATAGGTTTAGAGTAATGATTCATGAAACAGAAAATCCACAGGAGGTGAAAAGTGTCTGCCTTGATTAGCCTGCGCGGCACGCTTAGGCTGATCCGGGTCGATACTGTACGCAGAATCTTTGAAACGTGTCATATGGAGGCAAAAAGGACCCATTGCTCTTGTTCTCGCAATGTTTTGAACACGTTTAAAAGTAATCGATTTAACAGATATTACTTACTCGATATTTGCCAAACGTTTCAGTTTTATCCAAGTTGATGATTGGTTTTCTATTAACTCTTTCAGCGTCAAAGGCAATATTGAGATGTTTGGAAACAATGCTGATCGAGGCGAGTCAGCTCGTAACGAGCTGTCTCAATTGAAATCAGCATTGTTTGCCTTTTATTTATCAAAATAGTCCAAACTTTTATTACATGAGAAATGAAGACGTCCGATTTTGAACATGGAAGAGTCTACTTTAAACAATTCGGCGCTGAAAGAGTTAAAAGCTACTATCGTGTAAAGCGTTAACCCTTTCGCACATACAACACATATACAGCAGACGACTTCGAAAACATCTATGCAAACATTGGAAATATCTATCGCTATGAATTAATTTATAATTATTGAATAGAGTTGAAAACATTGTGGCAAAAAGAGAAATTGCTTATTATGAGCATGTTCTACTTTTGTCAGAACGATTTCAAAACTCGTCTGCTTCAAATGCATCTGTAATAAGAAAAAGGGTTATACCTTGATGTTATTCAACCATCCGCATCCGGTTTATTTATATGCACATTTTATCTTGAAACAGTATCATTGACTGTCAAACTCGTACACGCATTACATTGTTAATTTAAACCATTCAACAAGAAAAAAGAGTCAATGTGTGTTTTTGTTGTGTAGTATTTTCTTTTACTAAGTAATCACATTAACATTTTAAAAAATACTATAAATGTAGTTTAAAAAATAAATTATAAAAGACGAAATAAAATGACAAATTGTCCTTTTTAAATAAATAATTATATTTATACGGACATTGATCAGTGTACTGTCGCCCTGGTATAACTGAACTAGTGTTGAAAGGTGATTCAACTGAAAACGCGATAAAACAATTATTTCAACCGCTAAATTGGAGTGTGTGGTAGTGAAAACATTATTTAAAGAAAGGAGAAATGAACCGATCTAGTTGGGGATCGAACGCTGGATTGGCGAGTCGACAGAACAGCAATGCGAGTAGTAAGAGGAGTGTAGTACGGGTATGTATTATTTGGTTTAGCGCTTTCAGCTCCGACCGCCTCGTTGGTGTAGTGGTAGAGCGTTCACCGCGGTGGTGTAGTGGTAGAGCGATCACCTCGGTGGTGTAGTGGTAGACCGTTCACCTCGGTGGTGTAGTGGTAGAGCGTTCACCGCGGTGGTGTAGTGGTAGAGCGTTCACCTCGGTGGTGTAGTGGTAGAGCGTTCACCTCGGTGGTGTAGTGGTAGAGCGTTCACCTCGGTGGTGTAGTGGTAGAGCGTTCACCTCGGTGGTGTAGTGGTAGAGCGTTCACCTCGGTGGTGTAGTGGTAGAGCGTTCACCTCGGTGGTGTAGTGGTAGAGCGTTCACCTCGGCGGTGTAGTGGTAGAGCGTTCACCTCGGCGGTGTAGTGGTAGAGCGTCCGCCTCGGTGGTGTAGTGGTAGAGCGTTCACCTCGTCGGTGTAGTGGTAGAGCGTCCGCCTCGGTGGTGTAGTGGTAGAGCGTTCACCTCGGTGGTGTAGTGGTAGAGCGTTCACCTGGGTGGTGTAGTGGTAGAGCGTCCACCTCGGTGGTGTAGTGGTAGAGCGTTCACCTCGGTGGTGTAGTGGTAGAGCGTTCACCTCGGTGGAGTAGTGGTAGAGCGTCCTCCTCGATGGTGTAGTGGTAGAGCGTTCACCTCGTTGGTGTAGTGGTAGAGCGTTCACCTCGGTGGTGTAGTGGTAGAGCGTTCACCTCGTTGGTGTAGTGGTAGAGCGTTCACCTCGGTGGTGTAGTGGTAGAGCGTTCACCTCGGTGGTGTAGTGGTAGAGCGTTCACCTCGGTGGTGTAGTGGTAGAGCGTCCGCCTCGGTGGTGTAGTGGTAGAGCGTCTGCCTCGGTGGTGTAGTGGTAGAGCGTCCGCATCGGTGGTGTAGTGGTAGAGCGTCTGCCTCGGTGGTGTAGTGGTAGAGCGTCTGCCTCGGTGGTGTAGTGGTAGAGCGTCCTCCTCGATGGTGTAGTGGTAGAGCGTTCACCTCGTTGGTGTAGTGGTAGAGCGTTCACCTCGTTGGTGTAGTGGTAGAGCGTTCACCTCGTTGGTGTAGTGGTAGAGCGTTCACCTCGTTGGTGTAGTGGTAGAGCGTTCACCTCGGTGGTGTAGTGGTAGAGCGTTCACCTCGTTGGTGTAGTGGTAGAGCGTTCACCTCGGTGGTGTAGTGGTAGAGCGTTCACCTCGTTGGTGTAGTGGTAGAACGTTCACCTCGGTGGTGTAGTGGTAGAGCGTTCACCTCGGTGGTGTAGTGGTAGAGCGTTCACCTCGGTGGTGTAGTGGTAGAACGTTCACCTCGGTGGTGTAGTGGTAGAGCGTTCACCGCGGTGGTGTAGTGGTAGAGCGTTCACCGCGGTGGTGTAGTGGTAGAGCGTTCACCGCGGTGGTGTAGTGGTAGAGCGTTCACCGCGGTGGTGTAGTGGTAGAGCGTTCACCTCGGTGGTGTAGTGGTAGAGCGTCCACCTCGGTGGTGTAGTGGTAGAGCGTCCACCTCGGTGGTGTAGTGGTAGAGCGTTCACCTCGGTGGTGTAGTGGTAGAGCGTCCACCTCGGTGGTGTAGTGGTAGAGCGTCCACCTCGGTGGTGTAGTGGTAGAGCGTTCACCTCGGTGGTGTAGTGGTAGAGCGTTCACCTCGGGTGCGGGAGGTCGCGGTTTCGATCATCGACCGGGTCATAACAACTAATATTGAAAATGGTAGTAATGACAGATCTCCTTGTCCCCTAAGGTTTCGGATTTAGCACTACGACTGACCGGCTGGTGTCAGGATAAATAGACAAGTAGTACTGGTAACGTATCAAGGTAACGCCGTGATATAACTGAACACTTGTTGTTAAAACACCAAACAGATAGATAGATATTTCTTTATTTCCTCCATAAATGAAGAGTAAATACACACATACATAGTACGACAAATAAAAGAAATAACAGTAAACAGTCCACATATTAGTTATTCACAGGTTGCTACAAGAGACATACAAGTAATATCGAAACATAAGCAATATATGTGAGTTGGGTGGTTGTGGATGCAATAATGCAAAGGGATCATGGTGAGGGTGCAGGTTAATCATTTATTGCACGCATTCTACGCGACTATATCTGCATGTAAGAAAGTTGATGCTTATCCTTAACGAAACAAAGGTGATATCGAGGTTTTTGCAAACTTTACAGCTTCAGGTGCGTCAGCTCGTAATAAGCTGTCTCATCTGAAATCAGCATTGTTTGCCTTTTAGTTATAGAAATAATCATAAACCATTATCATAAGAGAAATGGAGACGCCCGATTCGTAACATGGAAGAGTCCACTTTAATAAATTCGGCGCTATCAGTTTTAAGCCGCCGCAGAAGATTAATGGTCTAAGGCGTGTCGTGTTTTTGTCGAAAAAATGTTCTTAGCTTTAACTCTTTCAGCACCGAATTGTTTAAAGTAGACTCTTCCATGTTTAAAATCCGAGCGTCTCCATTTCTCATGTACTAAAAGTGTTGTACTATTTTGATGAGTAAAAAGCAAACAATGCTGATTTCAGGTGAGACATCTATTTTGCCCAGCTTAAACATTTCTCGCTAATTCAGTTACAAACTCTGAGGGGAAAAAACTCGCTATGAGTCTGAGGACATGTCTGATATTTCTGAGTCTCAATAAATTCTGTCGTCAATGAAGCCAAATAACCTTGTATCTGAAAGCCACATATCTATCTAAAATAAAATGTATAATTGCCGAGGCAGTTACAGAGGATGTTGACTCTGTCAAACTGGAATACAATGCTATTATTCGTAACGTTTTACACACAAATGCAAGCGTTCGAGCGACAAGTGCCATTCAATTGAGAGTGAACTTTGTTAATATCAAACCGCTTATGACAACCTGGAGCAGTTTTCTTGACGGAACAATGTCCGCATTTCGTGGGGTTAGTGAACAGCGCATGGCGGAGATACTGACCAAATGAATCGAACTTCAAATAAACTTATAAACTTTATTTATTATAAGTATCTGTTTAATTACTCAGGTCCTGGCTGACACGTTCAACAACAAGTTTGACGAAGAAACCGAAACCATTAAACTTGAAGCGGAAATTGCAGAGGAAGAAAGACCAGAACCGAAATCTAAATTGTCCAGGTAAGCACAATTGTTCCCTCCTATTACCTGGTGGTCGAATTTAGAATCTGAATAAGACTGGTACCCGGCGTTCTAAAGTTAATTAGTACGTCTGGCATTATTCTGGTACCCGGCGTACTAAAGTAATCAGTAAATCAGTACGTCTGGCATTATTCTGATACCGGGCGTACTAAAGTAATTAGTACGTCTGGCATTATTCTGATACCGTGCTTTCGAAAGTAATTAGTACGTCTGGCATTATTCTGATACCGGGCGTACTAAAGTAATTAGTACGTCTGGCATTATTCTGATACCGTGCTTTCGAAAGTAATTAGTACGTCTGGTATTGTACCCGGCGTAGTAAAGTAATTAGTGCGTCTGGTATTGTACCCGGCGTAGTAAAGTAATTAGTACGTCTGGTATTGTACCCGGCGTAGTAAAGTAATTAGTACGTCTGGTATTGTACCCGGCGTAGTAAAGTAATTAGTACGTCTGGTATTGTACCCGGCGTAGTAAAGTAATTAGTACGTCTGGTATTGTACCCGGCGTAGTAAAGTAATTAGTACGTCTGGTATTGTACCCGGCGTAGTAAAGTAATTAGTACGTCTGGTATTGTACCCGGCGTAGTAAAGTTAATAAGTACGTCTTGCATTATTCTGATACCGGGCGTACGAAAGTAATAAGTACGTCTGGCGTTATTCTGATACCGTGCGTACGAAAGTAATTAGTACGTCTGGTATTATTCTGGTACCCGGTGTACAAATGTAGTTAGTACGTCTGTCATTATTCTGGTAACCGGCGTTCTAAAGCAAAAAACACCTGTAATTAGGAAAGGGTTACACCTTTATATTATTCAATCATCCGTATCCAACAATGGGATGCTAGGGGCTGATAACTATTAACTAATTGTGAATCTACGCGGAGCAATACAACATGATGTTTGGGATCAATACACGAATATTGAAGCAAACTTCTGAGTTTGAAAGGTCCACAATAATATGGTATCTATAGCTCTTTACCATGTCCGACCTGCGACGTCACTATTGGTGTACGCTTGACCATATAGTTGTAATGGTGGGTGAGGGCTGGTAACTATAGACTAATTATGAATTTACGCTTGTCACAAATGACCTATAGAAGCTTCGACTTAGTCTTCACTGAACGCAGATGCATAAGGACCCAAACTCGCTAGACCCGGTTCATGTTGCGTGTTACGCTATTTGCAATATAGTCAGGGTGTTAGGATATTATAGGGGTTGTTTGGTTCAGATTGTTCCAAAAGCACCAAATGTTGTCCAAAGGTAGCCCATGCCATATTTATTACATTTTTGATAGGCGCCAAGAATGGCGCCCCCTTGGTCCACCATTTTGGCAAAAGCCAATATGGCTGCCATCCGAGTTAGATGTCATTCTCAGGTAAAAAAAACAATTTGCGCCCATCATAAATTGAAAAAGTATGGCATGGGCGACCTCTGGGCTAAATTTTGTCATTTTGGAAGAATCTGAACCAAAATATCCCTAACACTCCTGACTAATATATAGGGTCGTTCCATGAACTGATTCGAGTGTAAGGATGTATTCGAATGATCACAAGTTCGAGTGACCGTCTAGTATGATTATAATCTAAAAAGTGGTTTACTCCAATGTTTTCCTATCAGACGAGTCCAAAAGATCGCAGACGCATTTTGGCGAATATGCAGTAGTCGACTTTTGAAAACGTTGTTAGAAAAGTTTGCCACATTGATTCGAGCCTTACTCTCATGGATTTAGTTTAATTTGCAGTCCGGCTAGTGACACGAATTATGAATACATATTTGGGCTTCTATGTTAGCAAACGCATATAACGTCAAAGTCATGAATATCCGGATATAGCGGTTGGGTTCAATGCGTCCAATTACTTCCTCGATTATGTGAAAATAGAACTAATGGCTGCCCTCCTTAGCGCGCAGGGTTGCGAGGTTAGCATTACGACTGACTGGCTGGTGTCAGGATAAATGTACCAGTTGTACTGGAACATGTATCTTACACAGGAAACGCCGTGGTATAACGGAAGAAAAAATGAAAGCGGCATAAAACGCCAATAAATCAATTATGTAACACGTCGGTTGGGTCTTAATACGGATCACTCATTATCCGGTGTTTGAGGTTATGCAGGTTATTACGTAATTGTATCTTGTCATAATGTGTGCGTTTCGGTATTCAATCAACTTGCTCGCGTTATTAACCCTTTCCTACATGCGGCAAACTTGTTATGGCGAATATACAGCAGACTTTTAAAACATTATGGCAAAAGGAGATATTGCTCATGATGAGCAATTTCTTCTTTAGCCACGATGTTTCAACTTCAAATAAGTGTTCATTAATTTGTAGAAATCTTTTTTCTAAATGTTTTCAAAGTATTCTGCTGTAGATTAGTTGTATGTGGGGAAAGAGCGATTATAACTGACAGTGGCAAGTGTCAAAGCACTGATGTTTTGCTTTTTTTTGTTTCCGGAAGTCACTCAGAGGTGTAGTGGTTAGAGCGTCCTCCCTCCTAGGGAGCGGATGACCAGTCTTTGGTCCACTGACCGGGTCAAGCCAAAGAGTTTGTAAATGGTAGAAATGGATTTACTCCATGTGTAGGAATCCACCGTGATCGAGTGGTTAGCGTCGGGGATTTGAAACCTGGCGTCCCGGGTTTCTATCCCCAGTCGCGGCGTTCAATGTGGAGTGACCTTGGGCAAAACGCATGATTAGCCTAGTACTGGTTTGTTTACCCACGTATCATGAATACGTGAACTGTCGCCATGATATAACGGAGATAATGTTGAAACGGCCTAAATCTCAAATAAAACAAAACAAAATAACTCCCATGGCGCTCAAGATCATTTGGATAGCATGTTTCATCAGTTTCATGATAAATAATACCGGGTGAAAACGGTGTAATATACAAACCAATTTTAAGTTCCGTCCCAAAACGTTGTTATTACATTCGCTAAAGATCAACTGTAACCTCTGTATATTTAGTTGAGACCACCTTGGTAGTGTAGTGGTTAAAGCGTCCGCCTTCATCTTCGGTGCCCCTGTCGGGTCAAGTCAAATACTGTGTAAATGGTAGAGATGGTTGCCCTGCTTGACCCTCAAGAATATTTTGATATCATAACGACCGATGCAACATCGATGTCGTGATAGATAATACCGGTAGTACTCGGGTGAACACGGTGTAAAACGCAAACAAACAAAGTTTCATTTCCGTCCCAAATTGTTTTTTAACCAACTATAATCTCTATTGATTTGGTTGTGTCAATTAATAGAACAATAATGACAATTTGTGGTTGTTTTAATAACTCGTTCAACCAATTGTACCGTCTATCCATATTATTAGATGTATCACTGCAATGTTGTGGTTTTTAAACCCTTTCCCACATACACCGAATCTGCGGCAAACAGACGATTTTGAACCTTTTTAAAGTAAAACAATTGAAAGTATATATAAATGAAAGTATAGAGTTGAAATATTGTTGCAAAAGGGGAAATGTGCTAATTATAATAAATGTCTTCCTTCGTCACACTTTTTTCAAAGTGTCGTCTGCTGCAGATGCGTTGAAATCCTTTTACAGGTGAAAGTGTTAATCAAGGTTTACAATTGTTATGTGAGAATTGAAACCAACCTCAATGCAATCAGCTGCCTTTATGGCTGGGGGACGTTAATAAGAATGGCAGCCACAGTTTGACCCTTGCTTGGACCGTGAGAGCCAGCTAAATTGATCTGAACGATTGGAGTCAATGCAACTCGTGAGTTCAAGCAGGTGGGGTTGTATTGGTTTCAAACCTTATATATTTTTTACTTCGATGTAATTATTAGATGTGCGCCGGGATAAAACCTAGCTGTTGACAGCGGCGTACAATCAACAACAAACAATCACGCAATGAAATCAGACAGGGAAATATAAATAAAGCACGTAGCTTTATATTTAATTCGCGTATTGCGAACATTAATTTAACCACGTATTTTAAAGCGCATACATCATTCGGTCCACTGCACTCGATACCATCGTGAATGTTCGTATAATCATGTCTAGCTTCGTACACTAGTTACGAACACGTTCGTGAAAGCTCGTATAATCATATCTAGCTTCGTACTCTAGTTAAGAACACGTTCGTGTAAAAGCTCGTATAACCATGGTTAGCTTCGTACACTAGTTACGAACACGTTCGTGAAAGCTCGTATAACCATAGCTAGCTTCGTACACTGACCTACGAACACATTCGTGAATGTTCGTATAACCATTCCTTACTTCGTACACCAACCAACGAACACATTCGTGAATGTTCGTATAACCATGCTTAACTTTGTACACCAACCCACGAAAACCTTCGTGAATGTTCGTATAACCATGCTTAACTTTGTACACCAACCCACGAACACCTTCGTGAATGTTCGTATAACCATGCTTAGCTTTGTACCCAAACCTACGAACACCTTCGTGAATGTTCGTATAACCATGCTTAACTTTGTACACCAACCCACGAAAACTTTCGTGAATGTTCGTATAACCATGCTTAACTTTGTCCACCAACCCACGAACACCTTCGTGAATGTTCGTATAACCATGCTTAACTTTGTACCCCAACCCACGAACACCTTCGTGAATGTTCGTTTAACCATGCTTAACTTTGTACCCCAACCCACGAACACCTTCGTGAATGTTCGTATAACCATGTCTGGCTTCGTAAACTGACCCACGAGCACCTTCATGAATGTTCATATAGCCATGCCTTACTTCGTACACCAACCTACGAAGTACTTCGTGAATGTTCGTATAACCATGTTTGTACACCAACGCACGAACACATTCGTGAATGTTTGTATAACCATGCATTACTTCGTACACTGACATACGAATATTCGAGAATATACAATGTCTACCTAGTTTCGAATGGGACCAATTGTTGTATGTGCTAGTCCACGGTCAATTCATATTCAAACTATAATATAAAATTGTGTTTCTTTATGTCAGGTTATAAATTATTATGATAAAATACGCTTTTACTTGCATTACTATATCATGTAAATACACAGCGTGGGACAGACACTTACTTATGTATGACATTGTAACTTTATCATAAAAAAGTGGGAAGGATAGATGAGTATTTTTCATTGCTATCACAGGTAAAACTTTCCCACAAACGGATGTGTTATGATGTCTCTGCAGCAGTTGGCTTTTGAAAACATTGTTGCAAACGGAAAAATGTTTACAACTTTATAATTTTCCATAATCTTGACCAAATGTTTTCATTGAAAGTCGTCTGCTGCATATGTATTGTATGTGTGAAAGGGTTATTACTGCAGTTAGTCAGGGCTCAAATATGTCATCTTTTTGCGAATTTGATTTTTGTGATCCCAAGGATCAGGCCTGTTTTCGTCATTTACTCTCGATTAAAATAGTGTTAAGGTGTCTACATACAGACGTTTTGCATTATGGAGGTCGTCCACAAACTACTCTGCATTTTTCACAATGTTATCATTAAAAGAGACTCGTACCATACAGGGGAACCTTCGAGTAAAACATGGGTCAACGACCTCCCGCAGAGTGCATGTGAACACATCGAGGGCTTGGCGTGAAACGGTTGTATCTAAAATTGTTATTTTTTTACCAAGGTTAATCACCTCACCATAAAGTCTTTATAAGCGTTAAATCACTTTTCTTGGTAAACAATGTAAATTTAGGTGCCATTGCTCGTTCTGAGCAATGGCACCTAAATTTGCATTGTTTACAAAAGGGTCAAAATTGCCCCTAAACCAGGGTTTTCAAAATAGGTTTTAAGTTACAACCGTTTCACGCCAAGCCCTCGACATTTACAACGTTATTTAAGAAAACGATTTAAGTGGAAAATAAGACAGATATTCCAAATATGCTAGATTTTATAAATCGCTGGTAAAGAAAATGAATATATTTGGTATATAATTCAAAATGTAATGCTATGCATTTCCAAAGGAAGGACATAAAGAAGTGATGATATTTTAATACATACTTCTGTTTACAAGTATCTAGGCATTCATTTCCACGAGAATCTTTCATACGATTAGATATTCTTTCCAATTCTTGGAGTTGGGCTTTAAGTTCTGTCAGGATAAATGAACCAGTAGCACTGGTAAATTACCCAGGAAAGCCAATTGAACAATTGTAAAAACCGGCTTAAAATAACATACAAACAAACATCTAAAACTGTTCTAAATGAACATCGATGTTCAATGTATAATGATTAGATAGAAAGAAAAACTACTATATATATCATTTCAATGACGATATCCCATTTGACAGTCCTTTTTATAAAACGTGGGTAGATCCTCCGATTGGGAAGATCGTAGCCTAAAGCTAGTTTTTTTCCGATTCAAATAATAGATCATATCATAAATAATCATCCCCATTTCAATACTTAAATAAATACACTAATCGTCAAAACAAAACTTATTTTGAAATCTAATTTGTATAAATCTGTATGTAAAAGTGCAATCCTTTAGTCATTTTTAGCAGGACACTTTCATACGTATGCGTTTGTTATCTCTACTAGCACCAATGGCAATATTCAGTATATTGCAAACAATACAGATTCATTTGAGTCAGATCGTAAACGAGCTGTTTCACTTGAAATCAGCATTGTTTGCCTTTTTGTTATCCAAATATTCAAAAACTCTTATTATATGGACAATATAGTCGCCCGAAGTTGGAGTCTACGTTATGAAATTCGGCGCTTAAAGAGTTAAACACTGCGTTCAAAGAAATGTTACAGAGCCAAACGGTAGCCAATCCACCAATCAAATTGCAGCTTTTTTATTTATGGTATGAATCGTTACAAGACGTACTCGTCTACATGCTATCAATATGCTTTACTGAACGGCAAGCAGTTCACCTGAATGTTTTTGATACACATGCATTTTTTCTTTTTTTATTTGTATTTATGGATCCACAATGTAGTTAAAAGACTATGCTAACGGCCACTTGTATTGAGAAGACGATCGTATTTACACTTTTCCACATGTAAACGCATTTTGACGCCATTGCAGTAGATGACCTTTGAAAACGTAGTAGCAAAAGGAGAAGTTGCTCATCATTGAAAACATAGTGACAAAAGAAGAAATTGCACAAAACGTGCAATTTCTCCTTTTGCCACAATGTTTTAAATGATGAGCAATTTCTCCTTAAGCCACAACGTTTTCAACTTTATTCCATTATTGAACTTTCGTGTATGTTTCTGTATTTAATGTAGATGTTTTCAAAGTCGCCCGCTGTAAAAGTGTCGTATGTGGGAAAGGGTAAATCAACATTTTCCTATCATGTCATACATGCACATCAGTTACTGCGGACAATGTCGACCAATATCAGCCTGCAAATACGAGCAGTCATATATCGGTCTGCATTGCTCGATTCTCATTTATTAACAAATATTGAATGAAGTCAATACATATGGGGTTTTTTCTATGTATTAAGTTCGCAAGCTAATTTCAAAAGTTTTTCTGTTATTGTTAAGCGTATTCTGACATCAGAACATCAGTCGTATTGCTATCGCCGTCATTAATATGTCAGAAATATGTTAGAACTATGTGAACTATGTCAGAACTACATGTATGTCAGAAATATGTCAACAATCAGTGGTTATTATATCGGTTGTAGGAATTCGTCGAGATACGAGTTTAACCCTTTCCCAAATACATCAAATCTGCAGCAGACGACTTTGAAAACATGTGGACAATATCTATAAATGAAAGTATATTTAGTGACCACATTTGGAAAACATTGTGACAAAAGGATTAATTCCTCGTTATGAGCAATTTAGCTTTTGCCACAATATTTTTAAAAACCGTCTGCTGCAGACGCGCCAAATTGCGTTAAATAGGGAAACGGTTAAAATGGACCGGTTCCATGTTGTATATATATTTTTAATTTAATATGGTAGAAATTGCTGCCCTCCTTGACACTCAGGATTGTCGGGTTACCATAACGACTACTTCGCTAGTGTCAGGACAAATGGACCAGTAGTTTTTGGTAGCGGACCAAGGAAACGCCGTCATATAACTGAACAATTACGTACCACCAACAAACCAAACAAAACAATACATGTTGTATAAAGGAAAGTCATGTTTTTTAACATTTTTCAGATTAAAAGCATCCTTTTTGTTTGTTTTAGTACGTAGCTGTTTGAAAGAATGCAATCACACTTAAAATGGTGTACTTTACAGACACACTTTATATTAGCAAGTATATTCAAATTGTTCAAACACATTACCCATGTGTTTATAAATGACGTCGAGTGTTTGACAAGTTCAGTCAGTCTGCTCGCAAAATGGCTATAAAGCCGAGTGCGAGGATAAACAACGCCAGAAAAACGAAACGAAAAACAAGTTTAACAGCATAGTCAGAGGCATCCTCGGTACCCAGGCTATTCATAGAATATTGTATGAATAGCCTGGGTACCGAGGATGAGTCAGAGCGGGCAAAGGCGTTAGTTTGGGACATTCCAAAATCAATCGCACTATATGTGTTAACTCCTGCGCTACCAAAGGCAATTAAAAGACATTTGCAAAAAATGCAGTTTCAGATAAGAAAAATATCTCCTGAAATCTGCATTGTTTGCCGCGTAGACATCAGATTTAACCAATTTGTAAAATTCGGCCTTGAAAGACTTAAATGTTATCAAATTTCCCGTTGAACGAAAAAGGGAGTGGTCCAATTTGCAACATGGCAGGGTCGACCTTATAAAATTCGGCATTGAAAGGATTAAAGGTAATACATCGATAGCCTTAACAACATCAAACTGAGCGTAGGCTTTCAAGTAAATAAATATTGAACACAAATATTTTTAGAAGAACGTGACAGAAATGTTAAACCTTCTATGTTCAAATTTCTCCAGTTGCTTAAGTAACGTTATGCAACGTAGCCAAGTTAGATAAGGATGCCTAAAGAAAACTGTTTTCTTTTTCTTTTGCGTTCGTTTCATGTTTTCATGTGATGGTTTGTATATGTTGTATATGAGTGTATGATGATGTATTATGTACAGGTCATAAGAAATAAACAATGTTCTGTCCATTCTGTTCTAATGCATGACAGATGTTTCTATTCCGGGAAGTAAACGGAATCGCATCTACCTTCGGTAACAAGTTATGTTACCCTTTCCCACATACATCAACTCTTCGTCAGATGATTTTGAGAACATCATGGGCAAGTATGGAGAATATCTTATAGTGAAAGTATAATTATTGAATATCGTTTAGAAACAAACAGTTAACAAATTTCCCTTTTTGTGCCAATGTTTTCAACTGATGTCTGCCGTAGATGCATCAAAATGCGTCTGCGTTCGGGAAAAAGCTACTTAATTTACTGTAAACGTAGGTAGGAAATAAAGTTATATATGATTTGATATAGAGTAAAAACAGCATTGCATGCACGAAGTGATTTCAATTATATCATGGTGTGTCTCTTAACCCATTACTTCACATATCTTTTCAAGGTCGTCTGCTTTAGTATCACCAGAAGATCAATGTCAACAATCTAGAAGACGGGTACATTAATATTGATAAAGAATTGAAAATATTGAAATAAAAGGTGAAATCGCTTGTTTTGAACAACTTCGCCTTTTATTGCAATGTTTTCAAAAGTCGTTTTTAATGGCAGGTGCCAAATGTCGTCTGTCTGAAGTAAGGGGTTAAGTCATTGTGACAAGCAAACATTAAATGTGGAAAAGCATCCAGTTGCTTGGAGAGTCTCGTGTGTGGAGTTTTAGTATGCGAAAGCCAGGAAACACATGGGTAGATGAACTGGCCGCCATGATGTGTCTGACAAATTATTAAAGACGGCGTTAAATCACAATCAATCAATCAATCATGGAGTTTCTCGGGAAAATAAGCATTACTTCTGTTAAGTTTATACTGCTAGCAGTGCATCAGTTGTTCGGCTATCTCTGAGATGGATGGAATTCATTGAAGCCACTATGTACACAATCATATATTTCGTATTGTGTTCCTATGTTCATGAATTACTGTTGAAAGAAGCAATAGTTAACCAGAAGCCTATATCAGTAATCTTTTCTCATTCACTGTTCGGGACCTTCTCAGTGGTGTAGTGGTAGAGCGTCCGCCTCGGGTCTGGGATGCCGCGGATTCGATCCCTGGGCGAGTCATATCAAAGACCTTTAAAAAGATGGTAATGGCTGCCTTCCTTGACGCTATGCGTTGCGTTTCGGGGTTAGCTTTACGACTGACTGGCTTGTGTCAAGGTAAATGGAGCAGTAGTACTGGTAACTTACGAAGGAAACGCCTCGATATAACTGACAAATTGTTGAAAGCAGAGTAAAAAAAATAAAAAAATATATATCATTCATCTACTGTTCAAAACTGTCACAACAATACTTCCCGTCTGTGTCAGTTCATAGCTCATATTAAACAACACGAATTTCACGAAATGAACAGTACTTGAAAATAATAGGATTACAGATCAATGTTAAAGACCTCTTTAACGGTATTGCCATATGTAATATATCCATATAGGTGCTACCTATTTACGAAAAAACGTAAGATAATTATAAACAAAAATTAAAGAGCATACTTTGGCCATAAAAAAGGATTTATAAATAATTGACTAGACAATATACTGTTACACCTGTAACCTATGAACGAAAAAAACATTTATGGTTTTTTTTCGTATAAATAAGGGATTTACTTAACCCTTTCCCACATATAACAAATCTGCAACAGACGCGTTTGATAAAAACTATTGTGGCAAAATGGGGAATTTGCGTTTCATGAGCAATTCTTCTTTTTTCACAATGTTGAGTCAAAAACCGTCAGAAACCAAGCGTCTGTTTGCGGGAAAGAGGGAAAATCATTATATGCACCAAGCCATACGTTTTAACTTACAGAAAGATTTGCCTTATTGACAGATAGTGCAAGGTGTTTAACAGTGTTTAATAAGGAAGCAGTTGTCAGCGTTATTTCAGTTATGTCACGGCGACAGTTCACTTATCCATGATCCATTGATAAACCAACCCCCAGTACTAGGCTAGGAAGTATGCCCTGCCTAAAAGTGGGGATTGAACACACGGATGATCCGGTTTCAAAATCCTCGAGGCTGTAGTATATCATTACATATTCAACAAACATTATAATGGAAAAAGTGTGTCAAACAATTAAAAGGTATTCATAGCTGAGTGTTTAAGATTTATTTGATTTTATATTGCTTCAGGCTTCTTCTCAATCGCTCTGTAGATTAGACGTATCCGAATTTCGAATGTGGCGTGATTAATTCAACTTAATAGCCCCTTCAGGTGCTGACGACCTTTTGTCGGACACGGGAGCCGTGACTACGTATCCGCGCAATCTTTCCCTCATATAGTCGCTTTCTAACGCCTCTGCAGCAGACGGCTTTTTAAAAACATAGTGACACAAGAAGAAATTGCACAAAACGTGCAATTTCTCCTTTTGCCACAGTGTTTTCCACTTTTTGTCATAGGTTATCCATTCAATTATGGAGATTTTCCACTTTTTGACAAAATACGTTCAAAGTCGTCTGCTGCAGAATTGCCGTATGAGGGAAAGGGTTAAGGTGAATAATTAGATTTTAATCGAGCTGATTATGGGGTATAAACATTGTTATTGTTTATAAAGAGCACTACAGGGTTAATATATCGAGGGCTTGGCGTGAAACGGTTGTAACTTAAATTGGTAATGTTTGACCAAGGTTAATCACTTCGCCATAAAGTCTTTATAAGCGTTAAATCATTTTTCTTGGTAAACAATGGAAATTTAGGTGCCATTGCTCGTTCTGAGCAATGGCACCTAAATTTGCATTGTTTACAAAAGGGTCAAAACTGCCCCTAAACCAGGGTTTTTCAAAAATAGATTTTTAGTTACAACTGTTTCACGCCAAGCCATCGATATAGGATATCCTGGAAGGTATTCTATGTTATACTTTTAATTAATCTGGACCACCGGCCGGTTCATACCAAAGACTTTTAAAAATGGTAGTAATGGCTGCCCTCTGCCCTCATTGGTGCTCAGAATTACGTTGTACGGGGTTAGCATTACTACTGACTGTTTGGTGTCAGGATAAATGGACCAGTAGTACCGGTAAGTTAGGGTTGCGTGATTGGCATAACAACTGACTGGTTGTTGTCAGGATAAATGGACCAGTAGTACTGGTAAGTTAGGGTTGCGTGATTAGCATAACAACTGACTGGTTGGTGTCAGGATAAATGGACCAGTAGTACTGGTAACTTTCCCCAGTAAACGCCGAGATATAACGGAAAAGTTGTTGAGAAAACACAAAACAATAATAATAAAACATGTAGGATAAGTGTTACTGTTACAATCTTTCAAAGTAAGAAAAGACTCCGACCAAGGATAGGAGACATAATAAATGATGTATGCACACAGTGTAGCCCAATTGTATAAACTAACCCTTTCCCACAAACACATTTTGACGCATCTGCGGCAGACGATTATTGAAAACAATTTGGCCATTGGAGAAATTGCTAAGAACGAATAATTTTACTTTTGGCACAATTTTTTCAACTTTATTCAGTTATTGCAGTTTTATTTTAGATTATTTCTATATTTTTGCATAGATGTTTTCAAAGTCGTCTGCTGCAGATGTGTTGTATGGGGGAAATGGTTTAAAAGAAATGATTATGTATGTATCATCAGTAGTTTAGCCTTCCACACTAACAAAATATTTCTAGAATCAGTTTTAACTATCATATCATTTCATCAAATATAAAAGTGTTACATAGCTCATTGAATCCATATGGAAACAAGTGTAAAAGAAGATATTACTCATTATTATGACTGAACAAAAAGGTCGCCTGCTTCCACCAATCGGCTAACATTCTATGTGGAAAAGCAGTCAGTTGCTTGGAATGTTGCTTGGAAAGAATGCTGTGTGGAGAACTGTTCTGAGAAAGCCAGGAAACACTTTGGTAGTTTAACTGTCCGTTATGGCGTTAAACCCCAATTTAAATCAAAGTACTGAAAGTACTGCTGGAAGGTGATTTTAAAGTGATGCAAGGTATGAACAGATCATGGCTAGGATATATGGATAGGAACAAACGAGGGCAAACATGTTGGAAAATAAATGAATGAAAGAATTTAAGTATTTAAAACTTCTTCTTTTTGCTGCAGTTTCGGAATAGGTAAAATTGTATAAAAAAAAATCAAACAAATATAATAAAAAAAACAAACACTTGTTGTTTAGTTTATACGGTTATGCTATATAATTTCGTAAGAACGACTTCATCATTATAATACAATAATAAAAAAAGAATACAAACTTCAAAATTGTTGACAGCTATATTATATTCACATGAGTTGGCAAAAACTGTCAAGAAGTGAGGAGTATTGCATACACATACAATTCACTTAGAAATTGCATTGAAATTAAAAATATAGAAAGATTTTTTTGTAAAAAATAAATATAAAAAGAATGTTTTGTAAAACATATAGAAAGCATTTTTTCATATTTAGACAGAAATGTACTGGAAAGAATGAAATTCAGTCATATCTGCTAATGCTATCTTTCTATGCGTCAGTATAAGGACAAAGATATATAGATATATATATTCTTTATTTCCTCCACATTTGAAGAGCAAGTACGTTTCATATTAAACTTTACAAAAGTGAGAACATAAATATATAATTATATAATTATATATATACATACACACACTATGCTATGAATGAAAATATGAAAACATGAATTAATTTTACATTTGCAACAATGTTCGATAAACTGTGTCTGAATGAGGATACAACGTAGAACGTAATGTTTTCTCCTTGCATGAAAGCATAATTAATGTATAAGTGTGCCCTCAATTTAAATCCATTCTCACACATAACAAGAACATTAAGAAAGTGTTGCAACATTTAAATAGTATCATGTCATCTCACGATGATCAGATTTTTATAGAAATAAATTTATTTTGATGTGTATTACACGTAAAGTGTGGATTCAAACATTTACAAATATTTCACTATTCAAAACAATTAGATATTCGGATAAAATCTGATTGATTGAAACGAATTGTTAAAAAAAAAAACACTCAATGCATATTCCCTCTAAAGAGGCAACTTGTTAGGGTGTTTATCTAGTATGCATGAGCTCGATTTTACCATACCAATTCAGGAAAAGTGAGATTCACATCTTTCTCCTTTTCCCCGGTAAATCAGTCGGTAGCGACGCGGGCTATCAATACAGCAGTTGTAAGTTCGAATCGAAGCTCGGCCATCATTCTTTCTGTCAATGTGACAAGCGTTCTTCATCTTTCACCAATGGGTTAACAGTCATTTGGAAAAGAAGCCAGTTGCTTGGAAAGAATGTTGTGTCCGTCCAGGAAGCAAATCAACCTTTTCCCACATACAGCAAATCTGCAGCAGACGACTTTGAACATATTTTGGCAGAAATGGAAAATCTCTATAACTGAATGGATAACTAATGACTTAAAGTGAAAAACTTTGTGGCAAAAGAAGAAATTGCTAATATTGAGCAGTTTCTTCTTTTGCCACAATGTTTTCAAAAGTCTCTGCTTCAGAGCCGTCAGAAAGCGTCTGTTGGGGGGAAAGGGTTAATTCTATTCTATTAATTTAATTCACCTCTTCACAAGCTTCGTTTTGATATAATTCACGTTTATTTCAGTAGTCTTGCTTTAACCCTCTCCCGCCCTGCAGACGCATTATGATGCATTTGTATCAGACCGCTAATGAAAACGTGCAATTTCACGTTTTGCCACAATGTTTTCAACTCTTTTCAACAACTATACTTCCATTTATTAAGAAGAATTTCCATATGTTGCATATGTGTTTTCAAAGTTGTCTGCTGTAGATGTATTGTATGAGGCAAAGGGTTACGCGTATAATAAATTGAAAAGAACATCTGTTTGGCGAAATGAATGGCTAGCTGCATACTTCCTGTATCTCGCTTTTATGAAAACTTTATGAGCAGGAAATTGGGGATTTAAAATGGACGCGTTCGGCTTATATTTCAGGCCACATATTTATTTCTGTTTTCAAACCATGAGTATCAAGATAAGATTATACTGGTTAATGAACGAGTGTAGGGAACAGCCTCGGTGGTGTAGTGGTAGAGCTTCCGCCTCGGGTGCGGGAGGTCGCGGGTTCGATCCCCCGCCCGGGTTATACCAAATACTTTTAAAATGGACGTAAACGGCTGCCCTTCTTAGCGCTAAGGGTTGCGAGGTTATCATTACGACTGACTGGCAAGTGTCAGGATAAATGGACCATTAGTACTGGTACGCAGTGATATAACTGAACAATTGTTGAAAGCTGCGCAAAACACCACACAACTCGTCCGAATCAATATTGATACTAGAGTAGCGAACACTGTAGACAAAGATTAGATCGCCCGAACGTGTAGACGTATTTTACGAGCCATATCAACGCACTCATATGTGGAAATTGATCTTGGTCTACATCGATCCTAAATTCCGTATGCGTTGGATTTTAGAAGTCGCAACTCGCAAGTCGATGAATCATCGATAGATACAGAATAACAGCATGGGTGCGTCGACAGATAGCGTGCTTATAGTTTGTATGCGTGGTGTAGTGATTTACACTCCGTTTGATTACGTACACGATGAGTATGGTGATTTGATAAACTCCACCTTGTTTGAATATTAATAGTAATATGTATGTAAAAGGGCAATCCTTTAGTCATTTTTAGCAGGACACTTTCATACGTATGCGTTTGTTATCTCTACTAGCACCAATGGCAATATTCAGTATATTGCAAACAATACAGATTAATTTGAGTCAGATCGTAAACGAGCTGTTTCACTTGAAATCAGCATTGTTTGCCTTTTTGTTATCCAAATATTCAAAAACTCTTATTATATGGACAATAGAGTCGCCCGAAGTTGGAGTCTACGTTAGGAAATTCGGCGCTTAAAGAGTTAAACACTGCGTTCAAAGAAATGTTACAGAGCCAAACGGTAGCCAATCCACCAATCAAATTGCAGCTTTTTTATTTATGGTATGAATCGTTACAAGACGTACTCGTCTACATGCTATCAATATGCTTTACTGAACGGCAAGCAGTTCACCTGAATGTTTTTAATACACATGCATTTTTTCTTTTTTTATTTGTATTTATGGATCCACAATGTAGTTAAAAGACTATGCTAAAGGCCACTTGTATTGAGAAGACGATCGTATTTACACTTTTCCACATGTAAACGCATTTTGACGCCATTGCAGTAGATGACCTTTGAAAACGTAGTAGCAAAAGGAGAAGTTGCTCATCATTGAAAACATAGTGACAAAAGAAGAAATTGCACAAAACGTGCAATTTCTAATTTTGCCACAATGTTTTAAATGATGAGAAATTTCTCCTTAAGCCTCAACGCTTTCAACTTTATTTAATAATTGAACTTTCGTGTATGTTTCTGTATTTTATGTAGATGTTTTCAAAGTCGCCCGCTGTAAAAGTGTCTTATGTGGGAAAGGGTAAATCAACATTTTCCTATCATGTCATACATGTATATCAGTTACTGCGGACAATGTCGACCAATATCAGCCTGAAAATACGAGCAGTCATATATCGGTCTGCATTGCTCGATTCTCATTAACAAATATTGAATGAAGTCAATACATATGGGTTTTTTTCTATGTATTAAGTTCGCAAGCCAATTTCAAAAGTTTTTCTGTTATTGTTAAGCGTATTCTGACATCAGAACATCAGTCGTATTGCTATCGCCGTCATTAATATGTCAGAAATATGTTAGAACTATGTGACCTATGTCAGAACTACATGTATGTCAGAAATATGTCAACAATCAGTGGTTATTATATCGGTTGTAGGAATTCGTCGAGATACGAGTTTAACCCTTTCCCAAATACATCAAATCTGCAGCAGACGACTTTGAAAACATGTGGACAATATCTATAAATGAAAGTATATTTAGTGACCACATTTGGAAAACATTGTGACAAAAGGATTAATTCCTCGTTATGAGCAATTTAGCTTTTGCCACAATATTTTTAAAAACCGTCTGCTGCAGACGCGCCAAATTGCGTTAAATAGGGAAACGGTTAAAATGGACCGGTTCCATGTTGTATATATATTTTTAATTTAATATGGTAGAAATTGCTGCCCTCCTTGACACTCAGGATTGTCGGGTTACCATAACGACTAATTCGCTAATGTCAGGACAAATGGACCAGTAGTTTTTGGTAGAGGACCAAGGAAACGCCGTCATATAACTGAACAATTACGTACCACCAACAAACCAAACAAAACAAAACAATACATGTTGTATAAAGGAAAGTCATGTTTTTTAACATTTTTCAGATTAAAAGCATCGTTTTTGTTTGTTTTGTTATGTAGGTGTTTGAAAGAATGCAATCATACCTACAATGGTGCACTTTTTACAGACACACTTCATATTAGCAAGCATATTAAAATTGTTCAAACACATTACCCATGTGTTTATAAATGACGTCGAGTGTTTGACAAGTTCAGTCAGTCTGCTCGCAAAATGGCTATAAAGCCGAGTGCGAGGATAAACAAGTTTAACGGCATAGTCAGCGGCATCCTCGGTACCCAGGCTATTCATAGAATATTGTATGAATAGCCTGGGTACCGAGGATGAGTCAGAGCGGGCAAAGGCGTTAGTTTGGGACATTCCAAAATCAATCGCACTATATCTGTGTTAACTCCTGCGCTACCAAAGGCAATTAAAAGGCTTTTGCAAACAATGCAGTTTCAGATAAGAAATCTCCTGAAATCTGCATTGTTTGCCGCGTAGACATCAAATTTAACCAATTTGTAAAATTCGGCCTTGAAAGACTTAAATGTTATCAAATGTCCCGTTGAACGAAAAAGGGAGTGGTCCCAATTTGCAACATGGCAGAGTCGACCTTATGAAATTCGGCATTGAAAGGATTAAAGGTAATACATCGATACCTTAACCACATCAAACTGAGTGTAGACTTTCAAGTAAATAAATATTGAACACAATTATTTTTAGAAGAACGTGACAGAAATTTTAAACCTTCTATGTTCAAATTTCTCGAGTTGCTCAAATGTAAAAAACAAAGTAACTTTATGCAACGTAGCCAAGTTAGATAAGGATGCCTAAAGAAAGCTGTTTTCTTTTTCTTTTGCGTTCGTTTCATGTTTTCATGTGATGGTTTGTATATGTTGTATATGATTGAATGATGATGTACCATGTACAGGTCATAAGAAATAAACAATGTTCTGTCTATTCTGTTATAATGCTTGGCAGATGTTTCTATTCCGGGAAGTAAACGAAATCACATCTACCTTCGGTAAAATAATATGAAAACCAGGAAATGCATGAGTAGGTGAGCTGGCCGCCGTGATATAACTGAGAAATTGTTAAAAACGGCGTTAAACCCCAATCAATCAATTAACCTTCAGTAACAATTTATGTTACCCTTTCCCATGCACATACAACAACTGTACGTTTGATGATTTCGAGAACATCGTGGGCAAGTATGGAGAATATCTTATAGTGAAAGTATAATTATTGAATATCGTTTAGAAACACACAGTTAACACATTTCTCTTCTTGTCACAATGTTTTCAACTGATGTTTGCCGTAGATGCATCAACATGCGTCTGTGTGTGGGAAAGGGCTACCTCATTTACTGTAAACGTTGGTAGGAAATAAAGTTAATTATGATTTGATATAGAATAAAAACAGCATTGCATGCACGTAAATATTGCTCGTTTCAATGAATTTCAATAATATCATGGTGTTACTTCACATAACCTTTCAATTGTCGTCTGCTTTATAATCACCAGACGATCACGTTCAACAATCTAGAGGACGGATACATTTATATTGATAAAGATTTGAACATATTGAAATAAAAGGTGAAATCGCTTGTTTTTTCAAAAGTCATTTTCAATGGCAGGTGCCGACAAGCTAACATCAAATGTGGAAAAAGCACCCAGTTGCTTGGAAAGTCTCGTGTCTGGAGTTTTAGTATGCGAAAGCCACGAAACACATGGGTAGGTGAACTGGCCGCCATGATATATCGGAAAATTGATAAAAGACGGCGTTAAATCACAATTAATCGATCAATCAATCAATCAATCAATCATGGTGTTTCTCGGGAAAATAAACACATTCCTTCTGGTAAGCTTATACTGCCAGCAGTGCATCAGTTGTTCGGCTATCTCTGAGATGGATGGAATTCATTGAATCCACTATGTACACTATCATATCTTTCGTATTGACTTCCTATGTTCATGAATTACTGTTGAAAGAAGCAATAACTAGCCAGAAGCCTATATCAGTAATCTTTTCTCATTCACTGTTCGGGACCTCCTCAGTGGTGTAGTGGTAGAGCGTCCGCCTCGGGTCTGGGATATCGCGGGTTCGATCCCTGGGCGAGTCATATCAAATACCTTTAAAATGATGGTAATGGCTGCCTCCCTTGACGCTATGCGTTGCGTTTCGGGGTTAGCTTTACGAATGACTGACTTGTGTCAAGGTAAATGGAGCAGTAGTACTGGTAACTTACCCTGGAAACGCCTCGATAAACTGACAAATTGTTAAAATCGGGGTAAGAAAAAAGTGAAAAAATCTATCATTCATGCACTGTTCGAAACTGTCACAACGATGCTTTCCGTCTGCATCGGTTCATAGCTCATATTAAACTACATGTACATGAATTTCACGAATTGAACTGAACTTGAAAATGATAGGATTGCAGAACAATGTTAAAGACCTCTTTAACCCTTTCCCTCATACGACAATTCTGCAGCAGACGACTTTGAACATATTTTTTCAAAGGATAGAAAATCTCTATAATTGAATGGATAACCTATGACTAAAAGTGTAAAACATTGTGGCAAAAGAAGAAATTGCTCGTTCTGAGCAATTTCTTCTTTTGTCACTATGTTTTCAAAAAGCCGACTGCTGCAGAGGCGTCAGAAAGCGTCTATACGAGGGAATATGCAGAGACGTCAGAAAGCAAAAGTGTGTTTGCGGGAAAGAGTGAAAATCATTATATGCACCTATCCATACGTTTTAACTTACAGATAGTGCAAGGTGTTTAACTGTGTTTAATAAGGAAACAGTTGTCAGCATTATTTCAGTTATGTCACGGCGACAGTTCACTTAACCATGATCCATTGATATAGAGAATATTATGCTATTGTCTTTTTATATGGATGTTATCGGGCAAGGGTTAGGATTATTGATGAATCGGCGAGGTTTACCGAGCCGATTCATCAATAATCCTAACCCGAGCCCGATAACATCCATATCAAAAGACAATAGTCATAATATTATATTTATCTTGCATGTAAACTCATGTTTTCAGGTAAATCTACATTCATTCTCACTAGTTTTAAGAAATAGCATTCACAATAACAAAAGCCCATTCATAAATGACGTCACCTAAAATAGAATGACGTCACGCTCGTGCACAAATACGCGCCGAATTACATTGTGTACACACGTCATACGGAAGCTAAAGAGTTCCGACTGAAACAGAAAATCAACAGGAGTCGAAACGTGTGTATCCTGTTTAGCCTGCGCGGCATGCTTAGGGTGATCTAAGTCGATACTTTTCGAAGTCAAAACAGTTGGTTTTCAGAGGAACGGCTTATTTATATTTCAGTATCGTAAACATGACCCCGGGTCAAAAGTAGTTCCGGCAGCTCGTCATGTGGAGTGGATCACGTGGTCTATTGACTGATATCACTTAATGTTATCGGTCCCCCTTTATCAGTCAGTAAATACGCTAGTTGCTAGATAAAACCCAACCCCAGTACTAGGCTAGGATGTATGCCCTGCCTAAAAGTGGGGGATTGAACACGGATGATCCGGTTTCAAAATCCTCGAGGCTATAGTATATCATTACATATTCAACAAACATTATAATGTAAAAATTGTGTCAAACAATTAAAAGGTATTCATAGCTGAGTGTTTCAAGATAGTTGTAATATTTATTTGATGTTAAATTGCTTCAGGCTTCTTCTCAATCGCTCTGTAGATTAGACGTATTCGAATTTCGAATGTGGCGTGATTAATTCAACTTAATAGCCCCTTCAGGGGCTGACGACCTTTTGTCGGACACGGGAGCACTGTCGGCATTCGTGCTTACAGTCGCCGGTCACAATTCTAGCATCGGGGGGACCTCCTCCGCTTACCAAGGGCTTTCTAAATTTGTATTCGGGCATTGGCACGCGAAATTTGACATTCGGAACCAGTGACGTTCTAATTTAGCTCCACTCTGGGAACACCAACCTAAGAACAGTTGGGACCAACTTAATGTGCAACCAATGTTGAAACAGATCATCCTACGCATCCGCGCAATCTGATATGGATGTGCACTGTTAGCCTTCAAAAGGTGGTCACAGGTTCGATCCCCGACATGTTTATACCAACTATTCTAAAATGGTAGCATTGGCTTTCCCTCCTTGGCGCTCAAGATTTTGGGATTAGCATAACGAATGACTCGCTGATGTCAGTATATGTGGACCAGTAAAACACCATACAAACAACGAAAATGTACAATATTAGTCTTCGCTAGCAAAGATATGACTATTAACCATGCTATCTAACAATGTTCCAGCATAGTTGTTTTAAACTTCACCTACATACATGTACAATAAATATGAAGCAGACGACTTCGAAAACAATTAGTAAAACATGTGAAAGCTTCCTATATATGAGCCTGAGAAAGTATTGAATACAGTTGAAAACATGGTGACAAAAGGGAAAATAGTTCAATAATAGCAATTTCTCCGTTTGCCGCATTTTTTCCAGAATTCATCTCCTGCAAAGACGTCTGTAGAATTGGAGCCGGTTACTTCGTCAGCATTGTTATAATGATGCCCCTGCGCAAATGCACTGTATATATACCAAAGTATACAGTATGTGTTATTGCATAAAACAAACGATAAGTTTATAGCAAAGAGATATATACTATATAGAATACAAAAGGAGACTCGGATTTTTAAAGATGATTTTACAAATATTTAACAATTGAGTGTTTTGAAGGAAAACTGACCTTCTTCCAATTGATCATAGTTTCGATATATATCTAGGATACTTAAGTGACCTTAAACTTTGACCACATGTTTATAGCGTCATCTGCTTTGAAAAAAAGCATTATGATTGGAGTATACAGGAATTAAACCTTTGCCAGAGAGACCAAAATGATCAATAACGCATTTTTTAGCAATTTCTCAATATTTTCAAAAATGTTTTCAAAATTAGTCCACTTCAAATGCACCATATGAGCCCTTCCGTGAGAAAACCAACATGATGGCCTCTGTGTAATGTATCTACCCAGATCAGCTTGTGCAGTCCGCGCAGACTGATCAGGGCCGACACATTCCGTCTCAGATGGATATAGGTTTAGAGTAATGATTCCTGAAACAGAATATCCTGAAGAGGCGAAAAGTGTCTGCCCGGGTAAGCCTGCGCGGCATGCTTAGGCTGATCCGGGTCGATACTTTACGCAGAGTCCACAATGTTGGTTTTCTCGCGGGACGGCTCATATGTTGTATGCATCGATAAAGTTGCTGACAATTGTTAGAACTTAATAGTATCCCTTTCCCTCATAGTCGCGGGCTCGATCCCCATACGGTGTTACCAAATACCAAAATGGTAGTAATGACTGCCCTCCTTGGCGCTCAGGATTGCGGTGCTAGCATTACGCCTCGCTGATGTCAGGATCAGTAGTCAGAAACGCCGTGATATAATCAATTAATAACCATTGCGACAATAAGAGCAGTTTTCTTAATAATGAGCAATTTATTCGTTTCCCACAATGTTTTCAACTCTATTCATTAATTACACTTTCAATAAGATATATTTTCGTCAGTGTTAACTAGATGTGTTAACCCTTTCCCTCATACGACAATTCTGCAGCAGACGACTTTGAACGTATTTTGTCAAAACATAGAAAATCTCCATAACTGAATGGATAACCTATGACAAAAAGTGGAAAACATTGTGGCAAAAGGAGAAATTGCACGTTTTGTGCAATTTCTTCTTTTGTCATTATGTTTTCAAAAAGCCGTCTGCTGCAGAGGCGTCAGAAAGCGTCTAAATGAGGGAAAGGGTTAATGGTCTGCTGTTGTTGTATGAGAGATAAAGGTTAAGTGGTCAATGAATGTGGACACCCATTGTTTCTAAAAAAATATTTACATAAATTTGCATTTATACCTCTCCCCCGGGGAATAGGAAAGGTCGCACCCATTTACTGACTTACATGATACGATCTAAATTCAAGAATAATTCGTATAATTACCCTTTCCCACATATAGACACCTTCTGACGCCTCTGCAGCAGACGACCTTTGAGCAATTTCTCCTTTAGCAACAATGATTTCAACTCTATTCAATACCTTTCATATATCTTATAGAGAATTTCCATATTTTAAAGCGACTGAACTCCAGATACCCAACTGTCGAAAAAATAAAAAAAATACAATTTTAAGAAAATAAGTGTTATTTTTGTATTTGGGGCATTAAAATATGATAACTGACATATTACATACCCCTATAATCGGTGAGATTTTCTTGTTTTCGATACTTTTTCCATCGCAAATTCTACCCTGTCAGTAACGGGGTAAGTATTTTTAAATAGGAAACCCCTTCATCGGGACAATTGAAAACGACTCAAGTTGACTTTATTGATAAAAGACGATACATTTTCTACCCTGGTTTTACTTAGATAACATAAAGAATAACATTAAGGGCAAATTCGATTTTTTTTTTCCGTGCCATCTGGATTATAGTCGGTTTAACGATATTTTCAAAGTCGTCGTCTGCAGATTTTTTGTATGTGGGAAAAGGTTAAAAGCAAAATGAGTAATAGGCATTTGTATATTATTATCTTTGCGAAAGAAAGCAATATTTTGCTATAAAGATATTTCGGTATGCCAGGCAGTTCATGTGTAGTTCACGGAATGCCCTTGCGTTCCTTTAAGTAGAATGATAAGATTTTAATCGAGCTGATTATGGGGTATAAACATTGTTATTGTTTATAAAGAACACCACAGGGTAAATATATCGAGAGCTTGGCGTGAAACGGTTGTAACTTAAATTGGTAATTTTGGACCAAGGTTAATCACTTCGCTATAAAGTCTTTATAAACGTTAAATCATTTTTCTTGGTAAACAATGGAAATTTAGGTGCCATTGCTCGTTCTGAGCAATGGCACCTAAATTTGCATTGTTTACAAAAGGGTCAAAACTGCCCCTAAACCAGGGTTTTTCAAAAATAGATTTTTAGTTACAACTGTTTCACGCCAAGCCATCGATATAGGATATCCTGGAAGGTATTCTATGTTATACTTTTAATTAATCTGGACCACCGGCCGATTCATACCAAGGACTTTTAAAAATGGTAGTAATGGCTGCCCTCTGCCCTCATTGGTGCTCAGAATTACGTTGTACGGGGTTAGCATTACTATTGACTGTTTGGTGTCAGGATAAATGGACCAGTAGTACCGGTAACTTAGGGTTGCGTGATTAGCATTACTATTGACTGTTTGGTGTCAGGATAAATGGACCAGTAGTACCGGTAACTTAGGGTTGCGTGATTAGCATAACAACTGACTTGTTGTTGTCAGGATACATGGACCAGTAGTACTGGTAACTTAGGGTTGCGTGATTGGCATAACAACTGACTGGTTGGTGTCAGGATACATGGACCAGTAGTACCGGTAACTTAGGGTTGCGTGATTGGCATAACAACTGACTGGTTGGTGTCAGGATAAATGGACCAGTAGTACTGGTAACTTAGGGTTGCGTGATTGGCATAACAACTGACTGGTTGGTGTCAGGATAAATGGACCAGTAGTACTGGTAACTTAGGGTTGCGTGATTGGCATAACAACTGACTGGTTGGTGTCAGGATAAATGGACCAGTAGTACTGGTAACTTTCCCTAGTAAACGCCGAGATATAACTGAAAAATTGTTGAGAAAACACAAAACAATAATAATAAAACATGTAGGATAAGTGTTACTGTTACAATCTTTCAAAGTAAGAAAAGACTCAGACCAGGGATAGGAGACATAATAAATTATGTATGCACACAGTGTAGCCCAATTGTATAAAGCCGAGCCCCGATAGCTCAGTCGGTAGCGACGCGGGCTGTCAATCCAGGGGTTGTGAGTTCGAATCCCGGCTCGGCCAACTTTCTTTCCGACGATTGACAAAAGTCAATGCGACATGCGTCATTCGTCTTCCACCAATGGGCTAAGTCTATGTGGAAAAGCAGCCAGTTGCTTGGGAAGATTGTTGTGTGGAGTACTGGTGTGAGAAAAACAGCAAATGCATGAGTAGGTGAACTGGCCGCCGTGATATAACTGAGAAATTGTTAAAAGCGGCGTTAAACCCCAATCAATCAATCAATCAATCAACCAATTGTATAAACTAACCCTTTCCCCACAAACTAACACATTTTGACGCATCTGCAGCAGACGATTATTGAAAACAATTCGGCCATTGGAGAAATTGCTAAGAACGAATAATTTTACTTTTGACACAATTTTTTTCAACTTTATTCAGTTATTGCAGTTTCATTTATAGATTATTTCTTTATTTTTGCATGGATGTGTTGTATGTGGTAATAGGTTTAAAAGAAATGCGTATGTATGTATCATCAGTAGTTTAGCCTTCCACACTAACAAAATATTTCTAGAATCAGTTAAAACTATCATATAATATCATTAAATATAAAAGTGTAACATTGCTCATTGAATCCATATGGAAACAAGTGTAAAAGAAGATATTACTGATTATTATGACTGAACAAAAAAGTCGCCTGCTTCCACCAATCGGCTAACATTCTATGTGGAAAAGCAGTCAGTTGCTTGGAATGTTGCTTGGAAAGACTGCTGTGTGGAGAACTGTACTGAGAAAGCCAGGAAACACTTTGGTAGGTTTACTGTCCGTTGTGTTAGGACTGAAAAGGCGTTAAACCCCGATTTAAAAGATCAACAGTCATCTGTTGAAGACGGATAAAACATGCGACTGTATTTGGTAAAGGGCTTGGCGTGAAACGGTTGTAACTCAAAACCTATTTTGAAAACCCTGGATTAGGGGCAATTTTGACCCTTTTGTAAACAATGCAAATTTAGGTGCCATTGCTCAGAACGAGCAATGGCACCTAAATTTCCATTGTTTACCAAGAAAAATGATTTAACGCTTATAAAGACTTTATGGCGAGGTGATTAACCTTGGTAAGAAAATATCAATTTTAGTTACAACCGTTTCACGCCAAGCCCTCGATTTGGTAAAGGGCTGATTGGAGGATTTTCCGCTCAGGAAGCAAATCAACCCTTTCCCACATACAGCAAATCTGCAGCAGACGACTTTGAACATATTTTGTCAAAAAATGGAAAATCTCTATAGCTAAATGGATAACCAATGACTTAAAGTGGAAAACTTTGTGGCAAAATGTTTGCAAAAGTCGTCCGCTTCAGAGGCGTCAAAAAGCGTGAGGGAAACGGTTAATTCTATTCATCTCTTCACAAGCTTCTTTTTTATATACTTCACATTATTTCGCTATTCTTGCTTTAATTCTATCCCACCTGCAGACGCTTTTTGATGCATTTGAAGCAGACCACTAATGGTAACGTTGTGATAAAAGATGAAAATGAAAGAACAATTTCTCCCTTTGCAACTTTATTCAACAAGTATACTTCTTTGCCACAATTTTTTCAACTCTATTCAACATATTAAGAATCTCCATATTTTGCCTATGTGTTTTCAAAGTTGTCTGCTGTAGATGAAGTGTATGAGGGAAAGGGTTACGCGTATAATAAATTGTAAAAAACATCTGTTTGGCGAAATGAATGGCTAGCTGCATACTTCCTGTATCTCGCTTTTATGACAACTTTATGAGCAGGAAATTGGGGATTTAAAATGGACGCGTTCGGCTTATTTTTCAGGTAAGGTGAAGTTGGTGTCTAGTGTCTAGTATCTAGTATCGTTTATCATAAACGATACTGGCAACCAGAATCTAGTATCGTTTATCATAAACGATACTGGCAACCAGAATCTAGTATCGTTTATCATAAACGATACTGGCAAGCAGACACTAGTGTCGATTAAGGAACTAGATATAGGCCGCATATTTCTGTTTTCAAACCATGAGTATCAAGATAAGTTTATACTGGTTAATGAACGAGTGTAGGGGAACAGCCTCGGTGGTGTAGTGGTAGAGCTTCCGCCTCGGGTGCGGGAGGTCGCGGGTTCGATCCCCCGCTCGGGTTATACCAAATACTTTAAAAATGGTAGTAAACGGCTGCCCTTCTTGGCTAAGGGTTGCGGGGTTATTATTACGACTGACTGGCTGGTGTCAGGATAAATGGACCATTAGTACTGGTACGCAGTGATATAACTCAACAATTGTTGAAAGCTGCGCAAAACACCTCACAACTCGTCCGAATCAATATTGATACTAGAGTAGCGAACACTGTAGACAAAGATTAGATCGCACGAACGTGTAGACGTATTTTACGAGCCATATCAACGCACTCATATGTGGAAATTGATCTTGGTCTACATCGACCCTAAATTCCGTATGCGTTGGATTTTAGAAGTCGCAACTCGCAAGTCGTTGAATCATCGATAGATACAGAATAACCGCATGGGTGCGTCGAAAGATAGCGTGCGTATAATTTGCATGCGTGGTGTAGTGATTTACACACCTTTTGATTACGTGCACGATGAGTATGGTGATTTGATAAACTCCACCTTGATAAACTCCACCTTGTTTGAATAGTAATAGTAATTCGATGTCCCTTATAATCTGGAGATACCTCCCCCTGTCATTTAATAATAGTGCAAGGCATGCACCAATACTAGAGACTCCCTTTGGACATGATTGATTGATTGTTCGATTGATTGATTGATTGATTGATTGATTCGATCCCAGCTTGTTTCAGTCAAGTCGGATTTCACGCACCAGTACCCTTCCACAGTATCCCTCACATGCAGTCGGCTACCTTTCCACATAGACTATTTAGCCCATTGATGGAAGACGAATGATACTATTCTCAATGGATGTTATCAATGATCGGGAAGAAAGACTTCCTGTGGTAATGGTTAGTCAGACAGAGACCATTGATAAGTGAACTTTCTCATTGATATGAGCCGTCCCGCGAGAAAACCAACATTTTAAACTCTGCGTAAAGTATCGAACCGGATCAGCCTTAGCATGTCGCGCAGGTTAACCCGGGAGTTACGTTTCGCTTCCTGTGGATTTTCTGTTTCAGGAAGCACTACTCTATAACGATATACCCATGAGACGGAATGTGTCGGCCTGGATCAGTCTGCGCTGACTGCACAGGCTGATCTGTGTCGATACATTACGCAGAGTCCATAATGTTGGTTTACTCGTGGGACGGCTCATATAACAAACATACTGTTGAAAACGACGTTAAACATGTACCGCAGCCATTTCATCTGCATTACCACTCACCCGCATACAGACACATCTGTAGTGGATAACTATTAAACACCTGATTAAAAAATAAGAAATTGCAAGCAAATAGCAATACTTTCTCATATTCGCATATATAGTTCTCAGTCGTATCTAACAAGTATACTATAAGTTATTGGGTTTGTTACTGACCCACTTCGGAAATATAGGGGGTCTGTAGGATTAATAGGGGGCGAGGCGAGGGTAACTGGTAACATTTGAGAACCACTTTACGAAAACCAACCTTTGAACTGACTTTTTTACTTTACTCACCCCTTATAGAAATATAGGGGGTCTGCACGTGACACGCTTTAAGCAATGAAATTGCTAGAATTTCGTGGGTGGCGAAATAAATATATATATACTTCTTCCAACCTGTGTTTAAAGACCACCAATGGGAAGAGAATAACCTTGATCACAGGTGGTTGTTAATTAAAGGGTCATTTATGCAGAAAATGAATGATTAGGAAATTAAAAGTGTGATTGCTATAGACAGGGAATTGCTAAACAAATGAGGTATTTAACACATGTTTGACTGTATTTGGCAAAATATTAAATAACATTGAACTCGTCATAATTTGAAACGAATATATCGTTTAATTCGAAATCATTTCCATTAACAGCACTGCTTATCAGAGATTCAAATTTCAATATTCTTTATTCCGTAACGTCACTTTACAACGTTTCTAATGAATATAATGACATACAATACAATGATCAAGTTAAGACATCATGAACACAATGATAATTTAACAACTGTATTCAACAAGTATACATACATGTATATGGGATGTTGTCTCAATATTATATGCTATAATGATATATTAACGGAGGTGAACAATTTAGTCGCCATTGCTGGTTCATGTCAGAAGTACTTTTTCGCTAAAGTAAATGTTCAAGAAGGCACATGCCAAAGTATAAGCGTGTTATGTGTATAAAATAAACCTGGTTTATTTATTGATTGTTCAGTGTTTTACGCTGCTTTCAGTTATATCACGGCGTTTCCTGGGTAAGTTACTAGTACTGCTGGTCCATCTATCCTGACACAAGCCAGTCAGTCGTAATGCTGACCCCAAATCCATGAGCGCCAAGGAGGGCTGCCATTACTGCGATTTTTAAGGTATTTGGTATGACTCGACCGAGAATCGAACCCGTGACCGCCCGCCCCCGAGTCGGACGCTCTATCAATACACCATCGATGCGGATATGAATAGAATTTTTTTTTATTAACGTATACATATAAATGTATCTTGTTACATACAAAACATTTTTACATAATATTTAACATCATGTGATAAACAATACAAACTGAAAAGTTCAAAGGAGAATGAACAGAAACTTTAAATTTCATAAATATAGCTTAATAATAACACAGTTTATGCTAATTTTGGCTTGAAAAAATAATTATTATTGAAAAATATAAAATAAATATAAATTGAATACATAGGACTTAAATTGCACATCTGTATATGCATATATTTGTACGTATATCATTGATGATTAAACGAACTTGGAGTATTACTCATTCGATCAAACAGAACTGCCGCTACGTTGTTTTATGTTATGAGTTTATCACTGGCTTGCTTTTAAAAATTAACATTAAGTTTAAATGAAGTTTGAAGCTGAAATTACATTAAATTATTTTAGCTCAGAGCGATTGATCACTCAAAGAAGTCGGTAAGCCGAAGGAATTTATTGGTCCTTTCGACTTGTGTTACTGTAAATTTTACAATATGTATGTTTTGTTAAATTATTTCAACGTGAAAAGGTGTAACAGTTACGTAACTGATTTGTGATAACATGTATGATAACAACATTATACAAACTAGGATGCGCTGTCTAGATTGCGTATGCAATGATTACACCACTAAGTAAACAATTAGGCCTACGCGAACTCCTGAACCGGATCTATTTAAATCAAAGTACTTGGAGAACTGATAGTTGATTGGCCGCAGGAATTGATAAGATTACGGCTGCATTATGCCCGTTTTATTTCAATGACAACCTTCGCCTAGTTTTGAATCAGATAGGACTATGTATAGTAGTGTAACAAAGAAAGAGTTGACTTTCGATGAGTAAACAGTGCAAGAATGTGCCTGTAACAATGAACAATTCGGTTACCTACGTTAATTATTTTTTCAAAGAGACATGCATAGGTATTTAATCAGAATTCTGAAGTGTCTCGTGCATTTTCTTCGAGCGAATACATATTCTTTGAGAACTGCAAACTGTTTCTGAACGATGGATTGTTTGGTATTTTACGCCGCCTTCAACATCATGGCGTTTCCTGGGTAAGTTACCAGTACTACTTATTTTAACTGGTTCATTTATCCTGACACCAATCAGTCAGTCGTAATGCTAACCCTGCAACCTTGAGCGCCATTGGGGGCAGCTATTACAACCATTTTTAAAGTGGTTGATATGAGCCGGCCGGTGATCGAACCCGCGACCTCCCGCACCCGAGGCAGACAATCTCCCACTACACCACCGGAAGTTCCAAAAGTGCATGCAGGGTAGTTGGTAAAGGTTGGCATTTTTGGGTCATTCAATACATGCAAGAAATCATTCATCAAACGTGGATTAAGCGTTGCCTAGTTGACATACAGAAGAACCAACGTCTTGCATCATACTATCATTTATTTTCCCTCCTTCACATACACAGTGTATTTAGATTATATCCGGTTCGATTGTACTCAAAGAACCCAAATGATTGAACGGTATTTTGTTGAATTGTTATCGGAAAAGATTATGGCTGTATTCTATCATATACGCATATAATTAATGCACATTCTTAGCATCGCCTTCAAATAAACACGAATATTCGTAGGAATATGGAACGACGGCACTGTCTTCGGTAATGATGAAACTCTATTATTATGTTTGTTTTGTATTATATTATGTATGAAGGTCTTTACATGTTGTGCAAACATATTTATATTATGTTGGTACATCGTTGTATGTTGTGATTTTGTTTTTTACATTTTGACAGTTTTTATTATATTATGTAGATACACCTTTACATAATGTAGATACACCTTTATTGTATGTATAAACATCTTTATATTATGTAGATACACCTTTATTGTATGTAGAAACATCTTTATAATATGTAGATACACCTTTATATCATGTAGATACATCTTTATATCGTGTGCATGCTTTATTATTTTATGTGCACTCAATATTATATCATGTCCATATTGTTGGAAGCCGGCAGGAGGCGGCTTCCTGTAGGGATCCTTAGAAATTTAGTACAAGGAGAATATTAAGACCTGCCAGCGTGACCACATATCTTGATTTCTCTTTTTCCTTACTAAGTACGTTAATTTAATGTTATGACTTTTAAAACATCCCTTTTACATTCTATATACATGTGTGAGTTTTACAAATTAAAAACAAAAGACAAAGGCCAGTATATTAATTGAATGTATGTACATATTTATTTAAGCGAAATTCATACTGTATCTAGTCTAAACAGTAAAATAGAGAACCCTTCTATTGAATTGGTAAATGTAGTCTGGTTCCTTACATCCTATGATTACGCAGTAATTAGACGAAGAAGCCACGTCCTGTATTCACTAAACTTTTCAATTTAGATTTTTGACTAAATCTAAATCTTAATATTTAGTCCTCGTTTTAGATTTAATCCGTATTCAACAACGCGTTCTAAACCGATCTCAATTTAGTCTAGTTTGTAAATGTCGTAAGCGGCCGCGCAGCGACTCTGGTTCCCGAATCAAGTAAGGAGCTAAAATAAAAGACAGTACCATTCATCTATAGTCTATTTATAGATTTTAATTTTTATCGAAATTTCAGATACATTTTTCCTTTGCATTGCTTTTAATAATCTGACTTTCATGTTCAGTACATACTTGATTCAAAAATAACTTTGATTACAATTGTCATCGAAAAATGAAGACATGAAAAGATTTAAACCACAGAAATATCTGTTTCAAGATCAATTTCGTTCTTTTTCGCTGTTGCAGTTTCACATTCATGAATATCGCGGTAAACAAGATATCGGTGTATTTTGCCTAGCCTACAACATGTTTTATCATGAAATGAAATCTTCTGGTTCTTAGAAACAAAGTGTGATCAGATTAACTGAACTGTATTTAACTTATCACTAAACATTGGAACATCTTGCTAAATGAAGGTATAATTTATGGACATAAAGTAGAAAACATTGTAGCAAAAGGATAAATTTCTCGTGATCAATTTCTCTTTTTGTCACAATGTTTTCAAAATTCGCTGCAGCTCTTGTCAGTCTTTTGGATAACGTGTACATTGAAATACGTTTCCTTGATTTTCTGAATGCTAATCACGACACGAGTTCACATCAGTTTCGTCAACTCGAGATTGTTCGTTTGTAATCCGACAGCTTTGATTTTCAATTGCTCAATTTGCCACAATAATTGCAACTCTTTTCAATTATCTTACTATCATTTATAGAGATTTTCTATGTTTTGTACTTGATGATTTTAAAGTCTGTCAGGGTAAACATCATTGAAATCATTGTGGCAAAAGGAGAAATTGCTCATAATGAGCAATATCTGCATTTGCCACAATAATTTCAACACTTTTCAATTATTTTACTATCATTTATAGAGATTTTTTATATTTTTTACTTGATAATTTCAAAGTCGTTTACTGCAGATTTGTTTTATGTGGGAAACCTTTATCCATTATCATGACTTACCAATACAAACGAAAAACAGATTTTTTGTGTGTCAGCATTATTTGATAAAACATCATAACAGGGCGTGTGTTCAATACAAACAGTTGATTGTTTTTGGTACTAATTTTAATTTTTCATAACCTCTTGTCAATTTATCTTTAGTATTATATGTCACTTTTCATGATCAGTTTAACTCTAAATTATCTCATTCACTTAAAACACAGACCCTGCCAGGTTAAATATCCTACATAAAACTTATATCTTCAATAACCGATATCAGCATTACTGACTACAGATTAAATTGCTCTAATGTTTGTGGATTTAAATGATCTTTTTTCTTATTCCTTCATGTGAAGCGAAATATTGCGGCTTCTCTTTGATGCTTTGCATCAAACATCCGTCTTGTATTACATTGTGTCCATTATATTACATCCTGTCATTTATTCTTGTGTGTGTGTGTGTGTGTGTGTGTGTGTGTGTGTGTGTGTGTGTGTGTGTGCTTACTTACCACCCCAATTGTTAACGGCTCACATTCGCGCATTAATTTCCGGTGTCGCGGCAGAAAATCACCCCGCTAAAAGTATCCACTACATAACAAAGTTTGCACATCATATAATAAAAATACCACTACGTAACAAAGTTTGCACAAGATGTAATAGTGTCACGACAGAATATAATGAAAATAATCAACTAAAAAAATAAAATTGTATGGACATTATATAATATTTTGTTAATGCATGGGCAAATAAAGATGGGATATTATTTGGCGTTTTCCGTCCGTCCGTCCGTCTGTATGGAATGGTTAACCTACATCATGAAAGGCTAGAGGGCAAGTGAAACTAAGATTACTTTAAAACGCAAAGAGTTATGTCCCCTTAATTTGAATTATTAGTTATCTCCCTTGAATACATTGTTCATCTCACATATCTCATATTAATCTAGAGACCATATTGTTGTGTCACCCTGCGTAGCATGGTAGACACTTAGGGATTACATTTTTTTGGTCCGGCGTCTGTCTGTCCGTCACATTTTTTCCGGCGTCTGTCTGTCTGTCCGTCACACTTTTTCGTCACACTTTTTTGTCACACTTTCAATGAGCAGTGCATGTGACACACGTGCTCCGCGGAGCACTCCATTCTAGTTTATATCCAATCTTCATGACAATTCATCATAATCAAATATCGGTCAAGCTCTAGACTCGATTACATGTATGTGGAGTCAAAAACTAGATCGCATGGTCAAGAGTAAAAAGCCTTTGAACACTTCAGAGGCTCTATTTGTGTTCAAATATTCATGAAAGTTCATACGAACATTTATTTCAAATAAATTTTGTTCATGTTTAAAACTAGGTCATGTTTGATCGAAAAAATAGTCGGACATAATCCATACATTTTAAAACCCATTTGTAAGTATGTCAGGTATTCAAAGTTGGTCAAAAATATTTTTCCATTCTTTTAATTTCGCGTTGGATCTCAACTCAACAAATAAATAATTGATATGGGGGAACAAAACCACACCACACATTAGTATTTTCATTCATAGATAACACTTATACAAAATGTTTACCCATAACCTATGAATCAACATCACATGTGCGCTTTCATTTTCGTGTTGAAGCAGAATATTATCCTGCTAAAAGTATCCACTGCATAACAAAGTTTGCACAAGGTAGAATTAAGTTACCATAATATGACAAAGTTTGCACAAGATACAATAACGTCACGACAGGCTAAAATAAAAATAATCAACTACACAATATAATTAAGTATAGACATGATATAATGATTTGTGCACACAGTATATTAAGTATGGACATAATGTAATAAAGTGTCCACATAATATAAGTTGTATCTACATCATATCAAGATGTATCCACATAATATAAAGATGTATCTACTATAAAGATGTATCTACATAATATAAAGAAGTATCTACATAATATAATAAAAACTGTCAGAATATAAGTAAAAAACCACAACACATAACCATATACTGACATAAGATAAATATGTTTACCCAACATATAAAGAACTTGGTACATAATGTAATAAAAAACAAACATAATAATATACATGGAACGCCGGCACTTTCTTTGGTAGGGATGAAACTCTATTATTATGTATGTAACGCCTCTACTGTCTTATAATGACGATTATTAATGTGTGCACCTTTTAGTATGCTGTGTACATGCTTTATTATGCTGTGTACATACTTTATTATGTCATGTTCTTACTTTATTATGTTGTGTACATGCTTTATTATGCTGTGTACATACTTTAGTATGCTGTGTACCTGCTTTGTTATGCTGTGTACATACTTTATTATGCTGTGTACATGCTTTATTATGTTGTGTACATGCTTTATTATGCTGTGTACATACTTTATTATGTTGTGTACATGCTTTATTATTAATGTGTACATGCTTTATTATGTTGTGTACATGCTTTATTACGCTGTGTACATATTTATTATGTCATGTACTTACTTTATTATGTTATGTACATACTTTATTATGTCATGTACTTACTTTATTATGTCATGTACTTACTTTATTATGTTATGTACATACTTTACTATGGCGTGTACATACTTCATTATGGTGCGTGCATTGTTTATTTTGTTTTGTGCATTTCTTATTATTTTATATAGCGTGTGTATTATGCTTAGTGCACTCATTGTTATGTTCTGTGAAAGTTTTATTGTCTTTGTTATGTTGTGTATGTTCTATATTCTGTTACGTAGGCACATACACTTATGGCGTCCGTAAAAAATGTATCTGTCCTCTCCTAAACACAGGCAGGGTTCGCTAGCTCAGTCGGTAGCGACGCGTACTGTCAATCCAGGGGTTGTGAGACCGAACCCACCCTCGGCCAACATTCTATCCTACTTTTGACAAAAGTCTCTGACAAGCGTCATTCGTCTTCCACCATTGGGCTAAGAGTTTGTGTTGAAAAGCAGCTACAAGTGATTCTTTTGATTACCCACATCATAGGGTTTGGTTGGATGATATGAGAGATATTGTGGGAAAATAAGAGCTGTATACTCCTCCTTAACTGGTCCTCTGAACAGTTATCCCTGTTTCACCCATATACAAGTTTCCTACCTGCAGACGTATTTAGACGCATCTTCAGAAGACGAGTTTTGAAAACATTGTGGCAAAATGAGATATTGCTGATAATAATCCGTTTCTCCTTTTCCCACAATGTTTTCAACTACTTTAAATAACTGTACTTTCATTCATGCACACATCCTACAGTGCATGTATATTTTAAAACGTTGTCTGCTGCAGATCATATTTGTGTATGAGGGAAAGGGTTCAGCAAGGTATCTGTCAGGGCGGAGTGGTAAGCTTCAGGATTACGGATAGGGTGGATCGACGGGTTCGATCCCTGCTTGATGCGGTCAGCCGAGCCCCGGTAGCTCAGTCGGTAGAGACGCAGGCTGTCAATCCAGGGGTTGTGAGTTCCAATCCCGGCTCGGCCAACTTTCTTTACGACGATTGACAAAAGTCAATACGACATGCGTCATTCATCTTCCACCAATGGGCTAAGTCTATGTGGAAAAGCAACCAGTTGCTTGGGAAGTTTGTTGTGTGTAATACTGGTATGAGAAAACCAGGAAATGCATGAGTAGGTGAACTGGCCGCCGTGATATAACTGAGAAATTGTTAAAAACGGCGTTAAACCCCAATCAATCAATCAAGCAATCAATTGATGCGGTCAAGTTCACTGTGTTCACTGTGGTAATGCACCTTACGTGCTTTACTGGCTATCTCGCACCAGTACTCCCTACAACATTCTTCCCGGGCAACTGGCTACTTTTACAAGTTAGACTATTTAGCCTATTGTTAGAAGACAAATGACGCTAGTCTCAATGGATTGTATCAATCATTGGGAAGAAAGAATGGACGAGCCGGGGCTTGAACCCACGGACCCTGGTATGTCATTGCGGTTCGACTCCCTATGATAATGCTTTGTCTGGTTAGTCAGACAGAGATTATGGATAAGCGAACTTTCTCATTGCCGCAATACCCATGAGACGGAATGTGTCGGTCCGGATCAGTCTGCGCGGACTGCGCAGGCTGATCTGGTCGATACATTACGCATAGTCCATACTGTTGGTTTTCTCGCGGGACTGCTCATATAACAAACATACTGTTGAAAATGACGTTAAACATGTACCACAGCCATTATATCTGCATTACCACTTTCCCTCATACAGGCACTTCTGTAGTGGAAAACTATTAAACACCTGCTTGAAAATTAAGAAATTGCATGCAAATAGCAATAATTTCTCATATTCGTATATAGTTAGTCCTTTGTAGGATCTAACAAGTATACATATAGAATCCAACCTGTGTTTAAGGATTTTCGGGTCATGCGGTACATGCAAGCAATAGCTGATAACATTTGGGTTGAGCGTTGCCTAGATGGATAACATAAGTTTCAATGCATTGTATCATAATAATTGAGCCGTCTCGCGAGAAAACCATCATTGTGGACATTGCGTAAAGAATCGACCCGGATCAGCCTAAGCATGCCGCGCAGGCTTCCCCGGATAAACACTTTTCGCCTCCTGTTGATTTTCTGTTTCAGGAATCATTACTCTATACCTTTATCCCCCTGAGAGGGAATGTGTCGGCCCGGAGCAATCTGCGCGGACTGCGCAGGCTGATCTGGATCGACGCATTACGCAGATGCCATAATGTTGGTTTTCTCGCGGGACGCCTCAATAATATATTTTTTTCCAACCTACACCTACACGGTGTATTTATTATCATCCTGTTCGATTGTATTCAAAGTACCCACACTGAAAGGATTGAACGGTATTTTGTCGAATGGTTACCGGAAAAATGTATGGCTGTATTCTACCTTATTCTAAAATAATCCATGCACTACCTTAGCATAGCTTCCAAATACACACGAATATTCGTATGGATAGTCTAAGTACCGAGTTGAGTGAGTCTCTTGTATTTTCGATTTACTGAGACAGGTTTGTAACTGATAATTTACTGAATAGTTATCATCAGTCCTACACCCTGCCCTTGTTAGAAATGTGTTAATATATAGGGAACCGCTCGTGCGTATGTACGTGTATGTCCCAACGACGTCACCGTTTTAGTGACTACATTTCCTATCCGATGTTTATGAAACTTCACACACATGTTCACTAGCACTGTCTCGTGTATGAATTCGCGTTTCACCGACTTATGTCAAAAATGTATATACGTTTGTTCGAAACGACATCATCACTCTAGCGACTTAAATTTTTATCCGACTGTTATTAAACTTAACGAACATGTTCAGAAACATCGCCTTTTTATTAAAATTTGCGTTTCACCGACCTTTGTCGAAGGTCAAGATCATCATGACCATCATAAGTCTATAAAACACCGTCATCGCTTTAGCGACTTTATTTCTTATCCAATTATTATGACACTGAACACATATGTTCACCAGCATCGCCTCTTGAACAAACTCGTTTGATCTATTTAGGTCCAATATCAAGGTCACAGTGACTATTTTACGTCTGTACGAAACGAAATCATCTTTATTTTGTATCCGATTATCATGGAACTTACATCATATCTTAATAACCTTCACCTCTTGAAAAATGTTTGAACCATCGACTTATGTTAAAGGCAAAGGTCACAGCGACTATAATGTGTTTGTACAATCTATGTCATCGGTCTAGCACTTTCCATTTGTGGACAGAATTCCTTCAAAGAACATTCACATTTCAGTGTCCAGAGAGCTTTGAGGATTAGCGTCTAACTGAGCTAGGTCGAAGGTCAAGGTCACAGTATCTGCACTATGTATGTATGAAGCAACTCCATTGATGTAGCACTTTCATTTGAGGATAGAATTCCTTCAAATGCTAGTTTATTGTCAAAGGAGTTTGGACGGATTCCCGTTTCACTGACCTAGGTCAAATGTCAATGTCACAGTGATACAGATGTATTAAACGAAACGTGTATACAGCATTGGAGGTAATATCCGGCCCATGTTGAAATCAGCATTGTACTACGAAAAGCAACCGCAATGCTTTAGCTAACTATGTTTATCAAGATCAGCGGGCGTACATGCGCCGTCTGTCCTGGCTAAGCACTGTTCGCAAATTAGTCAGAGAAGGTGTCATGAAGCTTCAGTCCGGCAATGCTGTGGATCCTTATCATGAATACGTAGGCAGTTCTTTTTTTTCTACATGTTTAAAAACTACGTTAATGTCAGTTTTCAGGTAGCACCACTCCCCGCTTTAATACATACAAGCTGTAATAGTGTTACACACACATGAGCCGTCCCGCGAGAAAACCAACATTGTGGACTCTGCGTAAACTATCTGCCCGGATCAGCCTAAGCATGCCGCGCAGGCTAACCCGGACAGACATGTTTCCTCTCCTGTGGATTTTCTGTTTCAGGAATCATTACTCCATACCTCTATCTCCCAGAGACGGAATATGTCGGAATATGTCGGCCCGGATTAGGCTGCGCGGATTGCGCAGGCTAATCTGTGTCGATATATTACGCAGATGCCATAATATTGGTTTTCTCGCGAGACGGCTGAATGTCATAACTAACTAATCCACGTAACCTCTATTTTTGATATAGATTAAGACGGAAGGGGACTCAGATCCTACACAGTAAGCATGTGTTGATGATGATCGTACTGCTCAACGTGATCGATTGTTTATTGGTAACTGGCGAGCTCATACTCGATATTCACTACATTAAAGGTATGAACTGCCTAACTCTTTGATTGGCTAATTTCACAAAGAGGACTCATGTTTCATGTTGAAAATTGGACCAACCATTTTCATGTCTTAGTGACAAATAATGCACATCTGTATTGTTTGTAAAAGCTTTCAATTGGCTTTGGCAGCGAAGGGTTAAGCATGCGTACAGACCTATATTATGCATACTCATTAAGGGACAACACACCAATTGTAAATCAGAACAGTTGGACCAGTAAAAAACGCAAAATTGACAACCAACTCCATTTGTGACTTGTGTTGTTGAGATAAGTATGTATTTGTTTGTTTGTATGGTTTTATTACGTTCCTTTACACATACTTTCGGTCATATCACTGCGTTTGCTTAGTATTTTGTATGACCCGACCGGGATCGAACCTGCATTTGTCGTCCAAAATTCATTTAAAGTTTCACGAAAGCCTTTGAAAAACAGTTTATATTTGGATTCGAAAGCATGAATGCGCTAAAAGGTATTTGTTTACAGGTGTAACAATTACGCTAAGTCTGGTTCTCCTGTAGCACCGCTCATATATTAGTGTGCAGAGTTCAGAATCAGGTCATTGCTGTCGAGCAGTATTGCTTTGCTGTCGATTGATTTCTGGTCGCTGGCTAACTAATACTTGTAACCCTACCTTTAATGTTATGTAAATGTGCTTAATTTTACCTGATGCCCTATATAAATGACAATCTATTAGTGTTTGCTGCTTTACACGAATTAGATTCTAAAGAGAGCAGTCATTGAAATTTACTTTTGAAATTCATAGGTCCAAAAATCCTAAAAGTTATGTTATATATTCACGTAAAATAACAATGGACGAAGAAACATGTTCACTGGTCCGAACTAAAGGTTACTGACCATGGACCATAGGACCACTGCTAGTTTCACAGATTGAGAGAGACGGGTTAAACGTTTCGACCTTTCCCGGTATTCGCCGCATGTACTAGTCGGGTACCGAGGAAGCTAACATTGATATACTATATTAAGAGCACAGAGTCATCATAATCGAGAGATGGTAATATCGTAACATTTTGTTTATTACAGGTATCTTAGACGATTCTGACCTCCAATCACAAACGTTTCTTGATAAGATGGAGGCACGTTACCCAGACAACCTTAACGACCATGACATTGACCATCTGGGGGAGTTTTATGAGACTATTTATAGCGCAAAGTGCTATTGGGATGAGGATCACGCGGGGAATTGCAGTATTGTAAATCAACTGAGACGGTTGTTACAAGTAAACAATGATAACGACACGGAATTCACCGGTGGAGCCCCGGAAACATCCGACGACAAAGCGAAAGAGGCGCATGCGCACAGCATATGGGAGGATATTGCGCACGGCTTGCACAAAGCTAGTATTGCTATTCTCGCTGTACTCTGTCTCGAGGTCTTGATGAAAATATTCTTCATGGGAAGGAAATTCTTTCATCACAATATTGAGGTAAACCAATGAATTATTGGAGATAAGTCTATAAACGCTTGCAGACTCAAATATGTTCTCTTACCTTCTGATTGTTCCCAGTGACTTATGTAAAAACAATTTGTCAGCAATGACTCAAATAGATGTTCATGTGTTGCTTCTTCTAAACTTCAGAACTTAGACTAAACAAAGACTGCACTATACACGTTGTTATTTCATTGTGGCAGAAACTGACCATGACTTTCTTAAACAATACGTTTCAACTCAAAAGACAAAATATTTGAAGTATAAGGTTCACAGCCCTTTTAAAAAAAAATCCCTCCAAATGGATGACGAAATCCAGGGACAGGCCGCCAAAGCAAGTGGTGCAACGCCATGACCATCGTTTTGTACATATTCCTTTTTTCCTACTATAACAGAAATACATCATTTACACGAGTGTAGCTTGCTTGAACTAGTCTGCACTCAAACGTAATTTAGTCATAAAACATTTCCCACGTGCAGACGCAGCACCAGACACAGTGATAATAGGATAAATGTATCATCTGCCGTGGCCGAGTGGTTAGCGTCGGGGATATGGAACAGGGCGTACCGCGTTCGATACCCAGTTTCGGCCTGACGGTCATTTGTGGAGTACCCTTTGGCAAGGCACATTTCAAAGCCTAGTAATAGTTTGTTTACCCAGGGATCATGAATAAATGAACTGTCGCCGTGATATAACTGAAATAATATTGAAAACAGCGTAAAGCTCCACTAAAACATAACCGTTTGCCGCAGGGTCAATTCAACAATTAAAATTTAACCATATAGTGTTTCTATAGTTTTGTGTCAATGCCTTTACAATAGTTTTAGAATAATTTATTATTTTCGGAATGGACTGGATAAAACATGGAAAGGGTGCAGATGAACGTCTTTGTTTCCGCCTGTTGTTGATCTGGAGAGATTGCATTGTTCTTTCATACCTGTGTATCTGTCGTCTAGATAGTTTATTATCAGCGGAGTATCTCTTTTTGCATTATTCTGATTGTTGTTGTTGTTGTTGTTGTTAGAGATTGGCTTGCAAAATAGATCAGAACAACTTCTGCACAATTTTGCTCTTGTAGATCAAGCATCTGTTTATAATGTCATAAATAGAGTGGATATGGAATATATCTCATCGAGTAGTGATGAGATATATTCCATATCCACTCAAAACAAACACATTTTCTTTTTATTTTATGCTAATTGATGACGAACGAATGGAACTATTTAGTGTCCTCGTACCTGTTCACAGGCGGACTAATCTGTGTTAATGTCCTATTCAAACACAGTTTGTCCGCCATATTGAAAAGTTGTAACGCGACAAAATATGGAACACATCTATTGTGAATTTAAACTCAATGTCAAATATCCTACGTAAACAAAGGTTTTTAGGGACTATTTGGCTAGATCAGCATGACCGCGGATGTATTTGGCGTAATATAACCTATAATGACAATACTATTATCATTATTATAATTACAGGTGTTTGATGCGATCATCATTATTGCCTCGTTGATACTCGATCTGGTGTTTTTGAAAGGGTTGACAATATACCGCATACAAGATGGAATATTTATTCTGTCCTTCTTACTGCCGTGGAGGGTTATCCGTGTCGTTAACAGTAAGTGTTGCATGCCAATAGTTTGTCATAGGGCCGTATTTACCAACCCCAACTAAATTCGAGTTATGGACTAAATCTTAAATATCGGACAAAATTGCGGCTATTTAGATTAAGTCCGTATTCACCAAACGGTTTCTAAATGGGGGGAATTCGAAGTAAATACATGTAATAAGTCAACTTCGAACGTGATTAATTAACTGACTAGATTGATAAAAAAAAATGGCGACTACCCACCGCTTCGATATTTCAAATGGACTGTTAGTCGCTGTAATGCACATATTTGCCGTCGAAAAGTGTTGGAAAGTTAGTTATTCTATAGTTGACCCTTGGAGCCGCAGGTTACACAGGACTTTAGTTTCTTAATCCCCATTAACGGCAGTTTCTAGGATCCCGATAAGTACTGACCAATGGGAATACGAGGTCAGCCTTCACCTTATCTCTTTGAGTCAGAGAAACTCCAAGAGCCAGGTGATTTGAATCTATACTATATATGTCAATATCAAATATTCTGGAAATACATGTACAGTAGTACCTTTAACATGTGATTATTCGAATACATAATGTAACAGCATAACAACAGTATTAATTGCATAGACACGAGCAATCATAACTGCTGTCCCGCTGTTTATTTAGTATGATTTTATCACTGACATGCTTTTCATAATAAAGTATGAATTACTTATGAAACTGAAATTACATAAATTAATCTGGCATAAAACGAAGAGTGAAGGTTTATTCGAACATGTCGATAACTCGAAGTAATTGAGTGGACCCTTTACCTCGAATTATCGCGAGTGCACTGTTGTCCTTAAAAAGCATAAAATTTTGTTATCTGTCTGTTATAGGTTTGATAGTAGCGGTTCTTGACCACGAACATTTTCGGCTCAAAATGGTCTATAAACAGAAGAAAATGATAGCTTTTGCCTTGGATGCAGAGGAGCAAAACAACGTCCGTTTGAAGGTTTGTTTGTTTGTTTGTTAGCTGAACTTTTCCCCTGATACATACATTTGTTTTCCCTTATTGAGACATTTACTTTACCAAATTCCGATGACACAGTGGACGCCCTTGTAGCTTAGGACATTTGGAAATAGTGCGGGGGAGGGGGGTATTGCTCAAAACGAAGACTAGTATTCCAATTTCCACAATGTTTCTATCTTGTATCATAGTTAGGTAATTTGGAGTTTCTAGGTAGATAGTATAGTTTCTAAAGCAAGTATTTTCAAACAATAAAATAACCACTTATGAAAGTGGTTACCGAATATATCTTAAATATATTGTTATCCGTTTTCATATCACCTTTGACTCCGATCGTGTACCCGGACGAAAGCACGGACGGACGGACGGACGAACTATTGTCTCCCTTGGTACCCGGTGGCGGACTAGTAACTCTGTATTCTTGTGTTGAGTTACCTGCCCCTACCATTACATTATAGACCTCATTCGGTATCAGCCACGAGTCAACGCGCGTTAACACGAGACAGCCTTACTTAGGTTAATCCGATGTCACCCTACCCCAAGAGCTCAGTAACCTATCCGAAAACTAGTACGTTTAAGTCTAGCAACATAGGACAAATTTAAATACTTTACCGTTCGGTGTTTAACACGTACCCGAGTCGACCTGAGTAAAGAAGGTGTACCAGGGTAGGTTGACCCGGGTATTAATTGTAACCCTTTTGTTTATATAGACGCGTTCTGACGCCTCTGCAGCTTTTTGAAAAGAAAAGAAGAAATTGCTCCACTTTAAGTAATAGGTTATCCATTCAATTATAGAGATTTTCTATTTTTTGACAAAATATGCTCAAAGTCGTCTGCTGCTTTGTGTGGACCAATCCAGTTTAACCTCTGGAACTCCGAAATCAGTGTGATTCATTATTCATGTCTTGATTGCAAACATCAAGTTGTATCGGTCCTTGATTCCAAACATCAAGTTGTATCGGTCCTTGATTCCAAACATCAAGTTGTATCAGTCCTTGATTCGAAACATCAAGTTGTAACGGTCCTTGATTCCAAATATCAAGTTGTATCGGTCCTTGATTCCAAACATCAAGTTGTATCGGTCCTTGATTCCAAACATCTAGTTGTATCAGTCCTTGATTCCAAACATCTAGTTGTATCGGTCCTTGATTCCAAATATCAAGTTGTATCGATCCGATGTAGAGTTTATGAAAATGAATTATTTATTTACTACAATTTACTAGTTTACTATATATGCGATAGCGATATACAAGCGAATGACAAATCTAGTCGACACTATTGGTTCATGCCAGGGGTTCAGACAGTAGGTAAGAGTTCAATCAATGCAGGTCTTGAAGAAGGCCATTAGGCCTAAAGCTTGAAAAGAAAAACCAGTTATTTATATTCATGTATAATCTGTTTTAAATATAACAGGCAGATCTTAATCGACGCATTGGTCCTGGTTTCGAGAAATTACATCAGCATGTTTTAAAATAATGCTTGAAGAAGCTAAGTTACAGTGCATGACATTCTTTACATGCTGGGCTAATTATATAGGTTTTTGTTAAAAAGTTGGTCCTCTGTGTGATTTTCCTGGAGATCAACTCATATCTGAACGTGTAATATAATTGTAAGCATCATTTCAGGAGATGTTATCGAAAATAGAAGGGTTCCTGGAGAAAGAAGGGATGCCGAGATGGAAGTACATCCACTATACTCGTATGTGTTTAACCCTTATCCTGTTATTTGCGACAGTTTACAACAATGAGCTAGCTATGCCTTACGAACAACCAATATTCGGAGGTTTTACAATTTATACAATTCATAGATCCGATTTACAAATTAGATGTAAATGAACCAATAATTTGTTTTTCATATATTCTGTACTGCACTCTCGATTGCCGAACGCGGTTTCTTCACCACAAACAAAGGCCACGTGATGCATGAGAACCGGGTAGTTTTTAACGAAAATGTGTTTGCTTGTTTGTGATGTATGCCGATTGGCGTGGCTTAAAATACGTTCTCGGAACGAATTGCATTCAAATTAAAAACTGTTATAGTTGGTGCAGTCTGTCGTTTATCAGAGGTTTCTATGATGCTTGTCTGAAAAGTGACAGTACTCATCAGAATTGGCTCGCAAAAATATTGTAATGTAGTTATTTTTGTTTGTGTTTCTTTACACGTGTTGTCTGCCTGAATAAACAACAGTACATCAATTTATTCTGCACGGCTAATTCATGGATCCAATATGCATATTAGATGCAGTTTATTAGCCAATAAAAAAATCGATATATTATGTCCATCACACTCGATTGCCGACCACGGTTTCTTCATCACAAACAAAAGCCATGCGATGCATGACAAGCGGGTATTTTATAAAGATGAATTGTTGGTTTGTTTGTGTTCCATGATCTCGGATTTATGAAAATCAATTTGCAAACTTTTTTTTTTTTTTTCATAACCGTTTATCAGATACCTCTATTATGCTTGTCCTAAGAGTGACCGTACTGATCAGACTGCGCGGATCTACCTTGATGTTCGCTGGTCCTGTTCAGCAACGTTGAATATTACGTTGGCCTACGACCAGTTGCGTAAATCTTATAGTGTTTTGCTTCAAGTGTACATATTGAACTATATTAAGTCGCTTGTGACACTTAGGGGTTGCGCATGCCCGCTAAACTGTTCACTGTTTGAACAGACGCCAATACCATAAATCCTTTGAATGACCGGGATTTAATGTTTTCATTGGTATATCAGTCATAACCAGTTCACTTAACATGAGTATCCGGGTTTTCTATCACCAGTACTACGCACAACATTCTTTCCTGGATACCTTCCCATACGCCGCTAGTCTCGCTTGCTCTTGTTCGCCGTCGGGACAAATGAATGGCCGAGTAAGGGTT
>JASEVX010000013.1:28943184-29064985 GCA_031761405.1 Serripes groenlandicus | reverse complement strand
TTGAACTATCTGTTTGTCTGTCAGACCGGCCTGTTTAGCCACAGTATAGTCGTCTTGTAAACAGCTATCAAACACGAGAGGGTCGTCGGAATTCAAGGAAAAATTAATACCGTCCTTGGCAAACCTGAAATAAACAACTAAACATATAACAATTAAATGATGCTGCTTTAAGATCGTAACTCAGTTGGTTGAATGATTGGAGTGAGTTGAACGCCGTTTTCAACGATTTTTTTTCAGTCATATCACGGCGGCCCGTTGACCTACTCATGAGTTTCCTAGTTTTCTCACACCTTAATCCACACACCAATCTTTCCAAGCAACTGGCTCCTTCTCTACATAGACATTTAGTCCATTGGTGGCAGACGAATGACGCTTGTCACAATGACTTTTTTCAAACGCCGGAAAAAAATGTTTGCCGAGCTGGGGTTCGAACTCAAAACTCCTGGATTGGCTACCGACTTAGCTACCAGGGCCTCGGCTGAAAATAAGTTGAACAAAAAATATGTTGGCTTCACTTAAGAAATTTCTTTGTTTAATTGTATGGTGTTTTACGCCAATTTCAATATTGTTTTCAGTTATTTCACGGCATTCAGCCTCAGTCACACATTCAGGTGTTTTACTGCCGTCCTTGATAGGACCATTCCCGATTCATGTGATTCGCGGCTGGAAATTTAAACTTTATTAACATTTGTAAAAACATTTGTTTATTCACGACAACAATCAGATAGTGTTAAGGAAGCGTCCCGGTTCAGCCGTTGTCAGCTGAATTAGTCCCGATTATCCCGATCTCAGCTGAATTCGTCCCGATTATCCCGTTCTCAATCCGATTTGTATCTTTCGCATGGTACAATACGACCAAATCTGTCTCGAAAGTGTCCCGATTCTCCCGAATGCGATCCGACAGAGATCAGACAGTGACACGAAAGTGAACCGACGCCGACAGAAGACATCTGTTAGAAAAACCGTTTCCCGTGATAGTCCCGTCCTGTTAAAAATCCTTTTCATGTGATAGTCCCGTCCTATAAAAGAATCGTGCAACCGCGGATTCTCACTCCAGACTCAGTAGTTCACTGTTCTTCACCGTCAGTTATTGGCAGATTTTTACATTTAAATAATATAGTTTCATCTTTATAAGGATTAAGTTACTTCACTATGCCTGCTAAGAAGATCTTCTTTTCTCAGCTCCCTCACCAATATGTCATAGCCGAGCTGCTCAATTCATGATATCCAGGGCTTGACCCAGTATCTTCTATTTCTACCGGGTCGCAGTGCCCTTCTGTTCATATAATAATTGGCAAACAGAATGTCTTCTTCTTTTTCTTCTTCTTCTTCTTCCATTTCCATGAGAGCAACCTGCTGCAGAAGTATCAGCCTACGAGCAGCATTCATGTTGGACCGGTCAAGTACTGTCAATGAATGACACGCACACACATACACACACACACGTTATACTCCAGACGTAAGCAGCTCAGACGAATCTGGGAATCCACGCATCTATAATCTTACAACTGCCGCTATATTCGGGATGATATCAATCCTATCACAGTATGCTGTACCGCATCACAACCCCTCAATCCTGAGCTCCAAGGAGGGAAAGCCATTATAACCTTGTATGTAGTATGCACATTGATATATGAACCGTTCCACGAGAAAACCAACAGTGTGAACTCTGCGTAAAGTATCGACCCGGATCAGCATAAGCATGCCGTACAAGCTAACCCGGGCAGAAACTGTTCGCCTCCTGTGGATTTTATGTTTCAATAAACATTACTCTATACCTCTATCCCCCTGAAATGGAATATGTCGGCCCGGATAAGCCTGCGCGGACTACGCAAGCTGATCTGGATCGATACATTACGTAGAGTCCATATTGTTGGTTTTCTCGTGGAATGGCTCCTATCATTCAGAAATATGATGGTATAAAACAAAAGTTACTCGTTCGTCTATCTGGTATACGTTTCCATCAGCCGTGTGGTTACCCCGAATCTACCCCTTAACAAGGGTCTTCTCGAATTGGCATAATACATTTAAATACGTTTGAGCAGGTGTTTGTTGTTTATGTCCAATGTAATCGCACGATTCAACAAATTCCCGTGCTATACAATCGGAGCACTCGACAATTATCGCTTCTTTATATCGCTTATCAATATGGGTCATTGTACCTGTTTTATACCGTAAGGTTTGGTAAGTGACAATTTGATTGGCTGACTCAAAGGTTAATCTGAGACAACCTGTATCGGGCAGTCATCAGATCTATATGCAAGCTATCAAAGTTAAGGTCTGGTTTTAAATGTGCTGAGCTCCAGATGGAGATACAAAAATTGAAATGTTGAAACTATTGCAATTGTTGCTAATAGTGACAACAAAGTAAGTAATAAGTAGTTCAAAACTATTTTGGCAGTCAAATGTTGAAAACACGTCAATTGAAAGTCATGAACATGTACAAAGTTTAGCTTACTGGGTATTTTACCCAGTAAAAACTGAGGAATAAACGGTTGATATATAGTTGTTTATAGTGAAAGTGAAATTATTACTCTAATTTTATCCCAGATTTATTATTCAAATATTTCAAGACAACTTTTGAACAGTTTTAAAACTTCAGCCCCTTTAATGAGATTGGATAACCCCATTCCTTGACAATGTAATGATATATAGTGCATTTATTTCAAAGGCAATGTGCATCCCTCGTTTTGATTGATTTTTAAAATGACATAGTAAATATAGTATATATGTGTAGTGAGTATGTTGTGAAACCAGAAGACTTCTAACTTGGTTTTTGTTTCGTTAGAGGTTTCATCTCGCGGGTTTATCATTGTGATCAATGCGGAAGTTTTCAAGATAAACAGGATTATAAGAATCGGTGTTAAAATTATATTTTAGGCTAGTGGAAATCTAAATATTAGCTGGACTCAATCGCTTCTTGAAAATGTCTCTTCATACATTCAGTGATTTTTAAGCATTTCAACTTCTTGATAACCCAAACTTCGTCAAAGTGTTTCCTACTGTAAACATAATTGCTTTAATACTACATCAAGATTGGTCGGCTTCTCCCTGCCGGAGACCGTGTCGGTGGTGTAATGTTAGAGCGTTCGACTCTGGTGCAGGAGGTGACCGGTTCGATCACCGGCCGGGTCATATCAAATACTTTAAAAATTGTGGTTATGGCTTACCCTCCTTGACGTTCAGGAGTCTGGGATTAGCACAACGACTCGATGTAGTCAGGATAGATGGACCAGTTGTCAGGGGCGAAGCTTTACAATAATCCATGTGTAGGCCGTCTCGTGAGAAAATCAACATTGTACACTCTGCTTAAAGTATCGACCCGGATCAGCTTAAGTATGCCACACAGGCCTACCCGGATAGACTCTTTTCGCCTCCTGTGGATTTTCTGTTTTAGGAATCATTACTCTATACATCTATCCCCCTAAGACGGATTGTGTCGGCCGGATCAGTCTGCGCGGACAGCGCAAGCTGATCTGGTCGATACATTACGCAGATGTCTATCGCCGCAGCTGTATTTTGGGGGCATTTTGAGAAAAAATGTGTAGGCACATGCCTACAGTGCCTAAAGGGAGCTACGCCCCTGGTAGTACTGGTAATTTACCCATGAATCACCGAATATAAATGAAAATAATTTCCGGAACAGCCCCTGTGTAGACACTTGATATCGGGCACATCTCAAGATGAACTTGCCGTGCTTTGATTTCTTCATATACTTTTTCGTCATCAGCGCATTTGTACCCATGTCCTATTCGCTCTGCCAAAAGTTCGTCCAGTGACTGATTCGAATATGATTATGAAATAAAGACAATTAAGTGTATTATTGTACAAATCGTCACCGGTTTAAAATTAAACCATACAGTCAATACGTTTTAAATCCGTTGATTATGGCAATGGTAATATTTAAATTTTGGCTTCACTTCAAATACTTTCGAAACGAATAAACAACACTAGTTAATGTGTCTGTCAACTGTTTACCCAAAACATGTACTAAACATCAACCTAGGTTTGAAAAGAGCGGTGCTCCAGGAAATCAAACCGTATCGTTATAGTCACACGTTTGGGGTAAACAACTGCCTGCGCATCCATTCTAAAAATCCCAATGGATTTTATAATACAGGAATTTCTTGAAACTTTGTATGACTATCGAGCGAAAAATGTAGAGCCAGATCAGAATACTCGGATGCGCTAGGTGATCTTGATCTACTCTGGTAAAAAAACAATACGGTTTGTTTTGGCAAAGCGACGTTCAAACATACTTACAAGTTTAACTTTTTCCGCCGAACTTGCTTCTCCAGCGTGAGCTGTTCTGTGTATTCCAAGTGTGTGTGCTTTCTGTGTGTGTGAATGAGTGAAAGGTAAAATAAATGTAAACACAATTATTTGTTTATTGAATGGTGTTTTACGCCGCTTCCAACAGTATTTCAGTTTTCTGGAATAATTCCCAGTAGTGCTGGTAGGTTCATCGCTATCCCCACTATCCTGAGTGCCCATGAGGGAGGCAAACTAAACATCGGAGAATGTACAAAGATAATCGGTAGACCTACCTTTAAAACTATCAATTGCTTATTCGTCCTGGTAGTTATAAAATCCGTCTTGAGTGTGTTGGTAATGTGTAAAAGAGTATGTCAATGTGTCAAGTGAATTTACAAATAACGATGTCAATAATCTTCACGTCACAATATTACGTCTGAAAATACGTATGTTTTTACACACAGATAGCGCTATTGATAGAACATATTTGTTTGTTTGTATCCCTATAGATTTTTCACCGCGTGTCACTGTGTGATATACAGAATACAGAATACAGAATACAGAAATTTTATTTGTAAATAAAGGCCTCAGGCCCATAATACAGCATACAACTTTTTTTTTTTCTTGAAAGTGATATTTGATAAAAGATGGCAATACATACATGTGTACAAGTGGGTACATCATTCTCACAATTGATGTAGATCAAGATTTACGGCAATGTTTTGATTGTCGACCATTTTCATAATTTTTGAAACGAAAATAGCTACTTTTCTTAGAGTCACAACATTGTTAGTTTTTAACAAGAAACAAAAACCCTCGCGCTCTCTGTTACCAGTGTACCAGTTAAAAAGGAACTTGTTTCTTTCTTCTTCGAATCTTGGACAAATGTAAAATGCGTGATACTCGTCTTCTAAAATTATAACATCTTTTGTCAATAAACAGTAAAAGCATATTCGATCCTCTCTGTTTATGTTATGATGACTACCCAATTCAATATTAAGTTTATGACTAGAGCATCTAAATCTAGCGAGAGCTTTTCTTAACTGGAACGATAGATCCATATTTAAATATGATTCGGGGTTTAGTAGGGATTTAAAATATTTATAAGTGTTGCATCTCGAGGATTCATTTATGTCGGCATGCCAATTTTGTGTAACACAGTCCTTGATGCGCTGTTTGAAACTAGATAAGAATACATTGCAGTTACCAACTTCTTGAGAAATCCAGACATTACCAAAGCCATACGTGTATAATAAATCTTTTACTTTTGACGCCCATGTAACTATTCCCGCATCGTCAATGGCTTTTAACATTAAGTAACAATTTCGTGGGTACCGGTGTTGCGGCATATGCAATAGTTTTAACCAATAAGATATTATTTTTGTAAAATATATAACACATAACGGATATCTTCCACATTCTCCTAGGACCATGCTATTGTTGACAGTCTGGTTAACCCCTAAAAAGTATCTGCAAAAGTATAGTTGGACCTTTTCGACGACATCAGAGTATGAATGACCCCATAGCTCGGAACCGTATGTAAGGATGGGAACAACCATACTGTCAAATAATTTGAATATTTCATGATGTTGAAAGTTACCATAGTTGTATTGAAAGCGTTTAATAGTAAAAATAGCTTTTCTACTTTGTGCACATAGCTTTGTCTTTGCCTTGGACCATGACAGTTTAGGGCTGAATACAAGACCCATATACTTATAGCAGGATGTAACTTTTAAGATTTCGTCATTTAATTTCCATTTTTCGTAAATTCTTAACGGCCCACCATTTCTAAAAACCATAATTTCAGTTTTCTTTAAGTTTACTTTCATACCAGTGTCGTTGCAATACTGGGAAATAACATTAAGTTGTTGTTGTAGATTGTTTGCGGTGTCTGCACAATTTGCTACATCGTCTGCGAAAAGGAGACAGTATATTTCTGGGACGTTGTTTGTGACAAATATGCCATTACTGCATTTTTCTCTAAGATCTGTACATAGATCATTTATATAAATGCTAAATATAAGTGGCGAACATAAGTCCCCCTGAATTGTTCCAATATTGCAAGAAAATGACTCAGAGATGAGATTACGGTCAATCTTAACTTGCGCCCTTGTTTTACTAAACATAGATAAAAGTACATGTAATATTTTACCAGTTAAGCCCTTACGTACTAAGGACGAAAAGAGATTGAAGTGATTTACAGAATCAAATGCCTTTTGGAAGTCTACATATAATACGTAGAAGCGACCGCCAGTCTTGGAGGTATACTTTTGAATAATACTCTGTAAACAGAACATGTTGTCAACTGTAGAATAACCAGCTCTAAATCCAGCTTGAGCTTCATCTATTATATTAAGTTCATTGGCCCAACGGGTCAGCCTATCAGTTAATATACGACAAAAAACTTTGTACATAGTATTAAGAAGCGAAATACCCCTATAATTAGATGGGTCATTTCTTGCACCAGATTTATACAATGGTATGATAACACTTTCTGTCCACATTTCTGGAAAATTACCAGTATTTAAAACATTATTAAATAAAACGTTTAGAAATGGCAATATTTCAAAACATGTTTTCTTATAGAATTCCGCCCCGATTCCGTCCTTACCATGTGCCTTTCCCTTTTTCAATTTTGATATACTTCTAATTATTTCCTCATCTGAAAAGGGAGAATTTAATAGATAATCAACGGCTGTGTTATTTGATTGGGAACTATTAATATTTATGTCCTGTATAGGTTGTTGGTTGGTTGTCTTTGAATAATAAACTACTAAAATATTTGACCCATTCACAACTGCTAATATGATTTACATTTTCGATTTTATATTTTTGCTTATTCACCAAATACCAAAATTGGTTAGGGTTATTTCTACAATCCAAAAGTAACTGTCTATTGTTACGCTGGTATGCATTTTTCTTACTGCGACAGATATATTTGAAGGAAGTGCGAGACAGTTTGTATAAATTAAAGTCTGACTCAAGATTAGACCATCTAAATCTTCTCAACAATGAATATTTCCCCTGTTTAGCCAAAGAGCATTCTGTGTCCCACTGGGGTTTGGAACAGTTTTCCGATTTGTGATGCTTTTTTTCTTTTTAAGCCACATGTTATTGCAGTACTCTGATATAAGTCAACTATTGACTGAATACCAGAGTTTGCACTTATCACAATGTTTTGTAAAATATTTTCTGAAACTTCAGTTAGTTTACTATTGAAAACTTCATAAAATGTATCCTCCTTACTATCATCCCATTTAAAACTATCATATGTGTGTAGCTGTTCATTTCCGCAAGCAGACGATGAAACAGTTTTTGAACAATTAAATTTAAATTGTACATATAGAGGAAAATGGTCGGAACAATCAACTTCTTCAATATTAAAGTACGACACTAGCGAAAATAACTCGCTCGAGGCAATATGATAATCAACTACGCTGTGACCATCGTTCGCTACACATGTATAATTACCATCTTTATCATCAAATAACCTGCCATTAAGAAAATGAACATTATGAGTGCAACTTAGTTCCGTTAAGGATTTACCAAAACAATTGTATCTCTCGTTATCTCTGTTGTTACGTGGCATGTCAAAAAGATCAGATTCATAATTACTGATATCCGAGTTATACAAATAGTCAAGGTCGTCAAACAGAATAACATCTGTTAAATCTTTAGTTCTTGCATTGAAGTCGCCAGCTAGTAAAAGATGACAGTCTGGGAAATTCATGCGTAAGTGGGAAACATTATGATCTAACTGTAGGATGCCGTTATTTTCAAGACTATTTGTATAAACTGATGAATACTCCGGAGAGACATAAGCAATATATAAAATAATGTCATTTATACCATAAATGGAACTACATTTCAACAGGAGTACTACACAATCTGTGAAATCGTAACAAATTCTCTTAACAAAGCCTGATTGAAATAGTTCATGTTTTACAAAAACACTTACTCCCCCACTATTACGAATTGATCGGGGTTTACGAGTTCTTACACAATCAAAATGTTTATATGAGGGAAACAATAAATCAAATTCTCCTACATAATCTTCCCAAGTTTCAACTAAACCAATGATATCAAATGTATGTATATAACTATTAAAATTTAAGTCACCATCGTATTTTTTTAAACCACAAATATTCCATGTCACAATGTTTAAATGTTTATAAACAATCTCACGCACAGCTGCTGGGCCTTGGCCTATTTGTTAATCACGTGCGCTGGCTTCTTCGGATGGGTGTCGGTTGTTTTCGTCATGTACATGTAATACCAATGCTGGTAGATTTATCGTGACTCCAGCGCTATCCTCGCTATCCGGATCGCCCATGACAGAGGCCATTACTACCGTTTATAAAGGCTTCAGTATGATTGAAACTAGCCTCGCGCTTGCGAGGCGGAAGCTCTAACCAATACACCAACGTGGCGGCCTCTTAAGTAAGTGCTAATGCAATGGCAATCATGGGAGCAAGGAATGTGTTTACACCAAAAGGAAACTTTTTATTTACAACAAATGAATACGTGTTCCATTTATAAAATATCTGTATGCATCTTATTGTATTTTGGGAAAAGACAAAGGGTATTGTTCGGCAATATTAATCCGATGCTGACCAAAGGCGCAGGGTGCGATAAAGCCAGAAGTACTTGTAGCTGTGATATGAAAAAATTGTTGAACACTGCGTTATCATAAATTATTCAATCAATCAATACAATAACGATGACATCGGTATTGTGTTAAACTACACAAGACAATCAATGAATAAATAGTTTAACTATGAGGATACCTTGAATGCATTGATATGTCCCGGAAACACGTGTTCCACCTCGACAGACTTATCTTCACTACCACCAGCTATATCTATACCAACTACACCGTCATCTCGGAATTCTGCTGCCAGGTCAACAACCTCGTCTGCCCAGTCTGATAATTGGAAGAAGATTAATTGAGAAATACATAGTTGCTCGCTTTTCAATGGATTCGGAATGTATTTGTTTTGAAATGTGTTGTACGATATTTTCAACCGTATTACATTTATTTCACAGCGTCTTTTGTGTAAATTATCAGTTCTACCAGTATTTCTTATCCTGACTCCGATGTCTCAGTCGTAATCCTATCCATGTAAGTATTTGGTATGAATCGACCGGAGATCGAACCTTGGTCTACCGCTCCGAAGCCGCATATCGTAACGACTATACCAAGAAGACGGTCTAACACAGATTCAGATTATGACAAGCAGCATATACAACTTTAAACAATACTTTTGAAGTCCAACAATGGCATACTATTTTACTACTGCTGTACTTGACACAAGTGTCTTTAAAATTGTATTTTACCTGGTCGGTGCCTCATGCAACACAAAATACTTTTTACTCGAATACCAAAGTCGTTGGATCCTTTCTTGAATTGCTCCGATATGATGCGGACTACTTCTTTTGGTGTCAGATCACCATGTCGTCCGGCGTATTCCGGTCGCTCTTCGTTGTCAGCCAATAACTGTGGAGAGTATCGTGCCTCGACGTATCGTATCTTGTTTGAAGCGCAATCCTCACAAAATTCGTACGCAATTCTGCTAATTGCATCTCTGTCCCCTCTGACATAAATAGATAAGTGTTGCGTTTAGACAACAGAGCTCGCCAAGTGTGTGGGTGGAATTCATACATATGACAACGACCGACTTAAAAGGTTAAGCTGGGGGTTAACATTAATGCCATTACAATGGCTTAACCATAGGGTAGATGTAACCTTTGTATAAAGTTGACCCTCAAAGACGTCAGAAGTTATATATACTTAAAAGAAGATACTCAAAACATTAATCCATTACTTAACACAGACGACATTTGACACTTGCCATTGAACATGACTTTTGAAAACATTGCAATAAAATGTAAAATTGCTCAAAACGAGCAATTTCATATTTTATTGCAATATTTTCAATTTTATCAAGATAAATTTTTCAGTTTTCTAGATTATTGAAATTGATCGTCTGATGATTGTAAAGCAGACAACTTTTGAAAAAGAATAGACCATTTAGCATATAGGTGAAAGACGAATGTCGCTAGTCACAATGATTGTTATCAATCATCGAAAGAATGATTGGCCCGAGCCGGGGTTCGAAGCCAAGAACCCTGAGTTGTTAGTCGTTGCGTTCAGCAGGAAAAATGATATACATTGTCCTTTTTGTTTTAGAGAATAATGTTTGTATTTAGTTTATCAAAACACCGATTTAAAATACGTAGTACCACAACATATACACCATATCAAATGACGATTGTTTGTAAAAAGTCATACATTAAAGGGCGATAACACAAACGAAGAAACACATCTTCATTGATATATGTTATCTAACGTTACAAAAGTGCGTTCCATTCGTTTATCTATTATGAATTGGAGAAAGTACGAATCGGTGCTTGCATCGAAATAGGTTGTTTTGCAAAGTGTCATGAATAACAATAATGATATCAAACAAAGATTGTATACGAAGAATTACCATTGATTGAATAATGCGGATTTAACGGCGTTTACAACATGTGTTCAGTCATATCACGGCGGCCTGTTCTACTTTCCATGCGTTTCTTGCTTTCTCCCACCAGTAGTGGTTGTTCAGTTTTAATTTCAGTGTGCTTCCTAATTGTTACTATTTTTTTAAAATAAACGTGTACTCTCTCAATGATTATTTTATTTGGCTATCAATATTGCAGACAATTGATGTAATCATTGGTTCTTAGATCTACATGTATGCATTGTGTAAACGGTCAACTACTGGCGATACAGTAATCAGAGATTTGGGAGAGGCAAACAAACGGCCGATAGAACATGTATAACCAGACATACAGGATTACACTAAAAGCCAGAGGACTAGACAATAAGGAGTAAACTGGTATTTTTCCAACAATATCTCTCTATGACAACATTAAACCCTATGCTGTTGGTACTCAAAGGATTTTCTCACTGAGACGCTTCTGTTGAGTACCCACAACATAGGGCTTGGTGTTCAAATAAGGATTAGGGGATGTGAAATACTCATCTTATCTATAGCTCTGATAACCTTTACGAAAGGTCAATCAGAATTATATTATATACTAATGGTAGTGATGCGAAATAGCGGTAGTAAACGGTAGTAAACATAGAAACGTAAATTCGTCGAGATGTCAATTAAAAAGTGTTGAAGACGGCGTTAAATTCCGACCAATCAATAAATCAACGAATGTTACACTTACTCAATGATTGGCATGACTAAAAGAATGCTTTACGAAAGGTCAATCGATTCATATTATATACTAATGGTAGTGAAGCGAAATAGTGATATTTAACATAGAAACATATCTCGCCGAGATGTGACTTACATATTGTTGAAGACAAGGTTAAACTCCGATAAATCTATTACAAAATGAATGGTACACTAACGCAATGATTGGCATGACTAAAAGAAGGCTCTTTACGAAAGGTCAATCAATTCATAGTGCATACTAATGGTACTGAAGCGAAAAATGTGACAGTACAAAAGGATAAATATCTCGCCGAGATGTGACAGCGTTAAACTCCGATCAATCAAGTAATGAATGAATGTTGCACTTACGCAATGATTGGCATGAATACGGTGAATGATTGCAGGACTTTGTACAAGGAATGTGCTTTATAAACACAAATGAATGTTACACTTACGCAATGATTGGCATGAATACGGTGAATGATTGCACGACTTTGTACAAGGAATGTGCTTTATAAACACAAATGAATGTTACACTTACGCAATGATTGGCATGAATACGGTGAATGATTGCAGGACTTTGTACAAGGAATGTGCTTTATAAACACAAATGAATGTTACACTTACGCAATGATTGGCATGAATACGGTGAATGATTGCACGACTTTGTACAAGGAATGTGCTTTATAATCACAAATGAATGTTACACTTACGCAATGATTGGCATGAATACGGTGAATGATTGCAGGACCTTGTACAAGGAATGTGCTTTATAAACACAAATGAATGTTACACTTACTCAATGATTGGAATGAATACGGTGAATGATTGCAGGACTTTGTACAAGGAATGTGCTTTATAAACACAAATGAATGTTACACTTACGCAATGATTGGCATGAATACGGTGAACGATTGCAGGAATTTGTACAAGGAATGTGCTTTATAAACACAAACTCTCTCTCTGAACTCCTCCACTGTCTTACAGCCGACGTCTAAACCTTTATTTCTGCAAATTATAATTGAACAGAATAGGAACAAAACAAAACGTATTTTTGGACTGATGCAATATACATGTACATGTATCTCGTCATAAAAAACATATGAATTAAAGCAAATCAAACATGGTTACCTCAAAACATAAATATTTATTAATTGTTATACTATATACATTATTGGTTTTTACAATTAACCTTACACTTATTTATTTAACATCGATTGCTGAACAAACTTTCCGCTTATATTAATCACGCTCGAGGTCTACTTCAAAAGTACTGAACTAGTTTACGTGCACAAATCCAAAAGGCAGAACCCTGCGAGTCACGGGATTCAAGCCGAGGACCTTTGATCGACGGTCTATCTCTGCGCCACTGTCATACGGGAATTTCTCGTTTTCTAAACTTGCCATATATATATCGAGTGCTTGGCGTGAAACAGTTGTAACTAAAATCGGTATTTTTTTACCAAGATTAATCACCTCGCCATGAAGTCTTTATAAGCATTAAATAATTTTTCTTGGTAAACAATGGAGATTTAGGTGCCATTGCTCGTTCTGAGCAATGGCACCTAAATTTGCATTGTTTACAAAGGGGTCAAAATTGCCCCTAAACCAGGGTTTTCAAAATAGGTCTCACGCCAAGCCCTCGATATACTCTAAGGTTGGTGAATCGTTTAGCAATGCTAACTTGATTCAGTGAATGAAAAAAAGATGCAAGCATTTCTGAACAGTGTAGGTCCAAATCGACTTGTCCACATGCTCAGTGTTATCAGAATCTACGCACGTTGACAGACTCGTCTGAAAAGCTTGTCAATGTATTGAGTGGATAGTGTATAACCTATCAGACTGCGCGGATACAAAGACTGATCTGTATCTATACTATTAAAACAAAAAGTAAAATTCTTTTCTTTTCAGATGGGCTCATGTATACCTCGCTAACTCGAATAATGTGGACAGACGCATGGCCCCGTCTAGATGCACGTGCAACTCGACCTGAAAATATATAGTAGGGTCGCGTTAAGGGGATTTGTTTGATTGCTTGTTTGATATTTACGTCGCTTTCAACAATTGATGAGTTATTTCACGGCGTTTCCATGGTAAGTCATTTGCAAGTACTACTGGTCCATTTATCATGACACCCGTGGGTCAGTCGTAATGCTAGCACAATTATCCTGACCCCAATAAGAGAAAGCAATTATAACCATTCTAAAGTGTTTGGTTTGAATCTGGCGGGAATCGAATCCGCGACCTCTCTTTCTAGGTGGACTCCTAACCACTACACAAACCGATGCGGTAATAGGGACCGAATATGAGTCAATGTGTATAGGTTATCAAGTAGACCGATGTAAGTGGGTAAGAGTCATGATAACCTCTTATAATCAAACATGCCGGGTCACGTCCCTTTCAGAATGAGACCCATTTAATATTTCACCGCTGAATTTTCTAAAGTAGATTCTTCCATGTTCAAAATCGGGCGACTCCAATGTTGATGTTATAAGAGTTTTTGAATAGTGCTGAATTTCGGGGAGACAGCTCGTAATAAGCTGAATCACCTGAATATGTATTGTCTGCAAAAAACCTCAACAATGCCATTGGCGCTTGAAAAATTAACAAATAACTTCTTTTTTTTTAATTACTGTGCGTGGTCTGGAATATTGTCCTATGTGTCACCCCTTGGCTGGTACATCTATTGTTTTCGAACAAATGAATGACCACTTAAAAAACACTGGAATTGATTGGTTATGGATTAACACTTCCGCTGCCAGTTTTTGAAAACAAGCGAGCTGTCTCTTATGAAATCTGCATTGTTTGCCACTTCGACATTGATTTTAATAAAATGTCCTGTTGGACGAAAAATGGAGTGGTCCAATTTTCAACGTGGAAGAGTTGATTTCGTAAAATTCGGTAGTGAAATAGTTAAAGGGTTAACCCTTTCCCTCATATAGACGCTTTCTGACGCTTCTGCAGCAGACGGCTTTTTGAAAACATAGTGACAAAAGAAGAAATTGCTCAAAACGAGCAATTTCTCCTTTTGCCACAATGTTTTCCACTTTTAGTCATGGGTTATCCATTCAATTATAGAGATTTTCTATTTTTTTACAAAATATGTTCAAAGTCGTCCGGTAGGGAAATAATCAAATAGTTTGTTTGTGTATTTTGGCACACCTCTTACCATATAATGATAGAAAGAACTTGACATACCTTATAAGGAAACTTATCCTCGGTTGGATTTGTACGTTGTCGTGTAAACTCCATGTTTGCTGACACCGACTGATATCAATTAAGTGTGCGCTATGCGCTATCAAGATAGTCATATACCCTGTCAATTCTGATTTATTTAAAATGAACTTGTCCATCTAAGTATATGGAAGAGTTGATAGATAATTTTAGGAATATCAAGATCAAACTGTTAAACTGAGCAGTTATCAGTATGGCCTTCATCTATCCTGGTTGCACGGGCGTCACGTGGTCGGTTCCAGCAGTCCAAATGGTTAATTGCATTCACCGAATTATGAACACTTTTCAAAGGTGACTTTTGAAAACATTGTGGGAAAAGAAGAAATTGCTCAGCATGAATTATGCAGAGCAATTTCTCCTTTCGCGACAATGTTTCGATTATTTACTGTCATTTAGGTCACGTTACACCAACACAAAAATCCGTCTTTGTTTCCATGTAAATCCACCAGTTTCAATATACAATTGTCACACTTTATACGTGTTTTACACGAGGAAAACACTATAGCATCAAAAAGAGTTATCTCTAAGCTTTAAAATAATCCGAAGAAAATGGGGGCTATGTACCATGCAAGAAATGATTCACCAGGCGAAGATTGTTACCGTCATTTAAACGAAATCGGGCGGAGATGAAACTACTTTCACTTTCAAACACGGTCAAAATATTTAATATTGTCAAATCAAATATTTCCAGTGCAACCTTTACATATTTACGTTGAATTTAAACTCAATGTCATATATACAATTTATACTGGTTAAGGTATACACTCTTTTCTTGGCAAACAAAGAATGTTAGAGGCTATTAAGGTATACACTATTTTCTTAGCAAACAAAGAATGTTAGAGGCTATTAAGGTATACACTCTTTTCTTAGCAAACAAAGAATGTTAGAGGCTATTTTGTTAGATCAGTATAGGCCCGGATGTATTTGGCATACTTTGACCTTTATACAGATTATTTTAATACGTTTCTTCTATATATTTTCAAAGTCGTCTGCTGCATATTTGCTATCTAAACATGTAGGTAAGGGAAGGGTCACATATTTAATCATCTATTTGCTTAACCTTATTATATTGATATATCTAATTCAGTATACTCTAATCGGTGTATCTATGCATACCATACCGTACGTTTCACTTGAAGTGAAATTTGAAATAGTCGTGGCTGTATGGAAAAAAAAATGATTCTTAAATTCGGGTTAATTGAACAAGTCAAGCCAATGGTAATAGTATGCATCAGTATAAATTATCATAACAAGAGACATTATCACGCGAGTCGTCGAACTGTGATTTCTCTGTCGATAACAATTATTGTTATCGATCAGTCTGTCTATTGATTGTCAAAAGTCAATTAAAAGATCGTCATTCGTCTTCCAAAAAATGTCTAATAAAATAGTATATGGGGTATAGTAAAGTATCATCTTCTTTTATCACGATATTTACACAAATCTACCATTAAAATGGCCATTAACCCTTTCCCTCATATATACGCTTTCTGACGCCTCTGCAGCAGACGGCTTTTTGAAAACATACGTTGACAAAAGACGAAATTGCTCAAAACGAACAATTTCTCATTTTGCCACAATCTTTTCCACTTTTAGTCATAGGTTATCCATTCAATTAGAGAGATTTTCGATTTGTTGACAAAATATGTTCAAAGTCGTCTGCTGCAGAATTGTTGTATGAGGGAAAGGGTTAACTCCAATCGAATGCATTCTGACTTCCATCTCTTCTCATTTACATTCACCTGGTTCTATCTTTCTGTCCCACGACTCTGATCTGAACAGTGCCTCCCGTTTAGATGCATTCCTAAACACACACCCTCTCAGTTCGTTTGATATCTGACCAAGAACCATAATTAGTATATAAACATGATATGTGTCGTTACATTACACCAAACCGACTCGGGTGGTGTAGTCGTAGAGCGTCCGCCTCGGATGCGGGAGTCGCGGCTTCGATCCCCGGTCGGGTCATACCAACAACTTTAAAATATAGTATAAATGGCTGCCCTCCATGACGATCAGGGTTACTGGGTTAGCATATAACGTCTGACTGACTTGTGTCAGGATAAATCGACCAGCACTGGTCACTAACCCATAAAACACCATGATATAACTGAACAATTGTTGAAAGCGGTGTAAAACACCAACAATCAATCAATCAATATAGTACACAAGAAAGCTAGGAAACACATTGGTTAACCCTTTCCCTCATATATACGCTTTCTGACGCCTCTGCAGCAGACGGTTTTTTTGTAAACATAGAGACAAAAGAAGAAATTGCTCAAAACGAGCAAGTTCTCCTTTTGCCACAATGTTTTCCACTTTAAGTCATAGGTTATTCATTCAATTATAGAGATTTTCCATTTTTTGACAAAATATGTTCAAAGTCGTCTGCTGCAGAATTGTCGTATGAGGGAAAGGGTTAAGTAAACTAACCGCCCTGACATCACTATAAAAGAAATCTGGTGAAAATGACATTTAAAATCACGTCAATCAACAAATAAAATGAATTCGTTTATAATATATTTCATGTAAAAGGATCGGATCATCAATGTGATCCAGTTCGTATCTAGGTCTCGTGTTTGGTACAAGGCTTTTTAGAAAATTCTGCTAAATTGTCTTGATTTTGATATATCTGAGCAGCAGTTTGCCAAGACGATCTGAACCTACACTGTTCAGAAATGCCAACTCGTACATCGTCTCGTGCACTCATATAGATATGTAGGCCTATTACAAAAGTCAATGCGACATGCGTCATTCGTCTTCCACCAATGGGCTAAGTCTATGTGGAAAAGCAGCCAGTTGCTTGGGAAGATTATTGTGTGGAGTACTGGTGTGAGAAAACCAGGAAATGCATGAGTAGGTGAACTGGCCGCCGTGATATAACTGAGAAATTGTTGAAAACGGCGTTAAACCCCAATCAATCAATTGTAGCAACGAAGGAATGTTATCACTTTGCTGCACCGTTACCTGACTCCCTTAACGCACATCTCCATTGAACTTGATCTTCAGTTAAGCTTTATTTTGCCGAATCATCACGCGTGAGTTTATGTTACGATTTAATCATTTAAACCCTTTCCAACATACATCAGAATTGGAGCAGACGATTTTGAAAACATGCAGATAAAAATAAATAAAATCTGTAAAAAAAAAAGTAATCAACAGTGTGGCATAGGGGGAAAGTGAGCAATTTCTTCTTTTGTCACACTATTTACATATGTCGTCTGCTGCAGATGTATCAAAATGCGCTATATGGTTTTATAAGTACTATCCAGTTATCTTCGAATTATCAACGTGATATGAATGTGTGAATGAAAACCAGTTGAAATAGGCGTAAAAAGGCACACAGTTAAACCTGTTCTAAAGACCACCTTGGAATAGCATTCCCTGTCTATAGCAACCACACTTTTAGGTTCAAAATTGGAATTTTCTCTGGATAGATAACCCTGCAAATGAAGATCACCTGTGAACAAAGACCAGATTATGTTTGTCTGCCAGTGGTTGGTCTTTATACACGGGTTCAACCGTACTGTCTTCAAAACAATAAAACAGGACATAGAGGTCAATTAGATTAAAAACCAACAGTGGCGTTTAAGAGAGAACTGGATACTGCTCGCTGCGGAATAAGTAAATAGAGATAATAAAGTTAACATTTAATTTCGTTCAATCTCAATTTATCACTCACAGAAACATGTATTAAAACATAAAATGAATAATAAACATAACGTATTTACGAATTCATCATCATCAATTTCTTGGTTATTTTTGGGACAACAATTAACAAACGATTTTTTCCACCGAAACAAATAGTTATTAGCGGCGTAATTTTCACACCATGAAAATACTGGTGGGACGGGTGTGATAAGAAAATCAAAGCACTGAAAGTACTAGTGGGATGGTTGTGTTGGTATTTGTAAATTAAGGTCAGACAGGCGGTTGCATGATAAAAGATTGGCGTGTGAACCACTCCCCACTACCTCATTTTGAATGACGTTAAAACATATTTCAATTACGTCACATCGCATTTCAGTGACGTACCATTACCAATTATGGTACCGTATTATGACATTGTCAAATATGGAATTTTAATCCGTCGCGTTTGAACAGCACATACCTATCAGCATGTATTTGCGCCGGAATATACGCAGGTATATAATACAAAACATTATAAAATATAATATGAGTCACGTCACCCGACACGAAACCCCATATTCAGGACTGTAAACCAACGAAGACCCAGATCGGACTGCGCCTTCAAGCAGTATGATTAGAATGTTTCATATTCGCAATCCAGTGTTACACAGCATCCTTGATACGTAATGAGTACTGTTATGAAGCACAATAAACTACAAGTTGCCAAAGTAAAAACGAAATTGAACGGGGGTCTAGGATTACCAACATTGATATAAATAGTACACGCGTGAAAAGGAACTCCCTGTGCATCCATGTTGGATATCAAAAATCGGTTCTGCTTTACAGAAGTGTTATAAATACTATGCCTTATTGACGAACAGTGCAGGACCAGATCAGACGCTCCAATGATCGCAAGTGTCTTGATGTTGGCTTTCGCAGAGAGCCAATCCATTGTTAATTGCAATACACTTGAGGTTCCTTTATCAAATTGTGTGTGACATGGTTCCCAATTGCAACAAATGAATACTATCTACCAGATAGAAATATGTTTGAAAATGTTCTCCATTTAAATTTTTATTATTTATTTGTAATACTCATTGCATGTCAATGGCAATGGCTTTTGACTAACTTCATAAAAATATTCGCTTAAAACAAACTACTAGTAACCAAATACAGAACCAACAATTGGAAAACTCCCGCCGATATCGCCAAAGTTGTCCGCATTCTTTTTATTCACGTTCCCTCTGTTCGTAAAGCCATCAGTCCATGTTCTGAATACTGATTTACTCATATCAGCGCCTTTTTCAATTGTTGTCTTACTCAAGTCAGAAGCTTTCTTTATTGTTGATTTTCCTAGATCTGCCCAGTTCCTGACATCATCCATGGGTGATCTTGGTGAACCGTCCGCCCATGTTCTAAACGCTGATTTACCAATATCAGCAGCTCTCTCCATTGTTGATTTCCCCAAATCTGCCCAATTAGCGGCCCCATCTTGCATAGCTGAACCTGCTTGTCTTAAATAACTTCCGAAAGGCCAAGCATCGGAATCAGCCAGCAGGAATGCGACGGAAAATAACTCTATGAGGTATCTGCACTTCATATCTGTGAAAATAGAGAGCTATAAAATGGATGTGTAATCGTCTACATGTGCAACGTTCAACAGACAAGACACTTAACTCTTCTGTAAACTGTTAAAATGTTTCGGGTAACGGAGAGGGTTTCCTTCCAAAAAAAAGGTGGTTAACATGAAAGAAAACGTTCCGATAACGACGTTCTAGTATAAATTCAAACATGACCGGGAAATACGAGTTAATACAACAACAACAATAATAAAAGGGAAATAACAAAAGCCGGAATCAAATAAATATTGACTTTCTATGAATTTATCCGGTTAACCGATTATCCGGTTAGCATATTATATGATTAACCGGATATTAATAACGGTAACTGTTGACATCTCTGCCCAAGATAAGTGTTTTACAGCATACCGCGTTATCGTAAAACTTGCTTCTGTTTCAGTGTCTATTGAACACTGTGTAATTAGCAGAAATACGGCGATAATCATTCAAATGATACATGTTAGATGAGCGACTACGATGGATTATGATGGATGTTTCTAGCTAACTTCAACATTTCAGTTTGTTGGAAAGAGATATATTTGTGTATTATATATATATATATATATATTGCGACGATTTATAGAAATACAAGGCGGTGGCGACCAGCATAATTCAGGCGTGAGAAATAATTTAGCTCGTGCGGACGCACTCGTTTGTAACACGCTCGTAAATATTACTGAAGCATAAGTCCAATGGCAAATGAAGTCTTTTTGCTTCTCTGAATTGTGTTTTATTCAAAACAGTTCATAGGTACATTGTGTGGTGTCCCAAATTATATGTTGCGGAATTAAACGACTGTAACGTTAGTAATACTTCATGCATCAGTATACAGACAGACAGACAGATCGGTGTAGCAATGACGTGTACAATGAACATTGTCTAAACACATACATATACATACAATATACATGACAGGAAAATACGAATAAACATACTTTATTCGGAATTTATAGTTACGATGAATGAATTAAACATGAATTAGATATAAATTAAAAATGGATTATACAATAACGTGGTGTTTTTTCTTATACCACATAGTTATGAAATTCGCTATGTTGACTGTTGTCTATTAAAGAATGAAAACAATTTGATTCAATATATGCTGACTTTTCATATATTTCGAAAGATCGAATAAAATACCACTACAGGTATTCCTCTGTTTGACAAACTGCAAACTCGTGTTACTCATGTTTGATACATTGTTAAATTAACATTTACTGGTGATGTAATTTGAGAATTGTTATGGCATTTATCAATTTGGTCACATCATCAACACTTTTATATGTAAGGAATTATAAACAACAAAATATAAATAATGCTGTAACGAATAAGGATAAAATGATTGCAGTTGTCAAAAGTCCTGTCATTGGCTGGCATGGTAATCCATTTAAATGTCCAGACTGACAAATCGTTCGTAATGTAAAACTTAACAAAATGTAGTAACGGTGCAATAACGACATACCATTTTGAGAAACCCTTCAACAGAGATATAATCAACATTATTCTAAATAATACCCATAATGCAAAAGTCAAAAACATACCTTGATCTTACAATCGATTATGCAATCAGTGCTAGATTGAAGGGAAGGTTAACGCCCTTCTGTTTAATGTAGTTATGGATATTTTTTTTCTTCTTCGACTCGAAAAGAAAACCGCTCTGAAATCAATCTTAGAACGATCGTTTCACTGCCTTATGTATACTCCCTGAAAACGTACCGAAACGGAAATGAAATTTACAATCGACACTTTGACGTTGCGCACGGGTTTCTAACGTTCGAGTGTAACGTCAGTAATATAATTAACGTTTACATCGCTTGAATATAGATTAGTTATACCTGTATCATCTATGACGTATACGTTATTGTTTTCAAGATAAATTATTTCCTATTAAGTTTGCTTAGCCCCGGTAGCTTAGTCGGTAGCGACGCGGTATGTCAATCCAAGGGTTGTGAGTTCGAACTCCAGCACTGCCAACATTCTTTCCGACGTTTGATAAAAGTCAATGCGACAAGCGTCATTCCACCATTGGGCTAAGCAGCCAGTTGCTTTGAAAGACTGCTGTGTAGAGTACTGGTGTGAATAAAACCTGGAAATACATGGGTAGGTGAACTGGTCGCCGTAATATGAATGCAAAAATGTTGAAAACGGCGTAAAACCCCAATCAGTCGAATTTAGTATTCCACCGATGGGCTATGCGTAGGCGATATATGAAGGAAGTCAGTTGCCTTGGAATACTACTTAACAGTTTAAATTGCTTTTGTACTCTCGAGCTGGGGTTCGAACTCACAACCCATGGATTGACAGTCCGCGTCGCTACCGACTGAGCCACCGAGGCTCGGAAAATCTATGGAATGACGAATGTTATGGCGAACATTAAATTATATTAAAATGATTAATTATATAAAAATGCGATATGCATATAAATTGATTCATTTCTACCAATCAGAATTCAAAGCATAGTACAATATACTGGTTTAGTATGACGCGTAATGTATTATAATTAAATACTATTCATCTAAAGGTGGTATATCCTTGTGCGTTGCGATTACAAGACAACATACACTTATGTTATTGACGTAAACTGTACAGTTTCTTGTCATCTTTACAATATGTACACAAATAACAATTAACACACTCACGAAAAGGGGCCGATTTTGATGCAATTAGCTAAATAGACGCTCGTAATACATTGATTACGATAGTCGAAATAACGCACGCTTTGTCAAAATTCAAACTATTTACCTTATGAGGTGTTTAACAGGGGCGTAGCGATAGACATCTGCGTAATGTATTGACCAGATCAGCCTGCGCTATCCGCGCAGACTGATCCGGCCGACACATTCCGTCTTAGGGGGATATATGTATAGAGTAGTGATTACTGAAACAGAAAATCCACAGGAGGCGAAACGTGTCTATCCGGTTAGGCCTGTGTGGCATACTTAGGCTGATCCGGGTCGATACTTTACGCAGAGTCCACAATGTTGATTTTCTCACGAGACCGCCTACACATGGATTATTGCAAAGCTACGCACCTGTTTAAAAAAAACTCCCAACAGTTGCTACTACTACAGTTATATTTAATATGTCTTTGTCAAAAGGAGTAGCGGCATCGATTTGGTTTAGATCAATGATTAAACCATTGCCCCAAAAGTACAAACAATCCAAGCATCACACTGAATTACCTTAGAATAAGCCTTTTACCTACAATGAGCAAACCTTTCTCAAGTATATTAATGAACGTCTTAATAAATATCTGGATGTATATGAATTTATAGTTGACGAGCAAAACGGCTGTCGAAAATTGCGCTATTACAGACAATGTTTGATTGCAGTTTGTACATTATTTTAACTAATTTATAATCCATTGTTTGCCAAAATCCAGGTAGTATTTCTGTTATGGAGTCAGAAGCGAGACAAAAATATTCACACACCTACTTAGCGCCGTGTATGTGCATAACATCAATTTTCCAATTATGAATGTAAGGGCGATACATGTTTGTAGATCAAAGTGAGTGGGTCATGCATATAACTAAACTGTTAAAGTATCAACTGTTGCTTATAGCATCATGAATTTAAAAATAATTGATGATGTTATGTAATTCTCATTTCTTGTAAATTACTTCATAATAGACCACCTCGATGGTGTAGTGGTAGAACATCCGCAGAAGTCGCGGGTTCGATCCCCAAATACTTTTAACATGGTAGTAATAGCTGTCCTCCAGAGCGCTCAGGGCTGCGATGTTAGCATAACGACTGACTGGCTGATGTCAGAATAAAGAGACCAGTAGTACTGATAGTTTACCCAGGAAACGCCGTGATAAAACAGAAACAAAATTGAAAGCGGCGTAAAACATCCAACAATCAGTCAGTCAATACGTCATACTCGTAATAGTCAATCTGAGCACGCACGTTTGATTTACAATGCATCACATTTACTCACAAGATAAACACAGTGGTATAGGCAGGTGAATCATCTTCCTCGTTTGTTTGATAGACGGAGATATATTGTCATTTGAATCTGACTGTTAATTAATTATGTGCATGCTAAGTTGTTTTCGTCTGCTAAATTGTCGTCTGCAACATTTTTGAAAAATATATTTCTGATGCCAAAGTTTTGTTGTAATAAGATCTGAGACAGACTAAGAGTGACAAACAGTTTGGATCTCAGATCAGGCCCCCACGTTTGCAAAGGTCATCAACTGTTGACGATATAAGCCGCTCGCATGCAATGAGTTAAAGAAGGGTCTGTCTCCTAGCCCTGTTACACATTGTTACATTTCATAGTGTTGTCCGTCGGGACCCATTGAGTTTGATGGCCATACTCACACGATCTACAACGTCTTGCCTTTCATAGGTGTTGTCCCATTGAGTTTGATGGCCATACTCACACGATCACCAACGTCTTGCCTTTCATAGATTTTGTCCGATTGAGTTTGATGGCAATACTCACACGATCACCAACGTCTTGCCTTTCATAGGTTTTGTCCAATTGAGTTTGATGGCCATACTCACACGATCACCAACGTATTGCCTTTCATAGGTTTTGTCCCATTGAGTTTGATGGCCATACTCACACGATCACCAACGTCTTGCCTTTCATAGGTTTTGTCCCATTGAGTTTGATGGCCATACTCACACGATCACCAACGTCTTGCCTTTCATAGGTTTTGTCCCATTGAGTTTGATGGCCATACTCACACGATCACCAAAGTCTTGCCTTTCATAGGTTTTGGCCCATTGAGTTTGATGGCCATACTCACACGATCACCAACGTCTTGCCTTTCATAGGTTTTGTCCCATTGAGTTTCATGGCCATACTCACACGATCACCAACGTCTTGCCTCTCATAGGTTTTGTCCCATTGAGTTTGATGGCCATACTCACACGATCACCAACGTCTTGCCTTTCATAGGTTTTGTCCCATTGAGTTTGATGGCCATACTCACACGATCACCAACGTCTTGCCTTTCCATTTACATATACATGTATTTATATAACCTGTAATGAATGTAAAAAGAAAGGTTAACAGTTCTTGTAAAATATATCACTAGGCTAATTTAAAATATTAGTTGTTCATCTTACTGTTCACATCATACACTGATTGTATGTGTAGTTTGCACCTGTAAACTCCTGGAAAGCTGGAAAGGAATTAATATATGTATAACCAATAACATTGCTTTTTTACCAATCCATTTAAACTATTGTTTTATTGTTACTTTGTAAATATAAACTGAATAAATATGTAGTGACTTCTGACAATACCTTATAAGTGAAGTCCCATGAATGCTATCCCATTACCCGTTTATATGATCCAATTACAGACATGCAATGTAACCTTTATTTATATCGCAAGACGCATCTCAAGTATTCGACGCTCAATGTGACCTACTTTAATTGACATGACTGTCATTTACGGACCTACGCTGACTGTCAGGATAAATGGTCAAGTAGTACTACTGGTAACTTACCAAGGAAACGCCGTGATATTACTGAAAAATTGTTGAAAGCGGCGTAAAACACCAAGCAATCAATAACGGTACATTAGACAAGCATACCTGATAAATAAGCCGACAGACCTTGCACAGATTTCAAATTATTTCACCGTCGAAGGATTGAAGCCAATGTTATTTCCGCTTCGATAAGTTTTCAGCGAGTATAAATACGCACGTTAACCGAGCGTTGTCAGCGCCAATAGCGTTACAAGGTAAAAAAAGGTTATTCATAACTTCACAATCAGAAGGACTTTAAATTACATTCAGTTTAGCATAGATTGTTAAACCGAAAAGTTAGGTATGTTACTTTTCTCTTGCATAGTGTTTTTAATAAGATTGATGATGATTTTGTTTGTGGTGAAGGTTTGTATTCATTGTTGTGTTTTGGATTGTTAGCAAAGAAAGTCCGCACTTGCTTTTATTTATTTATTTATTTGTTGTTGTTGTTGTTGTTGTTTTTCCGATGATTTAATTGCCGTTAACGATATGAAACACACGACGTAGTTCTATACGGAGTTAAACCGCCTCAGTGGTGTAGTGGTAGAGGGTTCGCCTCGGTGCGGGAACTCGTGGGTTCGATCCACGGCCGTTTCATATCACAGACTTTAAACAAGGTAGTAGTGGCTGCCTTCCGTGGCGGGGTTGGCATTATGACTGACTAACTGGCTGGCCAGTAGTACAGGTAACTTACCCAGGAAACGCCGTGATATATATCAGAAAAACAATTCGAAAGCGGCGTAGAATACCAAACAATCAATAAAGTAATCCACGGAGTAAATCAAATCGAGTGTTGGACATTTGCTCAAAGTAAATCAAATTGAGTGTTGGACATTTGCTTGAAGTAAATTAAACTGTTGATAAACCAACTGAGAAAGTAGATCCATCTCAACTAAATAGAAAAAAAATATATTTCCTTATAAAACTCACCTTTTTTTGTATCAGTGGGTTTATCAGGATGTAATCCATTATTTTGTCTCTATACACAATAACAATGGAAAACCTATTTTGGTGCCTCTGCATTAAATGCCCTTTTAAAACAGTGCGGACCAACGGGAGAAAATAAGCCACGAAAGTGCGAGTTCTCATATATCCGTGCCATGGTTTTATCTCTTTATGTAAACTATGCTTTCAGTGTTTTGCAGATTTTTCCGACACATTCATTTTTAAAATATATAAAATCAACCATGGGTTCAATTGACACTGAATGAAACACATTTCGTTGTGACAGTTGACTCTGTTTCGTCGAAACGAAATAGGATTGATTTTATGTTAAACGGTCAAATTAAGTTTTTTGTTAAACGAAGCCCAAACAGACGATTTAACCATTTATTATATACCTCCACATTTTTTCCGGCGCACATACATGCAGATTGTCTTTGCGGTTCAAACACATTAGATTAAAACTACATATTTGACTACCGGTGCCAAATAATATGGTATCGGTACGTCGCTGAAATATGTTGTGACGTCAACGAAATATGAATTGACGTCATTCAAATTGAAGTAGTTGGGCTAGGTGGTACACAAGCCAATCTATTTCTTTCATTTTATGTTTAAATTTAGTTATCTAAGTTATTGAAAATATAGAATTTTGTATAATTTTCTTTAGTTTGTCTTAACTCTTTCAGCGCCAAAGGCATTTTTTTAGGTTTTTACAAACAATGCAGATGCAGGCGAGTCAGCTCGTAACGAGCTGTCTCACCTGAAATCAGCATTGTTTGCCTTTTATTTATGAAAATATTCCAAAAGTTTTATTACAAGAGACATGGAAATGCCCGATTTAGAACATGGAAGAGTCTACTTTAAACAATTCGGCGCTGAAAGAGTTAAAAGTTAAACAAGGTATAAGCTAAAAGGAAGAGTATGATGCAGTAACGATATCGGATTTAATATTTTCTACTCAGGGCGTGGACAACTCAACCTCTCTCTCCCGATCTTCGGTTTCAAGAGATATCAATTGTCCAACCCCTCGTAGTACAATATCAAACCCGATATCAATTGTCCAACCCCTAATAGTACAATATCAAACCCGATATCAATTGTCCAACCCCTAGTAGTACAATATCAAACCCGATATCAATTGTCCAACCCCTAGTAGTACAATATCAAACCCGATATCAATTGTCCAACCCCTCGTAGTACAATATCAAACCCGATATCAATTGTCCAACCCCTAGTAGTACAATATCAAACCCGATATCAATTGTCCAACCCCTAGTAGTACAATATCAAACCCGATATCAATTGTCCAACCCCTCGTAGTACAATATCAAACCCAATATCAATTGTCCAACCCCTAGTAGTACAATATCAAACCCGATATCAATTGTCCAACCCCTAATAGTACAATATCAAACCCGATATCAATTGTCCAACCCCTAATAGTACAATATCAAACCCGATATCAATTGTCCAACCCCTAGTAGTACAATATCAAACCCAATATCAATTGTCCAACCCCTAGTAGTACAATATCAAACCCGATATCAATTGTCCAACCCCTAGTAGTACAATATCAAACCCGATATCAATTGTCCAACCCCTAGTAGTACAATATCAAACCCGATATCAATTGTCCAACCCCTCGTATTACAATATCAAACCCGATATCGCTACTGAAACATAATAGTCCCTATATACTTTCTATTCTCACAGATATGACGAGCAGATACTTGCTAGCATTATTTGTTGTCGGACTACTGGTAGTTGATTCAGATGCATGGCCCTTCGAAAGAGCTTTCCAACAATTAGGGTCAGCTATGACAGGAGGGACTGGGAATTGGCCGGGTATGGGAACATCAGCACTAGAGAATGCATTTGATTTTGGTAAATCTGCGTTAAATTCATTGTCAGCAGGATCACCTATGAAAGGAGGACCCGGAAATTTTGCAGATGTGGGGAAAACCACAATGGAGAAAGCTTTCGAATTTGGAAAATCTGCGTTAAATACAATGTCCGATGGATCTGCAGGATCACCTATGCTAGGAGGACCCGGAAATTTTGCAGATGTGGGGAGATCAACAATGGAGAAAGCTTTCGAATTTGGTAAAACAGCGTTAAATACAATGTCCGATGGATCTGCAGGATCACCTATGCTAGGAGGACCCGGAAATTTTGCAGATGTAGGGAGATCAACAATGGAGAAAGCTTTCGAATTTGGTAAAACAGCGTTAAATTCATGGTCTGGTGGTTCAGCAGGTTCACCTATGCTAGGAGGACCCGGAAATTTTGCAGATGTGGGGAAAACATCAATGGAGAGAGCTTTTGAATTTGGTAAAACAGCGTTAAATTCATGGCCTGGTGGTTCCGTAGGATCACCTATGAAAGGAGGACCCGGAAATTTTGCAGATGTGGGGAGATCAACAATGGAGAAAGCTTTCGAATTTGGTAAAACAGCGTTAAATTCATGGTCTGGTGGTTCAGCAGGATCACCTATGCTAGGAGGACCCGGAAATTTTGCAGATGTGGGGAAAACATCAATGGAGAGAGCTTTTGAATTTGGTAAAACAGCGTTAAATTCATGGTCTGGTGGTTCCGCAGGATCACCTTTGAATGGAGGACCCGGGAATTTAGCAGTTGTCGGGAAAACATCAATAGAGAAAGCTGTTGATTTCAGTAAAATGGCCATGGAGACAGGTACAGATATTGGTAAATCAGCGTTAAGTGCATGGTCCGATGAATCACTTATGAACGTAGGAACCGGAAACTTTGCAGATGTGGGAAAATCAGCAATGGAGAAAGCTCTTAATTTGGGTAAAACATCATTAATGAAAGGCACTGATATTGGTAAATCAGCAATAAATACATGGACTGGTGACTTTCAGAAAACGGGAAACGTGGTTAAAAAGGGTTCGGGCAACAAGAATATGGGAAATGTGGTTAAAGAAGGTGCTGGCTACATTGGAGATGTTGGCGCGAATGTCCCAAGTTTTGGTTCATTATTTGGTATCTAACAGTTGTTTGAACATAATGTCTTTTCTCGCGAGAAAACCAACAGTATAGACTCTGCGTAATGCATCGACCCAGATCAGCATGCGCAATCCGCGCAGGCTTATCCGGGCCGACACTCTCCGTCTCAGGTGGATAGAGGTATAAAGTAATGATTCCTGAAACAGAAAATCCTCAAGAGGCGAAAAGTGTCTGTCCGTGTAAGCCTGCGCGGCATGTTTAGACTGATCCGGGTCGATACTTTACGCAGAGTCCACAATGTTGGTTTTCTCGCGGGGCTCATATGCCGACAGTCCTTTACAAGCAGATGAATATACAAGTTAATATTAACAACTGAAATGGAGAATATTTGCAAACCTTTATCTATCTCGAAGTGTGTATGAACTGCGCCACACCAAAACCGACCATTGTATGGCTTGCAATTCAAGGGACTGTCTTAAGAGTTGGGTATCACACTCTGCAATCAACAAAAACAATTATATTTATAACATAATGTCAAAACTCAGTAAAAAAAAAAAATACAGATTGGACTTCATTTATGTACTATTTATATGGATAGATTTGAGTGTATAGTTGTAAAGATAAGAACGTATTTCCATTTTGAAACACTGATGCTTTTAGGTTAGGGGGTTAAAAAGTGCATCTATAATTTTCTTAAATGTAAACGGACAATGGAAAATCTGCAAACATTACACATGCTCGCCTGTGTCTTCATTGTACGAAAACGCGAGCAGACCCAAAGTCGTTAAACGCGGTCCATTTGTTTTATAGTTATTTTACATCGCCTTCAGTAGTAATGATGTTAAATATTATGTAAAAAATGTTTTGTATGTAACGAGATACATAATTTATAAGTATACGTTAATAAAATTCTGTTCCGTTCTGTTCTGTAATAACAACTAGATAGACAAACGGTACATTTATACGAAATTTGACGTTTTAGGGGAAACTGCCTATTCATTTTCGGCGGGCTATTTATTTATCCAAGAAGGAATGCGAAAACTAGGCTTGACATCCGATCCTTCCGCCAATACTGAGAATGATTATATAAATGTGACTCGGGTGTCTCCGGCCATCTCACGGAAGAAACCGATTTTCGTTTAACATGCAAAAGTATCTACTGAATCAAAACCATAAATATAAGTGTTTCCAGTGTTTTCAACAGTAACTGCGTAATTAGGAAGTTATTTACACGTGACATATGCCTATGTTGAGTATTCAAAAAGAATTGTTGAACTATTTTACAGTACGCACACCTTTTGTTTTGGCAACTGTGCGGTCAACATCCGTTATAATCGTTTCGATCGCAATAGTCTGCTTGGATTGCTTCACAATTGAACTCGACTAAAATTAGGCCGTCCAGCAAGAAAACCAACATTGTGGACTCTGCGTAAAGTATCGACCCGGATCAACATAAGCATGCCTCGTAGGCTAACCCTCATGTAGATTTTTCTGTTTCATGAATCATAACTCTATACCTCTATCCCCCTGAGACGGAACGTGTCGGCCCGGATCAGTCTGCGCGGACTGTGCAGACTGATCTGGGTCGATACATTACGCAGAGGCCATAATTTTGGTTTTATTGCGGGACGGCTCAAATGATGTTGATACATTCCTTTTAAATGTCTTTGTGTTGTCTTTATCATGAACAAGATATAAACAATATTATGTTGATTGCAGTGGGTTTAAATGTTTATATTATATATTCATTACACGTTGATTATGTTTAAATTATTCATTTCATGTTTTAATGATCTTAATAATTGATTGATTGAGATTGAAAGAAATTCAAACACAACGTTTTTCGCATAATTATTCTGAAACGACGAGTCTCCCGGTAACGATACAAGTGTTTGTTTATTGAAGTGGCAACTGTATAAAAGGGCCAGCCATTTCTGACATATGAGACCTGAACAGACTTTTCTTCCATGCTTTGTCCTGAACAGATTTTCCTTCCATGCTTTGTCCTGAACAGATTTTCCTTCAAAACTTTGTCCTGAACAGATTTCCCTTCCATGCTTTGTCCTGAACAGATTTTCCTTCCATTGTCCTATCACTTTTTGCAAGGAACATGGTAGACAGGCTCTCGGTATCATTATTTAACTAGCTGTCGGCTAACCAATCAGCCATATCAGCACGAACGGTGAACCCAACAGTTGCCACTCGGATTTACCTTCGAACTTCCGTAGTGGATCCGTTAACCACTAGGCTATCCGGATCGATACATGTAGTCTTTAATTAAACATGATAGATGCGTATTTAGCAATGTACCGAGATGTATCTCAACCGAGATTAGATTGTAGATTAAACCTTTTCCACATACAACCAATTTGCTACAGACGATTTTGCAAAACATCTCAAAAATATGAAAGATATCTGTACATAAAAGAATGATCATTGAATAAAGTTTAAAACATTGTTGCAAAAGAAAAAAATGCTCATTTTGAGCAAATACTTTTTTCCCACAGTGTTAATCCTTTCCCTCATACAACAATTACAACAGTAGACGACTTTGAACAGAGTTTGTCAAAAAGTGGAAAATCTCTTTAATTGAATGGATAACCTATCACTAAAAGTGGAAAACATTGTGTCAAAAGGAGAAATTGCTCGTTTTGAGCAATTTCTTCTTTTGTCACAATGTTTTCAAAAAGCTGTCTGCTGCAGAGGCGTCAGAAAGCTTTTATATGAGGGAAAGGGATAACAACACTCGCATGCTGCAGATGCGTCAAAATGTGTCTATATATTGGACACGGTTACAGTCGTTCCCCCATAAAACAGAAACACAATTAACGGTTTAAGGGTTAAAAACATTGCAATGAATCCAATCTTCAATTCTATTTATTCATTATTTTGTTCAATTTAACTTCTTATTGTTTAAGTCATAAGCGAACAATTTGGAACAAGGTTAAGCTTTACGATAGTCTCGTTCTGGACATGCCAGGTAAGAACAATTGAATCCGGAACATAGCGAGGGCTTGGCGTGAAACGGTTGTAACTAAAATTGGTATTTTCTTACCAAGGTTAATTGCCTCGCCATAAAGTCTTTATAAGCGTTAATCATTTTTCTTGGTAAACAATGGAAATTTAGGTGTCATTGCTCGTTCTGAGCAATGGCACCTAAATTTGCATTGTTTACAAAGGGGTCAAAATTGCCCCTAAACTAGGGTTTTCAAAATAGGGTTTTAGTTACAACCGTTTCACACCAAGCCCTCGATAGATCAACGTCCCTGGTTGTATTTAAAAGCCAGAGCAATATGTATCACTATCTTTTTTTAACCATTAATTTGTCATATGGTTGATAATGAGAATTGGGTGCGGAAGGTTACGGGTTCGATCCGGTCGGGTCCTATCAAACACTTTAAACGAAAGTGGTAATGGGTGCCCTCGTTGGCGCTCAGGGTTGCGGGGGAAGCATTACGACTGACTGGCTGGTGTCAGAATAAATTGACCGGTATAGTACTCGTAACTTAACCAGGAAACGCCGTGATATAACTGAAAATTGTTGCAAGCGGAGCAAAACACCAAACACCACACAATGATGATAAGGAAAGATTGTCTTACGTACGCGATTATTGTATAAAACAAATAATGGAATGGTAACAGGCTGGCTTAAATATGACTTGGCTACAGAAACAGTAGGAATAATCAGTGTAAATATGACTTGGCTACAGAAACAGTAGGAATAATCAATGTAAATATGACTTGGCTACAGAAACAGTAGGAATAATCAGTGTAAATATGACTTGGCTACAGAAATAGTAGGAATAATCAGTGTAAATATGACTTGGCTACAGAAACAGTAGGAATAATCAGTATAAATATGTTTTGAATAGGTTCAAAGAGAATATCGTCAATATATAAACAGTGCTCATCGAAAGGTACTTGCGATATATATAGATCCAGATCAGTTAAGGCATCGGCACCGTTCGTTTCAAGAAACTACTGTAAAGCAGTATATATTTGGATCGTTAGCATGGATGAGCAGTCAGTTCTTTGGTTGCAAAATTCCTCTTGTTAAACAATACCTTTAGGGTTCGTGTTGTGACACAAACAGGTACCACATTGTAAATATAAAAGTACTCGCGTTATTTTCTAAATCTTTATTTACCATCAAGGATATTGTCTACCTTTCAAACCAAACATCATTTACACCATATCATATATGTGTCTTACTCATGTCAGTAGCCCAGTTATAAGTCCTCCAGCAATAAGCCCTCCATCAGGCGTCCCTCTCGGACAACTAGCCCGAACAAGAGTCCCAATCTCTATCTCTCTCTTTCTCAAGTCAGTTACATCAAAAAGCCCTCGTTGCTGTGTTACAGTAAGGCTTATATACCTGGCTTGCTCATCACCATGGTAACATCGTTACGTAAATGCTCAGGTATACAGATGCCGTCCGTGGCAGAACGTAGGGGGACATTGTGTTACGTGTTTTGATACAGAAAATACCCTTTTTCCGTGTAATCTCACAAATAATCCACCCTTTACTAGTATTTGGAATGAAAAATATGTATTGATTCTATCTATATCTGACGCATAAAGTAAAAAAAAAAGGCAGTGTTCAATAATGATTGAAAAGGATGTCTAGTAAACTATACAAGATATTTAAGATTATCTCCGAGGGCATAACACCGCCCCATATTTGTATTTGCATTATTACGCGATCAGTGTTTTTCTCTGGATACACTGCAGATATACAGGGGAAAATCGCCAAGCGAGTGCTCGGCCGCGACAGTATTTCCAGATGCGTCAAACTTCGAACATACTGTTTTATATAAATATGATAAGTATTTGTCATTTTCATTGTCAAATATATAGATGTAAATGCTTTTGAATGCAACCTAAAACAACAATAAATTGAATGAACCCGGGTATAGCGAATATGGGTCTAATTCATCTGCGTTCATTGAATACTCAGGCTAGACCGTGTATCCACACAGTCTCACCAAACCATTGAATGCATGTAAGTAAGTCAAATACGCATATTTTGACCAAACTAGATATGACAGCCCTATAAATCGGTCGCATGTGAATTTGTTAACCATTTGCTGTGCAGAATTAACCATTTGGCGAGCAAGTTAGTTTTACGTCAAATTACCTGTATATGCCCGTCTCGGTGGTTTTGTCGTAGAGCGTCCACCTTGGTGCGGGTGGCGGGTTCAATCTCCGGTCGGTCATATCAAAGACGTTAAGAATGGTAGTAACGGCTGCCCTCCTTGTCGCTCAGGGTTGCAGTTAGCTTACACAGGAAACGCCGTGATATAACTGGAAAACTGTTGAAAACGGCGTGAAACGCCAAACAATCAATGTATCAATTACCTGTTTTTGATTCAAAAGAGATACTTTATAAGAATATCGGTCTGGTTTTCTACCAAAGAGCTTCTTTTCAAGAATATAGGTCTAGTTTTCTACCAAAGAGCTACTTTTCACGAATATAGGTCTAGTTTTCTACCAAAGAGCTACTTTTCAAGAATATAGGTCTAGTTTTCTACCAAAGCAATACATTGCAGGGATATCGGTCTGGTTTTCTACCAAAGAGATACCTTACAAGAATATCGGCCTGGTTTTCTACCAAAGAGCTACTTTTAAAGAATATAGGTCTAGTTTTCTACCAAAGTAATACATCGCAGGGATATCGGTCTGGTTTTCTACCAAAGAGATACCTTACAAGAATCTCGGTTTGGTTTTCTACCAAAGAAATACTTAACAATAATATCCGTCTTGTTTTAGACCAAACAAATACTTTACAAGAATCTCAGTCTGGTTTTCAGCCAGAGAGATACTTTACAAGACGCCCAGTCTGGTTTTCTACCACAAAAATACTTTACAAGAATGTTGGTCTTGTTTTCTACCAAAGAGATACTTTACAAGAATGTTGGTCTTGTTTTCTACCAAAGAGATACTTTACAAGAATGTTGGTCTTGTTTTCTACCAAAGAGATACTTTACAAGAATGTTGGTCTTGTTTTCTACCAAAGAGATACTTTACAAGAATGTTGGTCTTGTTTTCTACCAAAGAGATACTTTACAAGAATGTTGGTCTTGTTTTCTACCAAAGAGATACTTTACAAGAATGTTGGTCTTGTTTTCTACCAAAGAGATACTTTACAAGAATGTTGGTCTTGTTTTCTACCAAAGAGATACTTTACAAGAACCGCGGGTTGGTTTTCTACCAAAGAAGTACTTTTCAAGAATCTCGGCCTGGTTTTCAGCCTGAGATACTTTACAAGTAGCCCGGTCTGGTTGTTTAACAAAGATATATATATATACAAGAATATCGGTCTGCTTTCTCTACCAAAGAGACACTTCACAAAAACGTCGGTCTTGTGTTCTACTAAAGAGATACTTTACAAGAATCCTAGTCTTGTTTTCTACCCAATAAATACTTAACAAGAAGCACGGTCTAGTTTTCTACAAAAAGAATACTTTACAGGAACCTCGGTCTGGTTTTCTACCAAATAGATACTTAACAAGGAGCCCGGTCTGGTTTTCTGTTACTTTGTCACTTTGTCACTTTGTCACTTTAACGCTTAAAACTTTTTGGAATTATTTGGTTGTTTATAATTGATGGAGCCTATTGGTCGGAAGTATTCTGTGTAAATTTCAGCTTCATCTCAATGGAAAGAAAATGCATCCGATCCACACATATGACCATTTACTGTACTTGGCCACCAATGCAAAAGTTCTAAAAATTACAAAATTTCTCTCTTAATTGATAGTGTAATATTCTTTGATTTTATAACAGAGAACATCTCGAGCATTTTCATTTCAACATTGTTCAATATTTAATCTTTTTCCCAGCCGTCTGCTGCAATTGTGTTGTATGAGGGAAAGGGTTAATTTGATTGAGCCGTTTCACGAGAAACCCAACATTATGGACTATGCGTAATGTATCGATCCAGATAAGCCAGGATTCATTACTCTATACCTCTATCCCCCATGAGACGGAATGTGTCGGCCCGAATAAGCATGTGCGGACTGCGCAGGCTTATCTGGGTCGATACATTTCGCAATATGCATAATGTTGGTTTTCTCGTGGAATGGCTCACATATATTTATTTTGCCGATAGTGTGTTCTTTACATATTTATTTAAGAAATGAGCGAATTGTCTATTAAGTGGATAAAGTAAACAATGTTAAAAAGGCGGAAATGACCCATTGATTACGACTGACTGACTGGTGTCAGAATAAATGGACCAGTAGTACTGGTAACTTACCCAGGAAACGCCGTGATATAACTGCAAACTTGTTTAACTCTTTCAGCGTCACAGGCAATATTGAGGATTTTGCAAACAATGCAGATTCAGGTGAGACAGCTCGTAACGAGCTGTCTCACCTGAAATCAGCATTGTTCGCCTTTTAGTTACCAAAAACGTCCAAAACTTTCATAAATTGAGAAATGGACAAACCCGATTTTGAACATGGAAGAGTCTACTTTAAACCATTCGGCGCTGAAAGAGTTAAAGCGTCGTAAAACTCCAAACAATCAATCTACATCGCTCGCTTTGTATCTATCAATATGTAGGGCAAAACAACTTCATCAATTGGCAAGAAGTTGTTACAGTTTAGTGTGGATGATACTGTTTGTAAGAAATCAGGGGTATGACGGGTATGACGGATTCTGTTCTATCCACTTAAAGTTGTTTATTCATACATTGTCCAGTCCATTATAAATACGTAAACTCTGTCAGTGTCAATAACAATTTTTTTATTATTATTTTAAACAATACAGATTGCTAAAATTTAACCGGTATTGATTTGTTTAGTTTAGACATTTTGTGGTAAGTGGAATCGTTGTCATTGTTTGAAAGTTGATATTTATAAGTCGCAGTCACACCTTACGGTCACGCACGTGGTTGACCGTAGTTGAACGTAGTGCCACTACGTACTAGGTAGAAGTAGGGTGAAAAAGGTTAACTAGGGTATCACTACGTGTAGCTACGGACAACTATATTGAACTACGTGTGAACTACGGTCGAAGTACGCGCAACTACGGTAAACTACGGTCAAGTAGGGTCAAATACGGTCTACTAGTGTCAACTACGTTCAAACAACGAGTCTTCGCATCAAAGCTCACCGTAGAAATATTTTTAACATGTTGTAAAATCTTGTGTTTACCACGGCCAAATCATGGGTTTCTTGAAGTTCAAACTACGTTTATAACTACGTTGAACTACAGTTAACTACGTCTAACTACGTTAAATACGTTCAACTACGGTCCACTACGGTCAACTACGATCATCCCCCACTACGGTCAACTACGTGCGTGACCGTTAGATGTGACCGCGGCTTAAACGTCTAGAACCACTCCCTTTAAAGGTGCTGAACTCCAGAAAATAAATATTATAGTCAAAGTTTTAAAACTGTTCAAAAGTTGTCTTGAAACGTTAGAATCATAATTCTGGTATAAAATTAGAGTACCAGTACCATAAACATCTAAATATTGATCGTTTTTGCTTCATTTTTAATAGGTAGACATACCCAGTAAGCCAAATGTTGTACATTTTCATGACTTTCAACTGACAGTTTTTCAACATTTACTGCCAACACAGTTTTGAAGTACTTATTACTTACTTTGTTTTCACTATTAGCAATATTTGCAGAGCTTTCAACATTTCAAAATGTTGATCTCCATCTGGAGTTCAGCACCTTTAACCTTTTTCACCTGGAGACACATTTTGAAGCATATGTCACGGTAGATTTTTGAAAACATTGTTGCAAAGTGAGAAATTGCCCATAGTGAGCAATGTCTGCTTTTACCATAAGGTTTTCAACGCAATTCAGTAATTTTAGATTCATTTATAGAGAATTCTCATAATTTCCTCTTATTTCAAATGCTTCCGAAGTCGTCTGCTGCATATTTGTTGTATGTGGGAAATTATTCAACGGCCTTTTCATCAGTATACCATGAATGACTTTCAGTGATAAGTTATAGCGTCAGTGTAAATTCAACCCTCGCATGGTGAATACATCATAAGACCAGCTTACAATATATTTCTAGAAAAACTTACATTGAATTGAATGAACAATACTTTCTATCTATATTAAAAACCAGTTGTCATAGTTAAATACATGCAGTCGATTGATAAGAATTCAATTTTATTTACGTAAAAATCATTGGTGATTTTGGAAAGAGAAAAACACACATAAAATGGATACCATTTTATTTGTTATTTGGACACTTTTAGCAGGTAAAGTTTTTATTTGTTTATCAATTTGTTGTTCTTTTTGACGGGAAATATTCTACATATTTCTTTAAGTAGAAGCAGGAATTTTCATATTTCTTTTTACCTACTGACTACTTACTAGTCATTATGTGGCCAAAAATCAAGAAACATTTAAGAAATTGTAAAGAAATTAATATTTGCGTTTTCATAAACTAAAAATAAATCACCCAGGAATATTGAATAAAATATTTAGTATGTTTAAAGGGACATATAAAGCTACATAATTGAACAAAAAAAATATATGTACAATTTTTTTCAAAAAAAAAGTTGGTTTTGCTGTTCTTCTGACTTCGATTTCAATGCCCGTGAGAATATGCCAACTTCCGAGAAAGATATTTAACTTTATACATGTATAAGAACACTTTTGTATTCAGGTCCGTTTCCCAACGAAGGTCAAATGTGCATATTGATTTCAAGTTGATGCTTTTATTCTGACATGGCCAGTAAGCTGCTAGTTAAAATATTCACCTGAATACTTGCATGTCGGGTTCAATGAGAAAAGGATCATTTTCGTTAAGTAACCGTGCGTGCGTGTCTCACAAGTCAGACACGTATGACACTTTCATAAAGCCTGATGCTCTTGGAGTGGCGCCATGGGACGGAGACTGTAAAGCAGTTGCGATAAGTGTATATCCAGACCAGTCAGTGCATCCGATCAGTCTAATCCGTCTTTGTACCGTTTATCAAAAGGTAATATAATTTGTTAGGATAAGGCTTCAGCAATGCAGTATCTATTAGGATCCTTGTTTAACTCTTTCAGCGCCAAAGGCAATATTGAGGTTTTTGCAAACAATACTGATTCAGGTGAGTCAGCTCGTAATGAGCTGTCTCACCTGAAATCAGCATTGTTTGCCTTTTAGTTATCAAAATAGTCCAAACTTTTATTACATGAGAAATGGAGACGCCCGATTTTGAACATGGAAGAGTCTACTTTAAACAATTCGGCGCTGAAAGAGTTAACACGGAGGTGCAGGCGTGTATTTTTTCCATGCATTTAAGATTTACGCGAAGGTTTGGTTTCCTGGAGCACTGCTCATCTAATAAAGACACACTAAACTGTGTTATATTTAAGGTTGGCATGGAATCATGCACGTTACTTCAGCTGAGGTCACGTTTTTAAAGGTGAAGAAAAATCAATATTTTGACAACTTAATGGCTCCATCTGGATATAGTGAGCGGTGGCAAAGGGATGGAAACGATAAAGGTCAATGTGCCGCTAGATGTCGCCTTATGACAGACTGCGTCTCGTTTTTCGTTGAAAGCAGTACATCCGTCTGTCAGTTTCATAGTACCATTTTATCGAACACGGCCGGTATGACGTCATCTGCGAACTCAACGTATTACATCTTTAAAGAAGGTAGGCATGTGAAATTAACTATATAGATTTTTTTAGCTTTGATTTTCTAACTGAAGAGTATTCATAGATACATATAATATGACCACCGGTGCGACCATTTCGACGCCTATGCAACAGACGACTTTTGAAAACATCACAGTCAACACCTTTACCTTTGGCCACAATGTTTGCAACTCAATAGTCATTTAAGTTTCATTGTTAGAATACAGTGCATCATAAACACTACTCTGGTTCATTTCATCTGCGCTCTTTATCTACAAGGTTTCATTGGACTAATCTAGGTCAAAACACTTATACAGAAGCTTACGCCGACCCAAAATATAAAATTTATTTTATGGAAAGCACCTCAACATTACGCTTTACTTTATTTTTAAATAACATTAATTATATAGGTTTTCAAATGAATAATCATACCATTGTGGTTTAATTGCGGTATAAAACACGTATCATTTTCACCAGAGATGTATGAAAAATAATTGACAAAGGATTCTGAATACATATTTAGGTCCCCAGTGGTTCTACCAAAGAAGAACGGTAGACCGAGTACTTTCGTGCATGTTCGTGAGTTGGATTATTAAGGGAGATTGGGTAATACAAATCGAAGTACTCAGAGTAAAAAAAAAAAATATGTCCAAATATGTTGAAATTACAAAGAAACGTGGATAATGCGGTCTTAAAGGTAACGAAAAATGGTAAGGGTAAATATTCAATTAATTTTGTTCCATTTAGACACTAACTGCATACAACATAAAATAAGAATAATTAATAGAAATGTATATTGAATTTGTTTGGGGGTTTTGAGGATAAAGATCAATAGAAAATGAGTGAAAGGTATCGACTCCAGTTGACCTTACCCGCCCATGTATACAATAATGTGTCTGTGTTTACATGCGATGTAAAAAAAATGCATAGACAAAAATCTACTCCGCTGAATGAATTATAAACTTCTATGTATTTGAGTGTCTGCATAAATGTAACTTATATTCCTTTTAAAAAAGTGGATATTTTACGGTGGGAGAATTATTAACCAAAGAGGGTGGGCGATAACTAGGCTTGAAAACGGATCCTTTCCGCCAATACAGAGCAAAATTATATGTATGTGACTCGGGTGTCTCCGGCCATCTCATGGAAGTAATCGAATTTCGGTTTACATGCAAAATTATCTACTGAATCAAACCATACATATTTGTTTTCCGAAATGCATGTTTTCAACAGAACTGCGTTATAACGTAGTTATAAACACATGGCGTTTGCCGATTTAGAGTATTCAATAATAATTGGTGAAATATGTCTCAGTGTGCATAATTTTTGTGGCGGCTGTATGGTCAAAATCCGTTGAAAAACGTTTCGACTGAAACAGTCGGTTAAATTGCTTCGCAATTGAACTCCTACTAACAATCACGCTGGTACCGAGCCGACCTTGGTTCAAGTACTCTGAAGCCAATGGGTACACGATCATTTTTTGTTCACAATATTTGTGTTCTTTGTTTTTATTTTTGTCATTATTATTTCTTTTTTGCTGCCAACTCAAGACTGTCCAGCTGGAACACACACCTTCAAATACTCATGTTACATGATCGACACCGTCAATGAAAGAGATTTCAACGATTCAAGGGTTAGTATACCTCAGCAATATTGACCCGACCCTGACCTTTGATTATTTGTTTGTTTTGTTGTTTAACTCCACTTTCAAAAGTTGTTCAGATTTATCACGGCATTTCCTTGGTGAATTACCATTACTACTTGTTCATTTATCCAGAGAGGACCATTATGGTCCTCTTGTAATCTGTTAACCCTTTCCCTCATACGACATTTCTGCAGCAGACGACTTTGACCGTATTTATAGGTTTAACCCTTTCCCTCATACTACAATTCTGCAGCAGACGACTTTGTCAAAAAATAGAAAATCTCTATAATTGACTGGATAACCTATGACTTAAAGTGGAAAACATTGTGTCAAAAGGAGAAATTGCTCGTTTTGAGCAATTTCTTCTTTTGTCACTATGTTTTCAAAAAGCCGTCTGCTGCAGAGGCGTCATAAAGCGTCTATATGAGGGAAAGGGTTAATAACTGGCTCAAATATGGCCTTTTACATTATGGCGCAGTTTGCAGTCATTTAAACATCGGATCCAAAATCGACCTGATCCTGACTTATGTAAACAAAAATAAAGAATGTTGGCCGAGCTGGGCTTCGAACTCCCGATCCCTCGATGGACAGCCCGCGTCCCTACTGGAATGGACGAAGGGCAATAATACGTGATCCAACAGCATCGAGTATTACTTAATAACATTGACCTTATACTGACCTTCCTGCCAATACATAAATTATGATATATACATGTACTTTCCCCTTTTTCAAATAAGCGTGATTCATTTAACTGTGTGTGATGGAAAAATATATTTAGCACAATTGATATACAACATTGCATTAATGTCAATAGTGTCTAGTATTAAAACAATTTCAACTACAGTCTAACCTGTGCTAAAGACCACCATGGAATAGCAATTCACTGTCTATAGCGACCATATTTTTAGTTTCCAAAAATACTCATTTTCTGTATAAATAACCAGGCAATTAAAGACCACCTGTGAACAAAGAGCAGATTGTTCAATTTATATTGGGTGGTCTTTAAACACAGGTTTTACTGTATAATGTATGAGTGCAAGACTTTTAAAAAAAAAGAGAGGCAAATGTGTCACTTTTTCGCTAGCAGACGGATTTGGGCACGTTAAAACAGTGTGGCAAAGACGAAATCGGTCAAGATGAATATGTTCTCTATTTGATCATTGTATTTTCAATAATAGTTTATAATACCAGGGACGTAGATAAGAGGGATAGGCAACTGTACACCTGTTTTCTGGTTAAAATATCACACATAGAAGTAAAATTGTCCAAATGTTCACATTTTGTAGCAAATACAACTTTGAAGTCACAATTGGCACATAAACAAAACATACATATTCTGAAAGCTTAACATTTCAACTAAGGTTAGAGATACAATGAATAACTGGAATTTCTTTGTATTTTGAACAATGACTGGTTTAAAAGACACAGATATTGGTATTTCTGAATTATATTATTTTGTTCTTATCTACGTCCCTGATAATCCATAGTTGTGTCCAGATGTTTTCTAAATTCGTCTAATGCAGATTTCTGATATGTGGGAAAGGGGTGAATGGAAGTTAAGAATACATTCTAGGTAAACGGGTAGAGAAAAACATGTTACTTTGTAGATATGGTGTGCTAATATGGGCGGGATCCTTTTGCATGTAGATGACGCTGAAGAAAGCAGCTTTTTTAAGGAGCTTCTACCAACATTGAATCAGCCCTGTAAGTAATGCTTCTGCTGTTGATGGTGAGGAGGATGGTATAACAACACCACCATCTAAAAATGTTTAACTCTTTCAGCGCCGAAGTGATTAAAGTAGACTCTTCCATGTTCAAAATCGGGCGTCTCCATTTCTCTTGTAATACGACTTTTGGAATATTGTTATAACTTAAAGGCAAACAATGCTGATTTCAGGTGAGACAGCTCGTTACGACCATTACTACCATTTATAATGTCTTTGGTATGACCCAGCCGAGATTAGCATATAATAGAGTATAATGATAAAATATGAAACAATAATAATACACAAAGTAACTTGAGTTTGACAACGATATTTCGTTTGAAGATTTTGTTATATCTAATTATATCCTCGTCTTGAGTAAATTATGTGTGGAACGTGTGATGGTTTCATTACATTTTAATTGATGTTTCGCTTTTTAACCCTTTCCCTCATATAGACGCTTTCTGACGCCTCTGCAGCAGACAGCTTTTTGAAAACATAGTGACAAAAGAAGAAATTGCACAAAACGTGCAATTTCTCCTTTTGCCACAATGTTTTCCATTTGTTGTCATAGGTTATCCATTCCATTATGGAGATTTCCTATGTTTTGACAAAATACGTTCAAAGTCGTCTGCTGCAGAATTGTCGTATGTGGGAAAGGGTTAACATACAATATATTCTCCTATCAAAAAAGTGAAGTGGTAGAGCGTCCGACTCTGGTGCGGGAGGTCGAGGGTTCAATCCCCGACTGAGTGATACCAAAAAAACGGTAGAAATTACTTAACCTCCTTGGCACTCAGGTCTGTGGGGTTAGCATTACAGCTGACTCGCTGGTGTCAGGAAATATACCGGTAGTACTGGTAACATTACCCAGGAAACGCCGTAATGTAACTAAACAGTGTTGAAAGCGGCGTAAAACACCATACAGAGAAACAAAGTAACAAACCCATCAAAATGGCCGACAGGGGAGGTAAATATTGTAGTTCTGCGAAATACATTCGAACCTGTGCTATTGACCACGTTTGAATAGCAATTGCCTGTCTGTAGCGATCATACTTTTAGTTTCCCAATTACTTCTTTTCTGCATAGATAAACCTGCAAATAAAGACCACCTGTGAGTAAAGACCAGATGGGTGTCTAATTGACTCTCCGATTTAGACATATAGACGCTTTTCGACGCCTCCGCAGCAGACGGCTTTTTAAAAACATTGTGACAAAAGAAGAAATTGCTGTAAACGAGCAATTTCTCCTTTTGTCACAATGTTTTCCACTTTTAGTCATAGGTTATCCATTCAATTATAGAGATTTTTCTATTTTTTGATAAAATATGTTCAAAGTCGTCTCCTGCAGAATTGTCGTATGAGGGAAAGAGTTAAACTGATGGGGCTGCAATTCTGGACTTTTGTCTGAGGATACATTAGTTAAGGTCGTGGAAGACAGTGGTACAGAGGTAGGACGTCGGCCTCTTGAACCAAAGGTCCCGAATTCGAATCCCGTGATGAGCGGGTTCTGCCTTTGGAATTTTTCCACACAAACGGCGCGAGTACTGGTTAAGTTTCAAGGAAGCAGACATCGAGCATGATTACTTTAAGCTTAAAGCTTGTTTCGCAATCGATGTAAAATAAATAAGTTTAAACTAAGGTCTATATACAATATAGGCGGAGGGTCAAGATTATGGTGAGACTGTGCGGATGAGTCTTTTCTATACACTGATGCATTAAGGCCACAAATCGCTAGGGGCGTATCTATTGCAGTTACGTCATGATACTATAAAACGTTGTTGTCACGCTAATGTCATTATTGTCACACAAGTCTAATACGAATGAAAATGATGCTGTAACGACAATGCTGGAGATGATGAAGGAAACGATAATGATGATGATGACGGAAATGATAATGATGATAATCATTATGATGTTGTTGTTGTTGATGATGATAATAGTAATGATGAGAATTCTGCTAATGGAAATTGTGATATGAAAGTAATGATGATGTTTTCAACAATAATAATACAAATTATAATAATTATGATATGGTATTAATAATGATGTTGCTGATGATGATAAAGATGTTGCTGATAATGATAATGGTAATGAATATGATGGTGATGAAACCGATGATCATACAATTGGTTATATGATCATTATGATGATACTGGTAATAATTATGATGAAAAAGATGATACTGGAAATACTTGAGATGATCATGATAATAATTATGATGATAATTATTCATGATGAGGATAATTAAAGAAATGTTCGTCGTGATAAAACAAATATACGATTGAAAACGGCATTAAACTCAAATCAATCTTACAATCAATCCACTTTTGTAGATGGATACTGGATGGGTCTAACGGACGAATCTGTACACGGAACGTGGGTCTGGGATGACAATGGCGCGGTTACAACTTTCACAGGTAATTCTAACCATTTCCTCTTATACAACCTTCGCCGGTACCTTTAACTATTTCCTCAAAACCAAACTTCACAGATAGCTTTTACCATTTCTATTCATACAACCTTTACAGATAGCTTTTACCATTTCTATTCATACAACCTTTACAGATAGCTTTTACCATTTCTATTCATACAACCTTTACGGTACCTTTAATCATTTTTACTCATACAACCGTAACAGGAACATTTAACCATTTCCTCTCATACAACCTTCACATGTACCTTTCACAATTGCCTCTCATACAACCTTCACATGTACCTTTAACCACTACCACTCATACAACCTTCACGGGAACCTTTCACAATGTCCTCTCATACAACCTTCACATGTACCTTTCACAATTTCCTCTCATACAACCTTCACAGGTACCTTTAACCACTACCACTCATACAACCTTCACGGGAACCTTTCACAATGTCCTCTCATACAACCTTCACATGTACCTTTCACAATTTCCTCTCATACAACTTGCAAAGGTACCTTTTACCATTTTCACTCATACAACCCAACTATCACTAGTACATTTGACCATTTTCTCTCATACAACCTTCACAGGCACCATAAAGCAACCTACTCAGGTACATTTAAACATTTCCTCTTAAACAACCTTCACAGGTACTTTTAGCCATTAACACTCAAACAAACTTCACATTTACCTTGAAGCATTTCCACTCATACAATCTTAAAAGATACCTTTAACCATTTCAACTCAAACAATCTTCACAGGTACCTTGAAGTATTTCCACTCATACAGTCTTTCTTCACAGGTACCTTTATCTATTTTCACCCAAACAATCTTCACAGGTACCTTTAACCATTTCTACTCATACGCCCATCAAAGATACCTTTATCCATCTTCACCCAAACAATCTTCACGGGTACCTTAAACCATTTCTACTCATACGCCCATCAAAGATACCTTTATCCATCTTCACCCAAACAATCTTCACAGGTACCTTTATCCATCTTCACCCAAACAATCTTCACAGGTACCTTTAACCATTTCTACTCATACGCCCATCAAAGATACCTGTATCCATCTTCACCCAAACAATCTTCACGGGTACCTTAAACCATTTCTACTCATACAACCATCACTGGTACCTTGAAGCATTTCCTGTCATACATACTTTGCAGGTACCTATAGCCATTTCAACTCTACGACCGTCACAGGTACCTTTATCCATTTTCACTCAAACAATCTTCACAGGTACCTTTAACCATTTCTACTCATACGCCCATCACAGATACCTTTATCCATCTTCACCCAAACAATCTTCACGGGTACCTTAAACCATTTCTATTCATACGGCCGTGACACAGGTACCTTTATCCATGTATACGTTTATACAACCTTCACCCATTACCACTCACACAACCTTCACGTTTACCTTGACGCATTTCCTCGCATATAACACTTCACAGGACTGAGGTACATTTAACCATTTCCTCTCAAACAACTTTCACATATGTACCTTTCACAATTTCCTCTCAAACAACTTTCACATATGTACCTTTCACAATTTCCTCTCAAACAACTTTCACATATGTACCTTTCACAATTTCCTCTCAAACAACTTTCACATATGTACCTTTCACAATTTCCTCTCAAACAACTTTCACATATGTACCTTTCACCATTTCCTCTCAAACAAGTTTCATATATGTACCTTTCACCATTTCCTCTCAAACAACTTTCACATATGTACCTTTCACAAATTCAACACATACCGCATCCACTGATAACTTAAACCATTTCCATTTCCGTCCATGGATACAGTCTCCACAGGTTTAATTTTATGATTAAACGACATCATGATTGACACTTTCATATTGCAGATTGGGATGAGAACCAGCCGGGAATAAATTCTGAACATTGTGCAGTTATATCTTCGAAAGGATTATGGCATGACATAATGTGTAACTTTCTCATGCGAATGATCTGCGAACTATAAGATAGTCTGGAGTTCCTTCCCCTTATTACCGCGTAAAGGAATCATAAGAAGTCGGGAACCAGACTAACTATAAGACTACGAGAGGATGGAGTTTCATATTAAAGGGGTCTGTCTAACGATGTTGAGTCTAAAGGTTAATTTATTCCAGACACCATTAGCTAGCAGCCATTCTAACACTATTGACAATTTCTCTTCTATACACAAAGAAGGATCTGAGCGTGATTTAAGGTGGAATCATACCTTTGAAATAACGTCGTTTTTTACGTTAAAATGTACGTTTTTGCGACAATGACAGTGTTGTTAAAGAAATCACCATTACTTCCTCGCTTCAATTTGGGTTCGGATCAAATGAACTTTAAACTGAAGAGAATACAATAACCTGTGTGATAATATCAATTACATACATCTGTCATGACAAATAACGTAACATAAGGCGACTTAAAACAGAAATTTCGCCAGAATATTTTAACAGTAATTTGATTATTTCTAATTTATTTAAAATTCGCCCGAGAGATTTTTTTTAAAATAAAATATAACATAAAACACCTATTCATCTACCATTTGCCAAACTTTCAAGCAAATATATCGTGTCGATTTTTAATAAATCACAATGACGTTGAACCTCTTGTGTTCGTCGTAACGTTCACTGCGGAATTAAACATTGAGACGCATCCAGGGTAATTAAAATGAATACTTATTTTTTTCTTATAATTATCAATTTCATTCTAAATTTAAGCTATCTCCTAAAGTTAATGATAAAGAGTAGTATATATGTGTTTCTATTTAAAGAATTAAAGTTATTATAGTCGTAAACAATTTAGCAAAAAAAAAATATAATATTTGGATTTGTCATATGTATAAACTGACTCGTTTACTTTCCTGTTCAACTGTTGTTCTATATATGAAATATAATTATCACACTTGATTTTTGTTGTATCGGATTTGAGATAACAGTATACAAATGTTGTTTTCAATATGCAATTTTGAGAATTTCGAAGTCTATACCTGTCATGCAAAGCTTTCTTGGTATTCTATCCGTGATAATGTTGTTGTTGTTGTTGTTTGCGGCAAGTTTTTGATTAAATTGCAATTTGTATTTAACAGCTGCACAGTTATGTGTGATTAAAGGAATGATCATTACTATCTCATCTTATATTAACATCGATTTGAAGCGAATGATATAAACTCCGTCATGATATATATAGTTCACATTTTTTCCTTAAATAATTTTAAAGCAAAATTTGGTTTATTGAACGAACTCGCTGACTAGTAATAAAATTATTACCTTACGTCTAATTTACTAACAAAACAAATGCCCTAGATATTTCTTTTAAAAGAAATCATTATAATTCAGAACACCATTTCTTCTCCAATTTACTCAAATTTGTTGGAAATATATCGGGCGGACTTTTAGTAAAACGCTATGCCGTAATACTGCTGACGTGCGCGGGTACGCGCGTTGTGGAACTGAAAATGTAGCAAAACCCCTTCTTCTATCTTTCTTTTTTTACTCCATATGTCCTCGTTATTTTAAACAACCGGTACTTCGTTTTGTCTTGAGAATTGTTTTTTACCCTTAACCCAAATTTCAAGACAACCTATCGGGTTGATTTTAAGTAAATCACAATGCCATAAAACCGTAGAAGATCATACGTTTGGTCACATGTTCGTACCTAATTACTTGTGTTGTCAACACACTTCCAATTATAAAACAAAATGTATCATTATCCGACTATACGCTGTCTACAATTTACAGACACCTGTGCAATGACATTGAAGACTCACTACATAGTGCAGACAACGATGTGATAGCACTCCATGGGATATGTATGTAGACAATAAAAGTGGATTTTTTACCCAAACTATACAGTGAAATATTGGCAATAAACACCTGTATTCAAAAAGCTCTAAGTTGAATTGAACTGCGGAGCTCTGTGAATACAATCAAGTCAAAACTTTCATAAATTATTGTACATACGGTTCTCAAAAGGGAAGAAAGTCTGATAGTTCTTCTCGATGTTTTATCATATAAAGTGTTTCCTTAAATAACAAAAGCATGATCGCGGAAAGAATAGATAGAACGCTTTGCATGACAGTTATAATCGTTGAAGTGCTGAAACATGCTTTGTGTCTGATAAAGAGAAACGCATTCTGTATTTACTGTTATCTGAAGATACATTACAAAATACCTAGAGTGACAAATAGGAAAGAAATAATAAAATATATTAACAATGTCAATTTCTTCCATGATAATTCTGACGATGCTCTTGTTTGAAGAATTTCGTATCAGAAATGTTGGGTTATGTAAAATCATGAAACATGTTATGTCGAATTACTATTTGATGTTCCCGTATCAATTTGTGTATGTAAATGTTTGTATGTAAATGACGAATTACATGTATTCGAATAAGTGAATTAAAATTTATCTATAAGAACTGCAAGCGACGGTTTGAGACTAATACTAATACATGGAATGTGAACAAATAATTTAACAGATAAACAGCGAAGTAGACAAGTCAGTTTATATAAAACATATTTAATATTCAAAGGAGTATAATAGATACAGTTTACCACTTTCGTAAAAGAATAAAATTGATTATGTTCATGAAAAATCGGGAGTTCATTTTAATAACCCTTGATACGTTTCAATTTAAATTCCGCAGTGTACGGTTTTCGCGTGACAGAGCTGTAACGTCATTGCGATTTACTAAAGATATGCACGATAGATTTTCTTGAAATTTTGGTAAATGGTAGACAAAAGGTTGTTCTAAATTATATAAGTTTTAAAAAAAAATCTCTCGGGCGAATCTTTAATAAATTGGAAATAACCGAATTACTGTTAAAATATTTTAGCGAAAGTTTCATTTTTACTCCCCTTATGTTACGTTAATTGTCTTGGCAGTTGTATGAAAATTGCATCACTACGCAGGTAATTTTATTCTCTTCAGTCTGGTGTTAACTCTTTCCAAATACCACTTCAAACGAGAAAGTCATGGTGATTTCTTTAACAACACTGTCATTGTCGCAAAAACGTACGTTTTGACGTCAAAACGACGTTATTTCAAAGGTATGATTCCACCTTAAATGCTGTATATCACTCTAAACTTCCGGAACTATTTTTTGGCTGTTGAAATTTCTCCCGCGTATTTTTCATGCAACGTTTCTTAATGCGCATGCGTTACTTCGCTGGGCTTCACATTTTATGAATGAGGTCACGAGCTTTTTTTGTAAATGCCGTTTGGAAAGTTGAATTATAACTGTGACGTAATTGTTTTAAATGACGTCATGCACGTGCATGACCAACATTTTAGACGCGCATGTCATGTAACAGCATACTGTTTTTACCGGTCAAAAACGTTGTAGCATGAGACAGTATATAAATAACACATTGCTTTGAATTGGACAGTAATATTGTCAGCCTGAGGAGAATACTGTCACCCGAGCCGCAGGCGAGGGTGACAGTATTTCTCCGAAGGATGACAATATTACTGTCCAATTCAAAGCAATGTGTTATTTATTTTATTATACCGAAAAATAATAAAATAATAAAATATAAATAATAAAATTATAAATAATAAATAAATAATATTAAAAAGTAAAAAAATAAAAATAAAAAATATTTGCATATTATTTATATATTTTATTTTATTATTTTATTTTATTATTTTATTTTATTATTTTATTATTTTTTATTATTTTATTTTATTATTTTATTTTATTATTTTATTATTATTATTATTAGCATATGATCTGTAAAATGTTTTATAGCCCAAAAGTACAACATAGAGCGCTCTACATGTCTAGTTTTAATGAGTTTCATTAACATAAATCTTCCTACCTACCTAATTTGCATACGGCCGTGAGACAGTAAAAAAATTTGCATACAGCCGTGAGACAGTAAAAAAACTGTCGCATGGTCACGTGGTACATTTGTCTTGACAGTAAAAATAGCAACTTTTTGTCAATGGGAGTTTTATATGGACAATGAAATTGAGGTGTAATAATAACGCATTTCCCATAATGAATATATTAAAATTTGAAAAATGTATCATAAAAATAAAATGTTCATAGACTGTTAATAAAACTAATTTCAAAATGTTTTGTTAGTTTGAACAAATCTAATATTTCCAAAACAAATACAATGGGGAGTAAAGATAGAAAAGCCTACACGAGATTTTATCGAGGAAAGCAGCGTCATGTCAAAACATTATCCTCGTTTTCAATCCACACATACGTGTACCCATATTCCATGTTAGTATGATTTAAAAGAGGCTCGAGTACAGCAACTCCCAACAGCTCGTGTACAATGTGGATTTCATCCCCGTTTTCAATCTACACATACATGTACCCATATTCCATGTTAGTATGATTTAAAAGAGGCTCGAGTACAGCAACTCCCAACAGCTCGTGTACAATGTGGATTTCATCCCCGTTTTCAATCTACACATACATGTACCCATATTCCATGTTAGTATGATTTAAAAGAGGCTCGAGTACAGCAACTCCCAACAGCTCGTGTACAATGTGGATTTCATCCCCGTTTTCAATCTACATACATGTACCCATATTCCATGTTAGTATGATTTAAAAGAGGCTCGAGTACAGCAACTCCCAACAGCTCGTGTACAATGTGGATTTCATCCCCGTTTTCAATCTACACATACATGTACCCATATTCCATGTTAGTACGATTTAAAAATTGCTCGAGTACAACAACTCCCAACAGCTCGTGTACAATAAGGATTTCATCCTCGTTTCCAATCTATACATAAATGTACCCGTATTCCATGTTAGTATGATTTAAAAGAAGCTCGAGTACAGCAACTCCCAACATCTTGGGTACAATATGGATTATATCCTTGTTTCCAATCTACACATACATGTACCCATATTCCATGTTAGTACGACTTAAAAATGGCTCGAGTACAGCAACTCCCAACATCTCGTGTACAATATCAATGTTATCCTCGTTTTCAATCTACACATACATGTACCGATATTCTATGTTAGTACGACTTACAAATGGCTCGGGAACAACAACGCCCAACAGCTGGTGAAGGAAGATTTCTATCCTCGTTTTCAATGGTAATAACATGTACCCATATGTCATTTTAGTATGATTTAAAAAGGAAAAGGCTCCAGTACAAAAAAATCCGACAGCTATTGTAAAAACATGGATTTCATCCTCGTTTTACATTTACACAGACACTAGGGATGACTTAGTTTAATGAATTGCCGTCATTATATAAGATCGACTCTCTGTTGATCGCACCGGTTCTCTCAGCCATTAACCCTTGGGTCAGAGTAGATATTGAGCTGTTCAGTTCATGCTACCAACAAAAGAAAGGTGTCACAAAAGGAACAAAGTCTTCAGGATGTATGTTTGATTGTTTGATTAGTATATGTTCCAAGTCCAGCAAGCCAATCGGACATTTATGTTTGCTATTGAAGCATTTAGATGTTTTCAAAACAAGCAAATGTCTTGAATAGTAATTGTTTGGGAAACATGTGTTATTTTTTGCAGGCGAACTGAATTGAATAATAATTGTTTGGGAAACATGTGTTATTTATTGCAGGCGAACTGAATTGAATAATAATTGTTTGGGTAACATGTGTTATTTATTGCAGGCGAACTGAATTGAATAATAATTGTTTGGGAAACATGTGTTATTTATTGCAGGCGAACTGCATTGAATAATAATTGTTTGGGAAACATGTGTTATTTATTGCAGGCGAACTGCATTGAATAATAATTGTTTGGGAAACATGTGTTATATGTTTCAGGCGAACTGCATTGAATAGTAATTGTTTGAAAAACATGTGTTATTTTTTCAGGCGAACCGCATTGAGTAGTTATTGTTTGGGAAACATGTGTAATTTTTTGCAGACGAACTGCATTGAATAGTAAACAAGAGCGACGCAAGCGATCTCCAAAGCTCCTCTGCTTTGTTCTAAGTCGATAAAGGGGTATTACTAAATAATCATTAACGCTAGAGTTATGTGACTTAGTATAGACATGCGTATTGTTCCCAGGAACATATGTACCAAGTTTTATTTGAAAATGTTGAACGTTTTTGTAGTAAGATGAAGGTTTCGTGACGACGCAGACAACGCAGACGACGTAGTAGTCGACGACGACGCCATAGTATCACAATACCCCGACTTTTTTCTTCGAAAAACAGAGGAGCTTAAAATGTAAAATTGGATAACATCAGCTTAAAAGTAACACGTCAGATTGTTAAACCTAAGGATACACTTGTATTTCTGAATTATAATACACACATCTCAAGAAAATGGACCGTAATAATTCACAAATTCGTGTTCTAGTGAGCTAAAGAAAAATATTTTCGAAATTGTGGATTTTACTACAATTCAAAATAGTTACATGTAATTTATTACATTTCAATGACAACAAATAGCGGTTAACAAACTGGACTGCATAAATATCCCTCCAATTAAAGACAACCTGTGAACAAAGACCACACTGTTGTTATTCACAGATTTCACTGTACATGGACAAAGTGTACCAAAAGCGCCAAACAAAAGTTGTGTCCCAGCCAAATTTTCTAATCCTTTCCCACATACAACAAATCTGCAGCAAATGGCTGAAAACTCACATTACATTATCTTTCGCAGATTTGTCATTTCTTACACTCTACTACATGAATATGATGATTCGATAGTGTTAGAGAATGCTCATAATATTGTTAAAATGATTTATACCTTGAAATATTTGAACAGCCTTTTAAGATAAGCTCAAAATGAGTGTTTGAAGGAGAGTGATGGATGGACAGACAAATGGACTGGAAAATGATCCCCAAGTGTGGCCCTGCCAAGAGTGATTGGGGTCATATCAGGGTGGCCAGTTAGACTACCCAAGTGTTTCCTTACATTCTCAGTACATTACTCCACACGGCAGTCTTTCCAAGAGTGATTTGGGTCATATCAAGGCGGCCAGTTAAACTACCTGTTTCCTTACATTCTCAGTACATTACTCCACACAGCGGTCTTTCCAAGAGTGATTTATGTCATATCAGGGTGGCCAGTTAAACTACCCAAGTGTTTCTTTACATTCTCAGTACATTACTCCACACAGCGGTCTCTCCAAGAGTGATTTATGTCATATCAGGGTGGCCAGTTAAACTACCCAAGTGTTTCTTTACATTCTCAGTACATTACTCCACACAGCGGTCTCTCCAAGAGTGATTTATGTCATATCAGGGTGGCCAGTTAAACTACCCAAGTGTTTCCTTACATTCTCAGTACATTACTCCACACAGCGGTCTTTCCAAGAGTGATTTGGGTCATATCAGGGTGACCAGTTATACAACCCAACTGTTTCCTTACATTCTCAGTACATTACTCCACACAGCGGTCTTTCCAAGAGTGATTTATGTCATATCAGGGTGGTTAGTTAAACTACCCAACTGTTTCCTTACATTCTCAGTACATTACTGCACACAGCAGATTTGGGTCATGGTAGGGTAGCCAGTTGAACTACGCAACTGTTTCCTTACATTCTCAGAACATTACTTAACACACATTCAAAGAGTGATTTGGGTCATATCAGAGAAGTCAGTTAAACTACCCAAGTGTTTCTTACAGTTTCCAAGAGTGTTTTTGGTTATATCAGGACAGCCAGTAAACTATCCAAGTGTTTCCTTTCAGTCTCACAACATTACTCCATCCAACAGTCTTTCCAAGAAACTGGCTTCTTTTCCATATAGACTGTCAGGCTATTGGTTTAACTCCTTTCCCCCATACAACAATTCTGCAGCAGACGACTTTGAACATATTTTGACAAAAAATAGAAAATCTCTATAATTGAGTGGATAACCTATGACGAAAAGTAGAAAACATTGTGGCAAAAGGAGAAATTGCTCGTTTTGAGCAATTTCTTCTTTTGTCACTATGTTTTCAAAAAGCTGTCTGCTACAGAGGCGTCAGAAAGCGTCTATATGAGTGAAAGGGTTAAGAAGAATTATATGTTGTCAACCGTCTGAAAGAAGGTTAGCCAACTGTGGGTTTAAACTGGATTCTTCCTGCCAAGGCAGATGACATTAAAAATAATTCAACACCATTGATGTTTAAAAACACTTTTATCATGAGGTAACATAATATTATGAGTATTGAGTACAACATTTTACCCTTTTCCACATACGACAAATTACAGAAGAAGACTTTGAAAACATAAAGGTGAAAACATAAAGGTGAAAACATGAAGAATCTCAACATATGAAACTTAATATATAGAATAAAATTTAAAACATTGTGGCAAAATGAGAAATATGTTGTTTTAAGCCATTTCTCCTTTTGCCAAAATGTTTTCAGAAGTCTTCTGCTGCAGGGGTGTCTGATTCATTGTTTGATGTTTTACGCTGCTTTCAACAATTTTTCAATTATATCACCGCATTCCTGGGTAACTTTTACTTTTATTTTCCATTTATCTGACACCAGCCGGTCAGTCATAATGCTAACCCTGCAACCCTGAACACCAAGGAGGGAAGCCATTACTACCATTTCTAAAGTCTAATAGTCGTCACAAAATGTCTGTATGAGGGAAAGGAGCAGCAGAAGACTTTCTGAAAACCTTGTTACAGAATGAGTTTTTTTAAAACAACCAATTTCTCCTTTTGGCCGCAATGTTTTCAGCTTTCTCCAGCAATTATTCCTCAATTTATGGAGATTTTCTGTGTTTTAGCCAAGATAATTACAAAGTTGTCTGTTGAAGATTTGTTGTATGAGGAAAGGGTTTACCCATTTTTAAATCATTTTTTTATTTGTTTAAAGGATGTAATTATTCCCCTTTCAACAATCTTTCAGATATATCACAGTGTTTTCTGTGTAAGCTTCAAGTCCTACTGGTCAATTTATCCTGGCACCAGTGAGTCGGTCCTAATGCTTACCTCATATAGACACTTTCCGACGCCTCTGCAGCAGACGGCTATTTGAAAACATAGTAACAAAATGTTTTCCACTTTTAGGCATAGGTTATCCATTCAATTATAGAGATTTTCCAATTTTTGATAAAATATGTTCAAAGTCGTCTGCTGCAGAATTGTCGTATGAGGGAAAGGGTCAATGCTCACCTCACATTCATAAGCAGAAGCCATAACTGCCATTTTCAAAGTCTTAGAAATGACCAGACCGGGGATCAAACACGCTTCACCGCCAAGGTAGTCCCTTCTCTTTATACAGACATCCTTTGACACCTCTGCAGGGGAAAACGTTTGAAGAAAATGGAGTATTAAGCCCTTATCAATAAATCTGCAGCACAAAAACTTAAAAACAATTTGGCAATTTTGTTGTCAATTTCAAGAAATGAAAGAACAATTATTGAATAGAGTTGAAAACATTATTGCAAAAGAAGATTTTTGTTGTTATAAGCAAATTCCCCCTTATCCAAATTGTTTTCAAAAATTGTCTGCTTCAAATGTGTCAAAATGCATCTACAGTCGGAGAAGGTCCTCCATCTTTCTCCCAAATGTGCATAGTTAAATACATTTAGTAAATTATGTAAGAATCACAAAAACCTATATAAATACCGAGATACAAAAATGGAGATTTGCGTGTTTCTTCTGTAATATATACTGTAGTGTCAAACTTGTGTTAGCGGTCACCTTTCTCAAGCAGCAAACTTGTATTTAGCAGCCACTTGAAGATGAACGAAAACAACATGTCCTTCTATATTTAACTTGTATAAAGCAGCCACCTGTGTTCAGCAGCCATATTTCAACTCTCCCCTGGGTGGCTGATTAAGACATATTTGACTGTATATGTATATGTCTATCAAAAAACAGTGCAAGTAAATAAATATATTAAGTAAATAATGTCCGTTTTTGTTTCACTCCATACACACACATACATACATTTATCACATGACAATGCTTGTATCCCATGTAATATACCCATTACGTATTTCTTTATATACAACGTGTGTAATATAACATGACCTAATACTAGGAACAAGAGGCCCATGAGGGCCTATGCTCTACTGGTATGGTTCTTTGGTCATTTTCAATCCAGAGCATGTATGTATGGTGAAGATCGGATAGTAAGTGGAGGCTCTTTTGTGTTCACAAGCTGTAGCAATTTTTACAATTTCATGGGCCATAATCCAGTCTTGCATGGGCGGATCTGGCTGGTTTAGGAAAGGAACCGAGCTCTCATGGATATCTTACTACTGTATAAGTTTGGTTGAGATACAATCAAAAGTGAAGACTGTATCGTGTTAAAAAGTTCTTTTATAGCAATTTTGACCATTTCAAGGGCCATAATCCAGTCATGCATGGGCGGATCTGGCTTGTTTTCGAAAGGAACCGAGCTCTCATTGATATCTAACTACTGTATTAGTTTGGTTGAGATAAAATCAAACGTGAAGACTGTATCGTGTTAACAAGCTCTTTTATAGCAATTTTGACCATTTCAAGGGCCATAATCCAGTCTTGCATGGGCGGATCTGACTGGTTTTCAAAAGGAACCGAGCTCTCATAGATATCTAACTACTGTATAAGTTAAGTTGAGATACAATCAAAAGTGAAGTCTGTATCGTGTTAACAAGCTCTTTTATAGCAATTTTGACCATTTCAAGGGCCATAATCCAGTCTTGCATGGGCGGATCTGGCTGGTTTTCGAAAGGAACCGAGCTCTCATGAATATCTAACTACTGTATAAGTTTGGTTGAGATACAATTAAAAGTGAAGACTGTATCGTGTTAACAAGCTCTTTTATAGCAATTTTGACCATTTCAAGGGCCATAATCCAGTCATGCATGGGCGGATCTGGCTGATTTTCGAAAGGAACCGAGCTCTCATGGATATCTAACTACTGTATAAGTTTGGTTGAGATACAATCAAACGTGAAGACTGTATCGTGTTAACAAGCTCTTTTATAGCAATTTTGACCATTTCAAGGGCCATAATCCAGTCATGCATGGGCGGATCTGGCTGGTTTTCGAAAGGAACCGAGCTCTCATGGATATCTAACTACTGTATAAGTTTGGTTGAGATACAATCAAAAGTGAAGACTGTATCGTGTTAACAAGAAATTGTTTACGGACGCACGGACGCACGGACGCACGCACGCACGCACGGACGACGGACACATCGCCACGACATAAGCCCTTCTGGCCTTTGGCCAGTAGAGCTAAAAAATGACGTCATACGTTAGTCACTTTGGCGCCAAAACCTGTAAATTTCATCTAGAAATATTGTAAACGTTAAGTACTTTTTTATCGAAATACGCCTCATAAGTCACTTTATGTGATAAATATAATATCTTATGAGTGTTATTTATTATACCTTTTAATAAACTAAGCTGAATATCACCTCGGAATAATTATTTGTGGCATTGTTATACGGTTTACTGACGAAATTAAAATAGCTTTGAAAAACCCGATTTTCTGTGTGTGTTTCGTCATGTGATAAAAAGAATCTGACATTCGTTGTCATTTCATAAACAGTTTTATTAAACTCGTCCAAGATATTTGTTATTAAGCTCGCCAGAGGCTCGCTTAATAACAAAAAATCTTGAACTCGTTTAATAAAACTTTATATGAAATGACAACTCATGTCAGATCCTATATATATTACATATTCGTATAACATATATTTTTTGCATTAACATTTTTTATAAAACAATGTCAATGAATTTCAATGCATAACATAAATGTCTAAATAATACTAAAATTATTTAACCCTTTCCCTCATACGACAATTCTGCAGCAGACGACTTTGAATGTATATTGTCAAAACATAGAAAATCTCCATAATTGAATGGATAACCTATGACAAAAAGTGGAAAACATTGTGGCAAAAGGAGAAATTGCACGTTTTGTGCAATTTCTTCTTTTGTCACTATGTTTTTAAAAAGCTGTCTGCTGCAGAGGCATCAGAAAGCGTCCATATGAACGAAAGATTTGAGAACATTGTAGCAAAAGGGTTAACTCTCTACAAGATGCAGAAGAATTTTTTTAAGCAAATGTGGCAGGTGTGTTTTGAAAGCGTTGAAACAAAGGAGAAATGGTTCATGATAAATAACAATATCTCCTTTTGCTACAATGTTTCATATCCATTCTTTAATAATACTTTAAATTATTGATACTTTCCCTACTTTTGCCTCGATGTTTTTGAAAGATTCAGTTTTGTTGTATGTGGGAATGTCTTTGCATCCTAACAAATACATGAGAAAGCTTCCATTAACATGCAAGGTATCCGCAGCAGATGACTTTAAAAACATATTATCGAAAATATCGAAAATCTCTATGAAAGTAATAATAACCGATTCATACAGTAAAAAAGAGTTGTGGCAAAAGAATAAATCACACTTTATGAGCAATTTCTCCTAATGCCACAATGTTTTCAAAAATCATCTGCTGCAGAGACATCAGAAAGCGTGCTAGCCGATGCTCATATCTGTATTTGCATTTTTGTCTTCACTATTGTTTTTCTCTTTCTTAACCCTTCCCCTCATACAGACGCTTTCTGACGCCTCTGCAGCAGACAGCTTTTTGAAAACATGGTGACAAAAGAAGAAATTGCTCAAAATGAGCAATTTCTCCTTTTGCCACAATGTTTTCCACTTTTAGTTATAGGTTATCCAAGCAGTTATAGAGATTTTCTATTTTTTGACATAATATGTTCAAAGCTGTCTGCTGCAGATGTTGTCGTATGAGGGAAAAGGTTAACTAGCTTGACTTGTATGGTGTATGATAACAAAAAATTGAATATTATATTGAGTATTATTTGACTAGTGTTTTTGGTGTAAATTGATCTGTTGTATGATGAATACTAAACAAGATCAGGTAACCCTTCCCCTCATAGGACAATTCTGCAGCAGACGACTTTGAACATATTTTGTCAAAAAATGGAAAATCTTTAAAATGACAACCTATGACTAAAAGTGGAAAACATTGTGGCAAAAGGAGAAATTGCTCGTTTTGAGCAATTTCTTCTTTTTTGTCAGAATGTTTTCAAAAAGCGGTCTGCTGCAGAGGCGTCAGAAAGCGTCTATATGAAGGAAAGGGTTAATCCTTTCCCACATTCAGACGCTTTCTGGCGCCTCTACAAAAGACGACTTTTGAAAACTTTGTGATAAAACGAGAAATTGCTCAAAACAAGCAATTTCTCCATTTGCCACAATGTTTTTTTAACTTTATTCAATAATTAAACTCACATTAATACAGATTTTCCATATTTTTGCCTTCATCTTTTCAAAGTCGTGTGGTTCAATTTTGATGTTTATGGGAAAGGGTTAAAAAAGAATAGTAGACTGCCCTTGTTATATATTCATTATGCAATAGTTCATTTTACACAAACATGATATTGCATGGAAAGTTGCCGACGCTTTATTCAAATAAAGCTGTTCCATCAAGTCTACCCTTCTCACGAAACTCAGTATTGTTTTCCATCATGTGAACTTTTTCCCACAAAAAACCCAAGAGGGCCATGATGGCCCTGGATCGCTCACCTGAGTTATTCTATATGATTTGTAATGCCAATCACAGTAACTCATTTTGAGGTCAGGTAAGCTAAAACAAGAGGCCCAATGCCCAGTAGAGCTCTACGTGCCACAAGGTGAAATAACCAAACCAATGTTGTCTGTCGTTTGTCAAACTAATATGACTTCAAGAAACTGATAGGTCTGAGTCAGATAAGAAGATATTCAATCTTTAATATCTATGTAAAACAGGTGACCCCAGGGGCGGGTTCAATTTTGACCAGGGCATTATTAGAACAGTCTTAGAAGATGACCACTATATATGCTACATATCAATTATCTAAGCTAAAGGCCTTTTGGTTTCAGACAAGAGGAAGATTTTCAAAGTTTCCCTATATATCTCTATGCAAAACAGGTGATCCCGGGGAAGAAGACCTTATTTTGACCCCAGGGGCACAATGTGAAAATCTTCACAGAGGACCACTAGTCAATGCTACACACCAAATATCTAAACTTGAGGCCTTTCTGTTTCAGATAAGAAGATTTTCAAAAAAATCCCCCATAACTATATATCTATGTCAAACAGGTGATCCACTGGGTGGGGCAAATTTTGACCCTGGGGACATTATTTGAACAATCTTGGTAGAGGACCACTAAACAATGCTACACACCAGATATTTTAGCTCTGGTATTTTTGTTTCAGACAAGAAAGTTTTTAAAGTTGTTCACTATACATCTCTATGTAATACAAGTGACCCCAGGGACATAATTTTATCAATCTTGGTACAATACCACTTTACAATGCTACACACCAAAAATCTAAGCTCTAGGCCTTTCAGTTTCAGACAAGAAGATTTTCAAAGATTTTCCCTATATATCTCATTGTGAAACAGGTGACCCCGGGATGGGGCCAATTTTGACCCCAGGGGCATTATTTTTTATCAATCTTAGTTGACGACCACTACACAATACTAAACTACAAATATCTAGGCTACAGGCCTTTCTATTTCAGACAAATAGATTTTCCAAGTTTTTTAAAGTTTTTCCTGTTGAATGCCATGGCAACCAGAGTTCTGCAAGGAATTAATTTCTTTGAACAAAGAGGACCACCAAAGGAACATTCCTGTGAAGTTTGGCTGCAATGGATCCAGTTGTTAAAGAAGATATTTTGTTTAAAGAAACTGTTCACGACAAACTATGCATGTCACATGATAGACAAAAGGCGATCACAATAGCTCACCTTGAACACATCATGCACAGGTGAGCTAAAAACAGCAGAAGACTCTTTTGAATACATCTAGACAAAACAATTGAAAACCTTTGTGAATAAAAAGTAGTCTGCTTGAAATTCTAACAAATCGGTCTGCATGCAGCAAATGGTTAACCCTTTCCAACCTGCAAAATTATTTTGATGCATTGCAGAAGACGACTTTTAACTCTATTCAGTCATTTATACTTCAAATAATGAAGATTTACCTAGATTTTGCCTAGATGTTTTCAAAGAAGTTTACTGGAGATTTGTTGAATGTGGAAGTGGGATCAATATAAATAATATCCAGGCACTGCAACTATAAAATTTAAATCTGTAATCAAAATGTGTTCTCAAGTATCTGATTGGTCAGAAACAAATTCATTCTCGAAAGTGACCAATCAGCAAAATCTTATTTGAAGCACGGAGTTCATTTTTGAGCATGGAGAACGTTTTAAGACTTTTATAATTTCGGGCAAAGTCTGCAGTATTGTGGAGTTTAATCCGGCAGATCTTTACAATGTGTGCAATCCATCATTTCATTCACATACTCTTCTATTTGCACTGTCGTGTCGATAATACCAAACCTTTGTTGAAGCATGGCGCTCGCCACTTGTAACACATGTAAGGTGTCTGTTGAACGACCTTGAAGGAAAAATATATAAACACTTATAAAACATTAAAGTGTAATTTTCAAATTCTGTATAAACACTTATAAAACGTGAAAGTGTAATTTTTAAATACTGTATAAACACTTATAAAATGTGAAAGTGTAATTTTTAAATACTGTATAAACACTTATAAAATGTTAAAGTGTAATTTTTAAATACTGTATAAACACTTATAAAACGTAGAAGTGTAATTTTAAATTATAAATACTTATTAAATGTAGAACTATCATATTAAATTATAAACACTTATAAAACGCAGAACTGTCATATTAAAGTATAAATACTTATAAAATGTAGAACGGTCATATTAAATCATAAACACTTATAAAATGTAGAAGTGTCATTTTAAAATATAAACACTTATAAAACATAGAAGTGTTATTCAAAACAGGGTAGAAAAACATTGTGGGATAAGGAAGAATTGGCCAAATTTGAGCAAAGTTGTCTTCTGTATAGGAAAGAAAACTGTTTTCAAGGTAAGGGATAGCTTATTCAATAGCTCGTTGTTTCTGTCATTATGATTTTACTCATTTACCCTTTCCCGCATACAACGAATCTACAACTGACAACTTTGAAATCATTCCAGCAAAAGTAGCGAATATTTCTGTAACTAAACTAGTATGTTTATTAGTGAATAAACTGGTATCTAAAAAAATTTGTGGCACAAGGTCAAGTTGGAAGAAATGATTAAAAAGAGATTTAAACAAGCAAATTCAGAGAATTATGGTCCCCCGCTTTGTATTTTTAAAATGTAGGTCAAAGGTCAGGGTCAAGGTCACAAGGTCAAAAAAATTGGTATTGATGGAAAGGGGTTGTCACAAGGAATACACATGTGAAATATGAAAGCAGTACCTATTACGGTTCAGAAGTTATGACCAAGGTTAAAGTTTTTGTGACAGCGTGACGGAGGGACTGACGGACTGACGAATGAGATTTAATGTCCCCGACGTTTTACTTCGTAAAGCGGGGGACAACAAGCAATATGTACTGAAATGGGTATTTTCCTTCCTCTCATTTGAAAATGTTGAAAGAATTTTGAGTTATGGGCAAGGTTAAACCTTTTGTATGAATTTCAAAGTCCAAAAAGGGGAACTAGAAAAATATCACTGAAGGTGATGAATACCCCCAGCTGGTGCCTGACAATATACATATGTATGAGAAATTCAAGGGGCCATTACTCATTTAACTAGAAATACTGTGAGCAAAGCTCACTAAAGAATACCCCCCGCTCCCCTCCCAAAGCATCGGATACATTGGTAAAGTTTCTACTTTGCTTATCTTCCCTTGGAAGAATCTGAGGAGAAAAATCTTCCTTCATGCATATCTACATATAATGTGTAGCCTTCATATACAGTTTGACTCAGTAGTGCTTACAAGAAATGTAGAGGTATGTGCACAGGAGTCCCTCGCAGGCAACCTCTAAGTTGAATTATCTGCCCTTGGAAGAATCCGAGGCGTATGATCTTCCTTCATGCATATCTACATATGATGTGTAACCTTCATGTAAAGTTTGAACCAAATCCATTGAGCCGTTTAGGAGGAGTAGTGCTTACAAGAAATGTGGAGGTATGTGCACAGGAGTCCCTCGCAGGTAACCTCTAAGTTGAATTATCTGCCCTTGGAAGAATCCGATACATATGATCTTCCTTCATGCATATCTACATATGATGTGTAACCTTCATGTAAAGTTTGACCCAAATCCATTGAGCCATTTAGGAGGAGTAGTGCTTACAAGAGATGTGGAGGTATGTGCACAGGAGTCCCTCGCAGGTAACCTCTAAGTTGAATTATCTGCCCTTGGAAGAATCCGAGGCGTATGATCTTCCTTCATGCATATCTACATATGATGTGTAACCTTCATGTAAAGTTTGAACCAAATCCATTGAGCCGTTTAGGAGGAGTAGTGCTTACAAGAAATGTGGAGGTATGTGCACAGGAGTCCCTCGCAGGTAACCTCTAAGTTGAATTATCTGCCCTTGGAAGAATCCGAGGCGTATGATCTTCCTTCATGCATATCTACATATGATGTGTAACCTTCATGTAAAGTTTGAACCAAACCGTTTAGGAGGAGTAGTGCTTACAAGAAATGTGGAGGTATGTGCACAGGAGTCCCTCGCAGGTAACCTCTAAGTTAAATTATCTGCCCTTGGAAGAATCCGAGGCGTATGATCTTCCTTCATGCATATCTACATATGATGTGTAACCTTCATGTAAAGTTTGAACCAAATCCATTGAGACGTTTAGGAGGAGTAGTGCTTACAAGAAATGTGGAGGTATGTGCACAGGAGTCCCTCGCAGGTAACCTCTAAGTTGAATTATCTGCCCTTGGAAGAATCCGAGGCATATGATCTTCCTTTATGCATATCTACATATGATGTGTAACCTTCATGTAAAGTTTGACCCAAATCCATTGAGCCGTTTAGGAGGAGTAGTGCTTACAAGAAATGTGGAGGTATGTGCACAGGAGTCCCTCGCAGGTAACCTCTAAGTTGAATTATCTGCCCTTGGAAGAATCCGAGGCATATGATCTTCCTTCATGCATATCTACATATGATGTGTAACCTTCATGTAAAGTTTGAACCAAATCCATTGAGCCGTTTAGGAGGAGTAGTGCTTACAAGAAATGTGGACATACGGACAGACAGACAGACAGACAGACAGACAGACAGACAGACGGACAGACGGACGGACAGACAGGGTGATTCCTATATACCCCCCCAAACTTTGTTTGCCGGGGGGTATAAAAATAATTCCAGTGCAACACGCTGACAGTATGCACAACTAGGCTTGGTATCAATCATTCTTGTGAAGTTATATTAAATTCTGACCAAGGGTTGCTGAGAAATAGTGTTCACAAGAAATGTCCAGACCAACGGTTCGACCGACAAGCGTGACTCCTATATAGCCCCCATATACTATGTATCTGGGGGTATAATAACTGAATCATTTTTAAAGCCAGAGTTATGTGACTTGGTATAGACATGCATATTGTTTTGAGGATCATGTGTACCAAGTTTCATTTAAATACGCGTAACTATTTATGAGTTATGTGGCAAGATTAAAGTTTGGTCACGACAACGCCAACAGTATGATAATAGCCCAACTTATTTTCTTCGAAAAAAAGACATCTTTGAAAAGATACGTGCAAAAATTGTAAAATCTATATTGATTAAAGTATAATTGATTAATAAGATTTTTTAAGAATGGAAGGAGAAAATGGTTTACCCTTTTTCACTTACATCAAATCTGCAGCCATGGAAAACATGTAGGCCGAACTATTGCAAATCTCCATAAAGGAAGTATGATCATTGAAAGAGATTGAAAACATTGTTGCAAAAGGAGTAAAAGCTCTTAATGAGTAATTTCTCCTTTTATCACAATGTTTTCATAAGTCTCTTTTGTCGCAGATTTTTCAGAAGTTGTCTGTATTAGGGGAAATGGTTAGTTAACCCTTTCCCAGATACAAAATATCTGCAGCAGACGACATTAAAAACAATCATGCAAAAAACATAGAAAATCTCTATAAATGAAAGTATGATAATTAAATAAAGTTGAAAACACTGAGGCAAAAGGAAAAATTGCTCATTTTGAGCAATTTCTCCTTTTGTCCCAGTGTTTTAAAAAATCGTCTGCTGCAGATGCATCAGAATGCAAGTGGTAAAGGGTTAAATAATAACAAAAACTCTTAGTGAGAGAAATGGGTACCGGTAAAAAAAAATTGCCATAATGTTTTCAAAATTCGACTGCTCAAGATTCGTCATAAAACGTCTGTATGTGGGAAAAAGGTTAATACCTTTACAAACAGGGCTTGCAACAGACAAACAGACTAATCAATGAGATGATTCCAGCATATTTACCGCTGGACTGATAAAAACATGTTTTCAGAAATATATTCCCTACTCACATACAAACGCTTTCCGACACCTCTGTATTTTGAAAACATTGCAACAAAAGAAAAAACTCCTCATAATGAGCAATTTCTCCTTTTGCCACAATGTTTTAAATTCTTTTCAATAACTGTACATTCATTTATAGAGAGTTTTCATATTTTTGCATAGATGTTTTCAGTCAACTGCTGCAGATTTGTGGGTAAGAGGGAAAGGGTTGAAATAAATAGAGACAAACCAGCCACTTACTGACAGCGAGGTGTACAGACAATGCCCATTTATCCATGGACAAGGACCATATCCTAAGGTCATGGATATCTTTTACTTCAGGTATCTGTTTTAAACTATAGTATATTGCCTTGAAGTCAACACCACGTGGCGTACCTGGTGGGAATAATGAACACTATTTATTAGTATAAAACATTAATTTTTATTACATGCTTCTAAGTGAATAATTGAGAAATAACTGTTGATTATGTCCTGAATAAATCAATTAATGTATTTTATTTTAACAAGAGGGCCAAGATGGCCCTAAATCGATCACCTAATTGATAGTAAATTAGTAGCAAATATTTAACTGCAAATATCTTGGAAAATTTTATCAGGGAATGCAAATGAAACTGCAAAGGAGTGGACACTTCTCAAGAAACAGCTTATCAGTAAAGGCCATTTATATCTTGAAATCTAACAAGAACTTTAATAAGAATGGAATTATAAAGTTTTTGTCATTTTGCACCTTTCCTGATGCCGCCTTGCTGCCCTGTTTTTCAACGAAATCAATATGGCTTCAACAGTTTATTTAGAGGGTCACTTAAGGAACATTTCTACCAAATTATCTTGCAATCGCACAAGTAGATTATGGAGGAAAAGGATTTTAAAATTTGGGTATTTTTCTCACTTTCTGATGCCGCAGCAACCAAAGTTATCAATGGAATTTAAATCTTTGAACAATTTTGAAAGAGGACCACCAAAGGAACATTCTTGTGATGTTTTGTGGAAATTGGTCTATTGGAATGGTAGGAGTTGGTTGTCATTTGTAGCTAAAAGTTCAATTTACCCTTTTTGTGACGACGCCTGGTTGATATGATTGTGTAACGAATCAAAACGGCTTAAACAAATTAAATAGAGGATCATTACAGTAAGATTCGTATTATATTTTCTTAAAATCAGACAAACACTTTCATAAAAAATGGAATTTTCAAATTTTGTCATTTTGCCCCTTTTCTGATGCCGCCTGACTGCCATGTTTTTCGACCAATCAGTATGGCTTGAACACATTTTATAGAGGGTCACCCAAGGAACATTTCTACCAAATTATATTTGAATCTGACAGGCAGATTCGGAGGAGAAGATTTTTAAAGTTTGGACATTAAATCGATCACCTGATTGATAGTGTATGGTGAGTGTAAGGAACGACAACTCTGCGAAGGAGATTGCCCTTGCATAATACTCTGCCAAGTGTTACCTCCCTTAGACCATCAATCTAATAACCATATGTCATTTGACGCAAAAAGTTAATTTTACTCCTTTTCTGATGCTGCTTGGTTGCTATGCCTTTCAACAAATCAATATGGCTTGACAAAGTATGTAGATGATCAATGAAAGAACATTTCTACAAAACTATCTTTAAATCAGACAAGCACTTTTATAAGGATACTTTATTAAAGTATTGTCATTTTGCCCCTTTTTTGATGCCGCCTGACTGCCATGTTTTTCGACCAATCAGTATGGCTTGAACAATTTTTATAGAGGGTCACCCAAGGAACATTTCTACCAAATTATATTTGAATCTGACAGGCAGATTCGGAGGAGAAGATTTTCAAAGTTTGGACATTTTGTCCCCTTTCTGATGCCGCAGCAACCAAAGTTCTCAATGGAATTTAAATCTTTGAACAACTTTGAAAGAGGCCAACCAGAGGAACAGTCCTGTGATGTTTCACGAAAATTGTCCTTGGAGTTTGGGAGGAGTTGATGTTTAAAGCTAAAAGTTAACACCGGACGGACGACGGACGACGGACGACGGACAAAAAGTGATCAGAATAGCTCACCTTCAGCCTTCGGCTAAGGTGATCTAAAAATACAACCACATTTTCCTACACAAATTCATGCAGATGATTATGCGCAGTTCAAACATAACAGATTAAAATTCCGTTTTAGTTTTATTGGGCGACAGTTCACTTATTCATGATCCCTGGGTAAACAAACCAATACTAGGCTAGAAATTCAAATTCCCTATTAAATGAGTGTGAAATATTGTACCTTAGGGGAATAACAAATGACGCTGACCTTGATAACATTTTTTCAAATGGTGTCTAATTAAATCCACCATACATACGTTCCTATAACAAGTCACATTTATGATAAGAGGACCATGATGGTCCTGATTAAAAAGACCTTTCATGGGGCCATAAGGGCTTTTAAGGGCAACAACGTTTTCAAAAGTAGGCTGCCTCTGTCTGTGTCAAAAAGTATCTGCATGTGGGAAAGGCTCAACCCTTTAACTGCTGGAACCAATCTTGCTAACCCTGTGTCAAAAGAATAGGGCGAGGCTAGCTGGCACATCTGCCTGATCTGACCAGGCTCTATACTGTTTGCTGCTTAACTCAACATTTTATCTTGATATTCCTAGATTTGGTTATTGAGTCGACTTAATGCAAAGCTGCTAAAGTGAGTTTTTAATATATAACACTGAAAGGTGTTCTTACCCTCCATTAGAACAACAAGGATATCCCGCATAATAGTCAGCGTGGTGAAAAGAACAATTACAGAAAACAGGAAAGTACATATTGGGTCGGCTAACTTCCATTCGGGCTAAAATAATAAGGATGTCACAATCACAAATAACCCTATATATATATATATACATTACCTGAAATCAGATTATTAACCCTTCCTTCATACGACAATTCTGCAGCAGACGACTTTGAACATATTTTGTCAATTAATAGAAAATCTCTATAATTGAATTGATAACCTATGACTTAAAGTGGAAAACAATGTGGCAAAAGGAGAAATTGCTCGTTTTGAGCAATTTCTTCTTTTGTCACTATGTTTTCAAAAAGCTGTCTGCTGCAGAGGCGTCAGAAAGCGTCTATATAAGGGAAAGGGTTAAAGGTGCCACTAAAACCTCTTTATGCTGTAGTAAATATACAATACCTAAAAATAGATTTTCGAAGCTGCCACCAGAACCCTAATACATGTACTCTGTAGCAGGCCTCCAAAAAACAGAAAGTTTGCCGGTTTGGACTGTTTTTTAACTTCCAAGACAGATTTCATTCATAAAACTTGTAAAAGAATCGGTCCAGATATTTTCATAAATCTCACTAATACCTAAACTATAATTATGTCACTTTGTAAACGAGAACACAATAAATACTAGTTAGTACACATCGTCTTTGTTTCTGACACATTTCTAACCCTTCGAGAGAGTCACTTACCCTGACGTAAACAAGATCATTGGTCCAATCAACTGTGACAATCGTGTAATCTTATTGTTCCCTGTGGGTTGATAGATAATACATCGGGTAAAGGTCTTCTTTAAAAGTGTTTGTCAGCTTGCTAATTAGGAGTTGATCAATCTTACCAATTGTGAATCTGTCCCACTTCAGACTAAACGTCTAATTGACATGTTACTTTTGGACCGTTTGTAATTTTTAAACTGTAACAAACTACTGTTTAAACCATTGTGCTTCATTTAAGGTGCTTATTGAAGGAAATGTTTTTTAAGTCAATAATTGCTGACAATAATTGGAATTCGATGTTTTGATACTCAAGAGTTTCAACGTGTATATATAAGGCAGAAGTTTTAATTTTCATTTGTCTTTCTATACATTGTTGAAATGGCTCAGCGCAATTTACTTGCGATGTTCCAAAAGTCCAATGACCGGCTTGGCAACCCGAATCATGTTGACAAAGAGAACCGGGTCAGGGAAGTGGTTCAAACTGGTTCATAATGACTGAACGGGGAAAAAAGGTCAAAATATTTCACCTGACCAATTCAGATTTAAAAATTTCCGGAGCGCTGCTCTGTAATGATACCTTAAAATCGATAATCAAAACTGCCACCAGAATCCCTATCAGCTGTAGTAAATATAAATTACCTTAAAATAGATAATCAAGGCTGCAATTAGAACCCCAATACTCTGTAGTAGATCACCAATGGTGTGGATAAATGCTGCCTTTACATTTATGTTGGCTGTGTGGGAGTGTCCACTCGATGAACTTGAAGAATTGCTATTGTCCACTGGTAAAAAAGAAATACATATGAGCCGTTACGCAAGAAAACCAACATTGTGGACTCTGCGTAAAGTATCCAAGCGGATCGTCCTAAGCATGCCACGCAGACTAACCAGGACAGACACTTTTCGGATCCTGTGGATTTTCTGTTTAAGGAATTATTACTCTATACCTCTATCCCCCTGTGACGGAATGTGTCGGCCCGGATTAGCCTGAGCGGTCCATAATGAAGGTTTTCTCGATGAACGGCTCATATGTAATACTAATTGAAGAATTGACATTTATTACATGCTTTTCAATGAATTATTGAGAAATAACTTGATTATTTTCTAATAACCCAAAATGTGATGCCATTTGCAGATATTCAGAAAGAAAAGGATGTCACAAAAACTCCACAGACAGATGTCACTGCTCATCTGATTTATGAAATTTCAAAATAAGCAAGGTTAAATAACCTAATGAAGTTTTTGCCAGCAATGACCTTGACCTTGGTAATTTTGCCGTTGAATGATGTCCCATGACCCAACAATACACCTGGTTTGCAGAGTAATAGAGAATTGAAAGAAAGGCTGTCGTCGCCGGAAAAGTGTCTGATTCGTGGGTGAGACAAAAAGTGGCAAATTTCAAGCAAAATACATGATAGAGTTATCACCCTTGCAGTAAACAGTCAATTTATAATGATAAATAATTGTTCAAAACCTTTCAAATGAATATAAATCAAGTAATTGCATAAATCTAGTTTAATCATATAACAAAACCATGAACATTTTAGGCTAGAGGAACCTAATCCGATCTCGAAAATGTTTATTTACTACTGTCAATAAATACATTAGGACAGCAGATTACAATATATGCAAAAGTATTGCAATACATAAAAAAATACCATATAACTAACCTGAATTATCAGAAAGAGATCCATATCTTCTTCTCTGGTCAGTTTCAGCAGATTTTGTCAAACTGACCTTCTCAAGGTCAGGATCATGGTTGTCATGGTTACTGTCACTATGGTTTTTGTTTCCATGGGAATGTCCATGGTGACCTGGATGCAAGGTCAGACCCATGCTGAAAATGAGGAAGTTATTTTAAAGCATTTGTTTGACAAAACCAGATGGAAGAAAAAATACATCAATGAAATACTTCCATATTTGTTTTCTTTTCCTTCAATGTTTTCCATATAATTCAAACATGTTGTTCTATCATTTGTATTGAAGAAACATTCATCTAACAAACGCAGATAGACAGACGGTTGGGGGCTGTTGGACAACCAAGGCTGAAAAAAGGATATGATCCTTTGGGCATGTTTAATCCTTTCCAAATTACAACAAATTTGCAACAGACGACTTTAGAAGCATCTTGGCAAAATTCTGAAAAATCTCTACAATTGAAAGCATGATTATGAGCAATATCTCCTTTTGCAACAAGGCTTTCAAAAGTCCCCTGATTCTAGGGCATCAGAATGCATCTATATGTGGGAGAGGGTTAAAAAAAAGTTATTGAATATTTTACATATAACTCTCTCTAACATACAGCAAAATATGTAGCAGATGACTAGAAAAAAAAAGTCTAGTCAAATAGATTTTATAAAAAAAAATGTAATAATTATAATATAATTGCTAAAACAATGTGGCAAAAGGAGAAATTTGTTGAGTAATTACACTAGATTAAAACCAACACCACATCTTGTCATAATATGCAGGGTTTACTTTGAAGTTTAAATGTACATTCTATGATACATCTGCACAAAGTTCAGGATCAGGTTGATATTGTCAAGCAGAATATCGTCAAGCAGTAGCTTATCCCTTTGCCACATACAGACGCTTTCTGACGCCTCTACAGAAGACAACTTTTGAAACATTGTGCCAATAGGAGAAACATCTCATGATGAGCAATTTCTCCTTTTGCCACGGTATTTTCAACTCTTTTCAGTAATTACACTTTCACTTTAAGAGGTTTTCCATATTTTTGCCCAGACCTTTTAAAAGTTGTCTGCTGCAGATTTGTCGACATGATCAAGGCGTTGATCTTTTGAAGATAAAATGTACATTACAACAAGAGCTGTCGGAGGACAGCGCGCTCGACTATATGCCGCTTATTCACATAAAGCACTATTTCATTATATTGCACTTAAGTACAGTACTATTAAATCACATTATATACTCTATATATAAAAGCAACTGAATAGAACATACATTTAAATATATATAATTTAAAAATCAAATTTCCTAAGTCAATCAAGGGCTATAACTCCATTTTTAGGATACAATGGAGTTATCTAACCTAATTGCACGATGGTCCTTAGCAAATGTGTGAAGTATGAAGTGATTTGAACGATGAAACTTTAACGTTGAGGTGAGCTAAATGCAAATGTTAAAACTGACCCGAGTCCAAAAATAGCAAAACCTTGAAAAAAGGTTTTCCAAATGTTTGACACCAAAACCCATTTGATATGTTGAAGAATTATATTTGATAAATGAATGATCACAATAAGAAAGGAACGTAACCAAAAATTTAATTTATCTATAATTCTCAAAATCAAACAAAAATCATGTTTATACCCCCAAAACGTCACACTCAGCATCTTCAACAAACAATATGAAGAAATGTATTAGATGTAATTATATTCCAAATATGAAAAACCTAGCACAAGTACTTATTGAGAAAAAGTTAAAAATAAATGAAAATTTCTACTTGCCCTAAAACTTTAACCACCCAAAATCATGTTTTTTACCCCAAAAAGAAGGTCACACTCAGCATCTTCAGCAATCAATGTGAAGAAAGGTATAAGATGTAACTATATTCCAAATATGAAAGCCCTAGCACAAATACTTATTGAGAAAAATTAAAATATTAAATGAAAATGCTAACTTGCCCTAAAACTTTAACCGGCCAAAATCATGTCTTTTACCCCAAAAAGAAGGTCACACCGACGGAGACGCCGCCGCCGCCGCCGCCGCCGCTGGGGCGAGTAGTAAAGCTCTCATATTCTTCGAATAGTCGAGCTAATAATACCTATTTACAAAGATCAGGATCAGGTCAATACTTACAGCAGACTAAAGCTGACATCAATCTGTAATCAACATGATCGAGGCATTAACTTTGAAGTTCAAATGTACATTACTATAATACCTTTGTACAAAGCTCAGGATCAGGTCAATATTGCCAACCAATACTTACAGCAGATTAAAGCTGATACCACATCAAGCTGTAATCAACATGATCGAGGCGTTAACTTTGAAGTTAAAATGTACATTACTATAATACCTTTGCACAAAGCTCAGGACTAGGTTGAAATTGTTGGGAAGTACTTACAGTATATTAAAGCCTACACCGCATCCTGCCGTAATTAACATGATTGTGGCGTTAACTTTAAAGTCTTGATTAATGACCCTGTCGACAGCCATATAGCATAACACACCAGTTACAACCCATAGGAATAGTATGGACATCAAGGCTCCAAGAATCTCTGAAATATACAGATGTAGCCTAGTGGTTAAGACATCCGCTTAGGGAGCCAGAGGTTAAAGCTTTGAATCCCAGTGACGACAGTGGGGTCCATTCTGATGTGGTCAGTTTGTGAACCACTAGCTTGTTAAGGTACGTATGTCTGTCTGCCCTATAATACCTTGCAAAAAGGACAGATATTTGTAAACGTACTTAAATGGAATTGGCTTGCCTTTTCAATATTGGTGACACTATGATAATGATTGTTTGGTGTTCATATGCTGCTTTCAACAATTGCTCAGTTATATCACAGCATTTCCTGGTAGTCAGTCTTAATGCTAACCCCGCGCGAAGGAAGGCAGCCATTACTAACATTTTTTAAGTCTTTGGTATGACCCGGCCAGGAACCAAACCCGCGACCTGCCGCACTCGTGGTGGACGCTCTATCACTACACCAACGATGTGATGGACACTATAATAAACAAACACTTTACCTCTATACATGAAATAAGCCCTTCCCAGACTTTAACCCTTTGTCACATAAAGACGCTTTCTGATGCCATTCCAGCAGACGACTTTTGAAAACATTGTGACAAAAGAAGTAATTAATTGCTCATAATGAGTAATTTCTCCCTTTGCCAAAATGTTTTCAACTTTTTAAAGCAATTCTGCACTAATTTGTAGCGTTTTTCTGGTGTTTTACTTGATGTTTTCAAATTCATCTGCTGCAGATTTGTTGTATGTGGGAAAGGGTTAATGGTTATTTTCTGTTGTTTACAAATATATTCCAGTTATATTAAACTGCTTCCTTGGTAAATTATCAATATGACTACACAACGTATTTTCTATCCTGACACCCATGCATAATGCTATCCCCGCAACCCTAAGCTCCAAGATATGGAAGCCGTTACTATTCACTACACCGCTGGATGGAGTCGCGAAAATGGTACCAGTTGGCATTTCTGCACAGTGTAAGTTTTGTTTTGACTGTGCAGACACACATGCTGATCTAGATCTATGCTGGTTGCAAAAAACAACTTGTACCATGGGTGGACTCAAATAATATATACCCCAGTGGGACAGTTGGTAGATTGATTGCTGGGGGTAAAACTCTGTTTTCAACAATTTTTAAGTCATATCATGGCTGCCAGTTCAACTACTGATGTGTTTCCTGGCTTTATCTCACCAGTACTCAACACAATCTTTCCCGGCAAATGGGTGCTTTTCCACATATTACTATAAGCCCATTGATAGAAGACTATCCTGGACAATAATGGACAATTGGGGTCTGCTCTGATATGATCGTTAGGTGATCAGCAAGCAAGTTAAACTATTCCTCTGCAGCTGCCGTCTCTTGAAAACGTTGTAAGAAAAGGAAACATTGCTCAAAATGAGCAATTATCCCTTTTTACAAAATGATTTCAACTTTTTTCAGCAATTATACCTTAATTTATAGGTTTTTTGTGTTCAATGCTTCAATTTCTGCTGCAGACGACTTTGAAAACATTAAGGTAAAAATAGGTAGCATCTCTTAATATGAAAGTTTAATTATTGATTAATAGATGAAAACATTGTGACAAAAGAAGAAATTGCTATTGACAAGCAATTTCCCCATTTGGCCACATCAGTCACAAAAGCCGTCTGCTGCAGATACGACAAAACACATATTCAAGTGCTAAAGGGTTCCCCGTATTTACAAAGATATCATACCTGCTCTGTACCAGCCAAAACTGAGTTTCTTTGTAGCTCTTCTTGAAGATAAGTAAAGGGCCAGTAAACTTATCAAGAAACTGGCCAGATCTGTCAGCAAATGGGCCGCATCAGATACTATCGCTAAACTGTGTGCGAAAACGCCCCCTAAGTGGTGAGAATAAATAATACTATATACAGAGGCCTAGATACGAAGAGGTACTGCCCTGGTCTTCCTCACCAAATATCTATTTTATTAACCCTTGCCCACATACAGTCGCTTTCTGCGAACGGATGTCTTTAGAAAGCATTGTGCCCAAAAGTAGAAATTTCTCATCATGAGCAATGTATCCTTTTGCCCTAATTTTCAACTCTATTCGGTGATATCACTTTCATTTATCATATAGAGAGTTTCTATATAGATGTTTTCAAAGTCTTCCGCTGAAGGTTTGTTGTATGTGGGAAAGGGTTAAGCAACTTTCACACTGTATTGTTGTTACTAAAAAGAATTATCTGAATGAGACAATTCTTTTGAGAACCAACAACATATGGTTTGAAGAGGTTTTATAAAAAGGCTTATTCAGCCTGCCTACATGTAGAGCTCTGTAGATAGAGGATATTTGTTCCTTTTCTGTTGTGATTAAACCTTTCCCAATAACAACAAGCCTGCAGCAGATGACTTTGAAATAATCATCTGGAAAAAACATTTAGAAAATCTTATTATATAACAGTTTAGTTTTAGAATTGAGTTGAAAACATTGTGGGTATTTCTCCTTTTACCACAACGTTTTCAAAAGTCTGCCTACTACAGAGGTGTCAGAAAGCGTCTGTTTGTGAGAAAAGGTTAAAGTTTTATCATCAAAGCAAATATCTGCTTTATATAACTCTTAACCCTTTCCCTCATACAACAATTCTGCAGCAGACGACTTTGAACATATTTTGTCAAATAATGGATAATCTCTATAATTGAACGGATAACCAATGACTATAAGTGGAAAACATTTTGGCCACAATGTTTTCAAAAGTCATCTGCTGCTATTGCGTTAAAATGCGTCTGCAGATGGGAAAGGGTTAAGGTGACAATAAAACATGAAACCACATGGTAAACAAACCAATATTCTATTTATTTCACACTGAATAGAAAATCAACAGCAAACACAATTTAAAAAAAAATTGGGAGTAGTAGAAGTTGGTCGTAAGGGGAAATCTCTTAACTTTAAACAATTTTTTCAGCTTTGACTCTTGGTCTCTTAATATCATTAAAATGTCACTCAATTTATCCTCCAATTTCATATGAATTACTTTTAAGTAAGTATATAGCTCTCTAAGCATTTGGTTTAATTAATGTTAATGACATATAAAACATAAAATTATTCCAATGTAATAGTTTTCATACATTTAAAATCTTGGTAATTATAACACTAATCTGTTGATCACACCTAATCAATTAGTTGACGCATAATAGAGAGAGAATTTAGTGTATTACTCGTTCAGGATGTGCGATATTGCCGCATTATAAACAGAAATTTCACGTCAGCCATTTTGATTTACGAAACACAATGTTATCGTTAAAAATCCTCAATCTTCCACTATATTCCCGACTATCAGCTGAAATAATATAAGAAATAAATATATAATATGACACATATAAATCAAAATAAACTTTTTATAACTTAAAAATCGTGTAAAACTTTGTATTTATTGCTTATTAATGACCAGACTCTACCAGTGTCCGTGTTCACGCATAATATATTTCTATATTCACTTGAAAATGAACTGAAATAGGCAAATACATTTTTATTCTTATTTATATAATACAATAACACGTTATTTCATTAATTTCAATACAAAAACACAACAAAACAGGGATATAATGGGATATTTTACGACCAGACTCTACCGGAATCTACCAGACTCTGTTTAGTGGCACCGTCAATATAGCAATAACTGCATTATCAAATTAACCCTTTCCCTCATAAAGATGCTTGCTCATGCCTCTACAGCAGACAAGTTTTGAAAACAGTGTCACTGAAACAGAAATTGCAGATAACAAGCAATTTTTCCTTTTGCCACAATGTTTTCCACTTTTAGTCATAGCTTATCCATTCAATTATAGAGATTTCCTATATGTTCAAAGTCGTCTGCTGCAGAATTGTCATATGAGGGAAAGGGTTAAAGATATCTAGTTATAAGAAAGATATTGCGGGGAAAAGAGCTTATTGTGACCTCTGAGAGATATTAAGATGTAAATTGATTCTAGCGAGGTAATTGAACTTACCGAAAACTTCAGCTATCATAAATATAAGGGACAGTATGCATGCTATGATCAGTTTCCGTCTAGCCTTCTTGTCTACATCTGGCTTGAATTTATTTTCATGACAATGTCTTTCTATAAAAAAGGAAGAAAAACCGTCAAAACTTCATCAGTATAACACGGCCTTCTTGTCTACATCTGGCTTGAATTTATTTTCAGGACAATGTCTTTCTATAAAAATAGGAAGAAAATCTGTCAAAACTTCATCAGTATAACATGGCCTTCATGTAAATTGTTTGTAATTAGGTATTGTTAAACACTTTCCCACATACAGAATAATAATCGAGGGCTTGGCATGAATCTGTTTTAACTAAAAACCCATTTTGAAAACCCTGGTTTAGGGGCAATTTTTACCTCTTTGTAAACAATGCAAATTTAGGTGCCATTGCTCGTTCTGCCATTGCTCAGAACGAGCAATGGCACCTACATTTCCATTGTTTACCAAGAAAAATGAGTTAACGCTTATAAAGATTTTATGGTGAGGTGATTAACCTTGGTCAAAAAATACCTATTTTAGTTACAACCGTTTCACGCCAAGACCTCGAGATGCTTTCTGATGCCTCTGCTGCAACAGACATATTTTGACAACATTATTGCAAAAAGTGAAATTTTCATGTGAAGCAAATAATAGGTTGACAACAATAAAACTAAAATGACATCTCATAATCACTTAACCCTGTATGCACTTAGAAACAGTTTTTGAATAGGGGTAGTACATGTCGCTCACCTGAGTTAAGCTAACCACGAAGTCAATGATAATAACTCATTTTGAAGTCAGGTAAGCAAACACTAGTGTCAACATGATTTTCCTTCAATTTTGCGTAGTGATCCTTTTTTTGACCCAACATGACCCATATCTGACAACATTTCAACATGCCTAAATTAAAAATACTGCTTCTAGAGTGTTAACAAGATTTAACTTCAATTTGGCCTAGTGACCTAGTTTTTGTCTGGACATGACCCATTTTCAAGCTTGGCCTAGATATCATCAAGATAAACATTCTGACATAGCTACTGAAGCAAAAAATGCGTTCCCTAAAGTATGAACAAGACATTTCTCAAATTTGGCCCTGTGACCTAGTTTTTGACCAGACATGACCAATATTCCAAAATGGGACCTCTAGAGTGTTAACAAGATTTCCATTCAAGTTGGCCTAGTGACCTAACTGTTCACCTGACATGACCCATATTTGAACTTGGCCAAGATATTATCAAGACAGTTTCAATCTGCTGAAGCCAAAAAATGTGGTCCATAGAGTGTTAACAAAATATTTGTCAAATTTGACCTAGTGCATTTATTCTGACTAAGTTTCAACAAGCTCGATTAAAATAGGGCCTCCCAAGTGTTAACAAGAAATTCCTTCAATTTGGCATAGTGCCTTTATTTTCACCCAAAATGACCCATATTAAAACTTGGCCCAGATAAAATCAAGAAAAACATCTGACAAAGTTTCATGCTGCTCAAGCAAAGGAAGCAGTCTGTATAATGTTAACAAGATATTTCTGAAATATGGCCTTATGACCTAGTTTTTTATAGAACATGCTGAAGTTAAAAATAAGGCCTCCAGAGTATTAACAAAATAATTGTTCATTCATCATTTTGACCTTGCGACTTAGTATTTCAACCGACATGGAACATTTTTACAAAATTATTTGCAAATTGTCAGTTTGGCAAGATACTTTAGAGAAGAAGAATTTAAAAGTTTTTACTATAGCTATGAAAGGCAAAACAGCCCAATCAAAATGGCTTGAAGAAATCTGATAGGGGGTCACCCAAGGTAATTTCTACAAAATAATTTGGAAATCGGCCAGACACTTTTGAGGAAGATTTTTGAATTTTTACTTTAGCAATATAAAGCAAAACAGCCCCGTCCCCTGGCTGCCATGTCTTTTTTTTACTAATCAACATGGATTAAAGGAATCTGATAGAGGGTCACCAAAAGAACTTTTCTACAAAAAATATTGAGAATTGGCCAACTTGTTTGTGAGAAGAAAAGAATTTAAGGTTTTTTTTCACCGTTGCCATGGAAATCAGACTTCTGCATAGATCTGAAACATTTGAAGGAATTTAGGACATTGAGAGGATGCTACCTGTGAAGTTTCATGCCAATTCGCCAAGCTGTCACAAAGGAGAAGTTGTTTAATGCAAAATGTTGCCGCACGCACGACAGACAATTCGCCATGACATAAGCTCGATTGGCTTTCAGCCAGTGGTGCTAAAAATCAGATCAAAAATGAAGTCGCTAGAGCCAATCCTTATATAACCTCGACAACCTCTTTGCAAGGGGATACCGGTAATAAGGAAATTTAGCAATTTGTTTTCTTTTTCCAATGTGAAATCTCAAGTTTTCTTCTGCATAAATCATCAGAGGTCATCTGCGTCAGACAAAAGGATTAATAAGAACATCGTCGATGATACAAATTGCCTCGCAGTGTTGTTTCAAACAGATGTGTTATAGTCAATGTGACTTTGACCTTTGAGATGTCTTCTACAGATTAGTTGTATGTGTGGGAAAGGGTTGAAACAATACATCAGGTAAATGGTTAACCCTTTCCCTCATATAGACGCCTCTGCAGCAGACAGCTTTTTGAAAACATAGAGACAAAAGAAGAAATTGCTCAAAACGAGCAATTTCTCCTTTTGCCACAAGGTTTTCCACTTTTAGTCATAGGTTATCTATTCAATTAACCCTTTCCCTCATATAGACGCTTTCTGACACCTCTGCAACAGACGGCTTTTTGAAAACATAGTGACAAAAGAAGAAATTGCACAAAACGTGCAATTTCTCCTTTTGCCACAATGTTTTCCACTTTTTGTCATAGAGGTTATCCATTCAATTATGGAGTTTTCTATGTTTTGACAAAATACGTTCAAAGTCGTCTGCTGCAGAATTGTCATATGAGGGAAAGGGTTAAAAGAGATTTTCTATTTTTTGACAAAATATATTCAAAATCGTCTGCTGCAGAATTGTTGTATGAGGAAAAGGGAGTTAATCCTTCACCCCTCCCCCCCGCCCCACCCCAAAAAGATGTTAAACATGTTAGTATAATTAATATTTATACATGTTATTGTATTATGGGTAATAAAATGTTGAAATTGAATAAATATTCAATAGATTTAAAAACATTGTAGCAAAAGGAGAGGAAACAAAACTTGCTGGTTATGAAGAAAATAAATCCTTATGACTAAATACTATAAACCCACATGTAGAAGCTATCTTATGCCTCTGCAGCAGACAACTTTTCAAAAACACTGTGGCAAAAGGAGATTCCGAGAAATTGCTCACGATTTCTCCTTTTGCCACAAAGTTTTTCAACACTGTTCATTAATTATACTTACATTTGTAGAGATATTCCATGTTTTGTTTGATATTGCTGTTTTCAAAGTCGTCTGCTACAGATTTATTGTATGAGGGAAAGGGTTAAGTCTGCTGCAGAATTTTTGTGTGATTGAAAGGAATTACAGACCTGGAGAACCATTGTGAGATGCAGAATCCAAAATCGTATTCAGAGAATTTCCTGTTGGAATTCTGAAAATATAAAGATAATTTAACCCTTTACCTCATATAGACGCTTTCTGATGCCTCTGCAGCAGACGGGTTTTTGAAAACATAGTGACATAAGAAGAAATTGCACAAAACGTGCAATTTCTCCTTTTGCCACAATGTTTTTCTCTTTTTGTCATAGGCTATCCATTCAATTATGGAGTTTCTATTTGTTGACAAAATACGTTCAAAGTCGTCTGCTGCAGAATTGTCGTATGAGGGAAAGGGTTAATAAAGATTTCAAACGTATAACTCTTGAACTGATTAAATTTGTCAACAAGTGTCTATTCTTATAATATTTAAAGTATGTTAAATCATTGAAAAGTATCCACCCTTTTCCCATATATAGAAAGTATCAGACACATTTTGACAAACCTGCAGCTAACAACATTTTTCAGCTCTTTTCTAAAATTAAAGTTTAATTCATAGATAACTTCTATCTTTTCAAAAGATGCCTGCTGCAGGAAAGCGGGGTTAAACCCTTTTCCACATGCAACAATTCTGCAGCAGACAAACTTGGAAACATCTACAGAAAATACAGAAAATAAATCGATAAAGAAAAGATCAATTATTGAATAGTGTTTACAACATTGTGGCAGAAGGAGAAATTGTTCTTTATGAGCACTTTTTCCTTTTGCCAAAATATTTTCAATAGTCATCTGCTGCAGAGGTGTCAAAGGGGATCTGGTCTGTATGTGGGAAAGGGTTAAGTCATTGATTTATTTATTGGGGTGTAACACCGTTTTCAATAATTTTTTAGCCATATCACGGCGGCCAGTTCACCTACTCATGTATTTCCTGGCTTTCTCATACCAGTAATCAACAAAACATACTTTCCAAACAACTGGCTGCTTTTCCTAAATCTTAAGTCGTTGTTTTATAACCTTTCAAGTTAAAAAAATAACTGCAGCAGTTGACTTAAAAACGCAATTGTTGACGACGCACAGCGTGAGCTAAAAATGTAGTTGAGTTTAACACTATACATGTACCACATACAGACACTTTCTGAGGCCTACAGATGTATTAAAATGCATCTGAAAGTGGAAAAGGATTAATTAAGTGTCTCCTTACAAACAAAAATGAAGATGAGTTTAATCCTTTCCCACATACATACACTCGCTGAGGCCTCTGCAGCAGATGACTTCACTTTTGAAAACATATTGAGCAATTTCTCCTTTCGCCACAATGTTTTCATTTCTATTCAATAAATATTCTTTCATTTCTACAGATTTTTCAGTTTTTCCTTTCTACTTTGAAAGTCGTCTTCTGCAGATTTGTTGTCTGTGGGAAAGGGTTTATCATAAGTAGTGTACTCTGTATCTTCATTTTCTTGTTTCATATCTTCCTTGTTTTGGTTTTTGTTATGCCTGTTTGTTTTTAAGTTGTTACTGTACTGTACTGGGGTTCTTTGGAGCAATGTAAGCCATGAGCTAGTCCACTCCACCTAAGTTTCTTCTTTACATCTCTTTAATCCGGTTCCAGATTTTTTTTTTAAAGGGGTTTTATAGTCCAGAAAAATGGTTCTAAGGCTGTATACTTGTGATGTTTCGGATCACAATCAGCAGAGCAAATTTAAAAGATGAAACACTGGAACAACATACAATGTCCACTGGCAGGTTATTTCAAGAACTATTGCATCTCACTGTGAAAGAGTTCAATCTTCAAAGATTTATTTATATGCTGCTTCACAATGAAGAGGATATACATGCATCCAATTGTATTGTTATCATTTAAGGAAAAAAACATGTCGAAGTTTGTAATGTCCTCTAGAGCAGGTTACTCCAAGAATGAATGCATCTTGCTCAGAAAGAGTTAAATCCTTAATATTTATTTATATGCAGCTTATAATGCCGAAGATATATCCAAAAGTATAATGATCATTTCAGAAGTCTAGATAAGGAGGAGTATACAGCTCTTTCGCCCACAATATCTCTTATTGTCCAACCAAACACTACAATGTGAGTACTCAAAATAACCATCTCATTGAAAAAAAAAATTTGAGTACCTACAACATAGTGCTAGAGGGTCAATTAACCCTTTCCCTCATACGACAATTCTGCAGCAGACGACTTTGAACGTATTTTGTCAAAACATAGAAAATCTCCATAATTGAATGGATAACCTATGACAAAAAGTGCAAAAAGTGGAAAACATTGGGGCAAAAGGAGAAATTACACGTTTTGTGCAATTTCTTCTTTTGTCACTATGTTTTCAAAAAGCAGTCTGCTGCAGAGGCGTCAGAAAGCGTCTATATGAGGGAAAGGGTTAAGAAATTTCTAACATGTTTGCACTAACCTTATCTAGAGCTCTGTAAAACTGATCTAACTTGAAAAACCCAAATCAGTATTATCACAAGAAGGGCTCAGAAGATACTAAAAAGACACATCTATAACTGCAACGAGGAAGTAAAGACTAATTGCTGCATTTATCTCACTAGCCCAACCACACTTTGGTTACTCATCTTCAGTGTGTGATCCATTAACCACAAACAGGATATGCAAGCACTTGAGAAGGTACAACGGAAGGGAGCCCGATGTGGGACAATCTGAATTGGCAACAACTCCAACAAATACAAATTGCGCAAGAGATTGACACATTTCCACAAAGCAGTCAACACCTACTCTCCAACAGAAATTAAAGACTATATTACTCACTCCCATTGATACAAGAGGACACAGCAAGCTCTGCCTTCATCGAACTTAGTGCCAAGAGCTAAAAGCAGTATTTATAAGCACAGTTTTATGCATAGGTCTATCCGAGGCACAGATCACGTCTGCAAATTAATTCAAGTCCCATCTGCAGACATAGACAGCCTAAAACAGCACATATGTTGTTGTTTTTAGATATAATTTTTAAATATGCCACGTTGGTTGCTTTTACCTCTTTGAAGGTATCACGTGCCTGCGATGCAACAAGCCCTAGGCAGTAACAAAGTAGAAGAAGAAGTCCAAGGCCAGTCTGAATTGGTTGAAAATCCAGAATAATGGTTCTATGGATAATAGATAGCATACTAGTGATGTTGAATTGCTTACAGCTCCACAGCCTGCCCAGAGCAGATAAAAAAGATAAAACACTTTAACTGTAACATACAATATCCTTCTGTTGTTCTTCTTCTTCTTCACAATATTGTATTAAATCCCTCTCTGGCGCATTGTCATACAAGATGTTTTACAAAATATATGTGCAGCGTTCAAAAGTGCAGATCTAACACTGATAAAAACAGGAATGGAAGCTTAGGGGGTTGACACGACACTCGATCTGTAGGCCTCTATACTGTTTGCCATTGCATGGTGATCAGGTAGCTGATACTACAGCCTAATTGCAAAATGATAAATGGGAAAGAATGAGTGCTTCAGCTCAGCAAAATGGTACATGGAATCGATATCTGAAGCCATGTCTACCACGAGGATATCAATGAGGTCATGTGTAATCCTGTAGACCATCACCCGCTTGGCATTCACTTGACATTGATGTAGAGTAGACCACTGATCATCTGACTGGTACTGCTTGTAGGCCTATAGTCGCCCTTCAAAAAGTGTGCTGCATTAAAATGGACAGCGTGAAGCTAGGCTATTTAATTTTTATTGGCATATTCAAGGCAGGTCTGAGCTATGCCTTGATGTGAGTGGGCCTTGATGTCTTGTGTGCAGTTTGTCATATTTCTCCTGTTGATTGTCTTCTTTGTGATGGCGGTCTCTATGTTATTGCTGTTGTTGCTGTTTCTTTTAATCTTGTTCTTGATAGTTATATGACTACCGGTACATGTAATAACATTTTTACAGCAAGCATGCATCATGGAGCTAAATTAACACTGACCCCTCCCTTTACATTATCTGCAAATGTCTTAACTGTGTCTGTAGAATTCCATGCTTTAATTAACCCTTTCTGACGCTTCTGCAGCAGATGACTTGAAAACATTATGACAAAAGGAACCAGAACTATCACTGAAGATGATAAATACCCCTAACACAGCATCTTGACCTACACCATAACTTAATAAGTAAAAGGCCCATAACTCTGTAAAATAACATGCAATTGTAACCCCTTTAGGATATGCACATAAACACTTGGTATAGGAGCTTCATGTAAAATTTTATTGAATTCAACCCAGTGGTTTGTAAGAAATAGGCCGGACAAAATATGGCTACCGACCGACACAGTGACTTCTATATACCCTCTCTTCTTCGAAGGGGGTATAAAAATTGTTCAAAACAAGCAATTTCTTTTCAGTAATTATGCCCAAATATATAAAGATTTTCCTTGTTTTGTCTAGATGTTTTCAAAGTCGTCTGCTTCATATTTGTGTATTGATTAACCTATTACTTCACATGACTTTTCAAAAGTTGTCTGCTTTAAAATCATCAGACAAACAATTTCAACAATCTAGAAAACTGAAAGATTAATATTGATAAAGAGTTGAAAATATTGCAATAAAAGGTGAAATTGCTCATTTTAAGCAATTTCACCTTTTAATTCTATTGCAATGTTTTCAAAAGTCATGTTCAATGGCAGACCACGGTGTCAAAAGTTGTCCTTGTGAAGTAATGGGTTAAGGATTAAATTTGGTTGTAAGAGGTTCCAATCTTTTACAGTGTTAGGTATAAACCTGAATTTAAAAGTACCCGTCTTTGCTGGTAATTGACGGTAGTATTTGTTGCGCATGTTTTTAGTTCTTCTAATCTGATCCTTTAAGTGTTATGTGGTTAGATTAGATTGCTCTATTTTCATGCTATTCTCTCTTTAAATGATGGTATTTTTAATTGTTTTAGAAATGCTATCATGTTTCCAGTTTTGTAATCATGATAATGTGATGTAATAGTTCTAACTGCTCTATTTTGCACTTTCTCTAATTTTTCCTATAGATAAACTTGATGTGGATCCCATGCAGTAGAATATTCAAGAACAAATATAATCAATCCTTTGTATGCTTGTAGTATTACCTCTTGTAGACATGCCCATAAAGTTCTTTTAACCCTTTCCCTCATACGACAATTCTGCAGCAGACATCTTTTAACATATTTTGTCAAAAGATAGAAAATCTCTATAATTGAAAAGATAACCTATGACTAAAAGTGGAAAACATTGTGGCAAAAGGAGAAATTGTTCGTTTCGAGCAATTTCTTCTTTTGTCACTATGTTTTCAAAAAGCCGTCTGCTGCAGAGGCGTCAGAAAACGTCTATATGAGGAAAAGGGTTTTAAGTTTAAACTTATTTATTTTACATCGATTGCGAAACAAGCTTTAAGCTTATATTAATCACGCTTGATGTCTGCTTCCTGGATACTTAACCAGTACTCACGCTGTTAGTGTGGAAAAATCCCCCAAGGCAGAACCCGCTCATCATGGGATTCAAACCCGGGACCTTTGGTACAAGAGGCCGATGCTCTACCTCTTCTACCTCTGTACCACTGACTTCCACAGGGTTAAGAAGACCCAGTGTTCTGTATGATTTATTGCAAATCTCTTCAATATGTTTAACCCAATAAAGGTTGTTTGTGATGTGTACTCCAGGATATTTTATTGATGAGAAAATTTCCAGAATGGAGTTTTTTAGTGTTTGGTACTTTTTCTACTTTTGACAAAATATGTTTAAAGCCGTCTGCTGCAGAATTGTTGTATGAGGTAAAAGGTTAACCCAATGAAGGTTGTTTGTAATGTGTACTCCAGGATATTTTATGGAGTTTTTTAGTGTTTGGTAGAGCATTCTTACTTTGTGATCTACCTTTAGGTCCTGCTGTCATTATTTCCTTCCCCTTCTCCCATGATTTTGTTTTGTCAGTCAGTGGAGATGTGGGATTATTTTCTGATGTCGAAAGATTCATTTAGTACTCGACAATGTAATTTTTTTTTAATGCTTATGATTAGGAACTTAGGAGACCCATAGATATATATTGAATCTGTATATTTTGTTTTTTCCTACTCGAAGTCATCATGTTGCATTTGATAGATTAAAAACGCATTCCACATGCTGTTGCCTAATATCCTAGCTCAGAGGACTAGATAAGGAGGAGTGAACTGGTCTTTTCCCCAACCATATCTCCCTTATGACTCCACTAAAACCATGTTGTGGATACTTAGAAGAATCGTCTCACTGAGACGATTCTTTTGAGTACCCACAACATAGGGTTTGAGGGTCAAATAAGGATATGGGGATGTGAAATACTCTTCTTATGTAGAGCTCTGCTAGCTTATATATATGTCACATTATGTGTTTGTAGGTCTTCTCAGTTATTTCTGTTGTTTATTTCCCTATAACATGCACTCTCATCCGCGAATAATCTTCGACCCTCCAACTATCTGACCCCCGATTTTGTTGACTTCTTGACCCCTAGCTCTATTATAGGTGTGAATGAATAAGGTTTACCTACATAATAGATAAGTTAGACACATTAATTAACGGTATTTTTTTAATCCTAATTTAATTATCATAATTTGTTTATTTTGTACAATAAAAATTTCTTTACGGGTAATTATGTTGTTGTGATTAATATATGAAAAGTCTGTTTTAAATACTTACGGGTAATGATCACTTACTTCTGTTCAATTTACAGATTATCAAATAAAAAAATGTTCTTTACACTTCTTTGGATGTATGTATGGACTTACGTAATCAATCCACTAAACTCTAAAATCACAAATAATGGAATCATTCCGACACATGGAGCAGTTTCTCTTTAGCAAAGATGTTTTCAAATCAATCCACTAATTTCTATTGGCATAATTGCAATATTACAGATTTTACCGATATTCAAGACCAGGAATATTGGAAACATTCTGACAAATGGAGCACTTTCTTATTTGGCAAAAAAGTTTTCACTCCATTCATTAATTACTATTGCCATTATACAGATTTTCCCGATCTCAGCGTAAACAATACTACAGTTAAGTAACCCTTAACGGATCAGTAACGAAACAATGTAGACTAGTGCATTAAAAAAAGGGTCAATGTTTCGGAACTTGTTTGTTTATAGTTCACAAGTAAAATAATTTTCTTTTAAATTGACAAAAACTGTTTCAGTTTTAGTGCAGAAACATCTGTACAGTCCGTCGTTTACCAGTTCGAGTTATTGATGCATTAACGGATCAATTGTAGCAATAGGGGATCACGTGACTTTCTGATATCAGGGGGGTCATCTCAAGCAACATTTTAGCTGTCAAAACTTCTGCTGTTATTACAGACAAGTTATGTATTATCTAACTGCAGATTTGTATTAATAGATTTCCGATTTAATCACTAGCATCTTCGGGAATGGCTAAATTGTCGAAAATAACATTTTGAGAAAACCCCTCAGACTCAGTCATGGAAACAAAGTGGCGATCCGCTAATGGTAACTTACCTAGCTATTCTATTATCGCTTCAGTGTAAACATGCAAAGACACATGAGAATGATTGGTTACATTTCAATAGGTGTATGTATTTGTCTTTCATAAAATGTCAAAATAAATAACTAACATAATTAAGATCGCTAGCTGTTGCCGCAAAAAACACATGTTCTCTTCAAAACAAGGTAGAAATAACTGGGTCACGTAAACACTTGCATCAGATGTTCAGATGATACGGATGAATTTGAAGTCAGACAAGCATCATTTTTATTGTGTATTTAAATAATACCATAAAGTACTTACCTGCCAATTTATACACAACAATTTTGTCTAATAAATAAGTTAGGGTGTCTTGAACATTAAAGTGATCCGTTATTGGTTATGATCCGCTAAGGGTTACTGGACTACGTATTGGAAAAAAAAAAGACAAATGGAGCAGTTTAATACACTGTATCGGATATTACAAAATTTCAGTTAATTTCAGTTAAAAGATAATTGTTCACACTTATATAAATTGTTAAGTGGACTTGGAGTCGAATAGACAGCAAAATCGGGGGTCGAACAGTCGGAGGGTCGAAAGCTCTGTGAGCCAAATCTTTCCTAACAAACAAGGAAGAAAAGAAAATAATTAATTCATACTCTGTGTCATCCAACAAAACACATGAACTACACTTCCGTTCTCTTCCTTGGGGACTTCTTGGACCTTTTCTTGCTCGTGCCGTTGCCGAGAACGCAACTTCGGACTCGTCGTCCTCCATTTTGTATTGTCATGTGACTCAGTTCGTTCCGACTCAGTTGTTTTCCTAAATGCCATAGCCCGGTACCTGAAACGCGGGAATCCGGGTGTATTCGGCCCAATTATAAATAACAGCCGATTTTCGCGATAGGGTCCTCAATGTCAGTTTTGTTTGTAAACGGCGACCGTACCGTGACCCCAAAAAGGGTACAACAGACGACTTAGTATACATATGAAAATCACAGTAAATGAAATTATAATTATTGAAAGGATTTGAAAACATTGTAGCAAAAGTAGAAATTGCCTACGATAAGCAATTTCACTTTTTGTCACGTTATTTTTAAATGTCGTCTGCTGCATATGCGTCAAAAAGCGTCTGTTAAACGGGAAAGGGTTAAATCGTTTCCACGATAGCTAAACCCTTTCCGTGAAAGATACTATACCAGGCGAATATTGAAAAAATAGTGTGGAAATGGAGCAATTGCTGACAATGAGCAAATCCTCCATTTCACACAATGCTTTCAAGTTTACCTGCTTCAAGTCAATTGTTTCCATACTGTAGATATCTAAACGTTTTCTTATAGGCATTGTTTTACTCTTTCCCTCTTTCAAGCCCATTTTGATTAACCTCAAACAGATTACATCTCTGTAAATGAAGGTATAATTATTGAAAATAGTTGAAACCTTTGTGGAAAAAGAAGAAATGGTCACGAAAAGCATTTTATCCTTTTGTCTCCATATTATTTAATTCAAATTTCTACACCTTATAATATCATAGTTAGCTCTGTATGAGCACACATACCTGCCAATGCAATTGTCACGGGTTCGAATCTCTAAATCGGAATGCTATTTACATTCATGGCCTCTGTATCATGATGCTCATGTTTTGTTATGCTAGCATGGTTCTCTTTTTTTTTAATTATTAAAGTACATGCCGATGAATTATATGTATTTTATATTGTCGAGTTAATCTTATAAAGTAAGATATATGTGCAAATATGATACATCTAGAGAACATCTGAAGATGAAAGGAATCTAATGATCAACTATATGAAATTGTCTGAAAGGAAAAAGAGATGGTCGAATATATATATATATTATAAACATATCAAATTTAGAGAAATAAACCAGACAGACAAATGTGCACGCCTAACATAAGAATCGAACCAATAACCATGACTGTAGCATGCTGTATTTTTTGTTGTCTTTCCATGTTTATTATATGACTTTCGAATGTAACACATGAAAGGCTCTTATTCGTTTATGAGAGCTTCACCAAGATTATTAGTTTACTTTGTCCCGAGCGACCGGACTTCTTTCCGTCATTTTGACCTTCCGTCCGTATTTCTGTCCGTCACGGTTTGCATCTAAACGTTGTTTCTGTTTGGCAGATCCAGTGCATGGTCTCAATTGTACACTGTGATCAGGAGAACGATATGTAGTATTTCGAACATAAATATGATGCGAGTTTTATTATGTATAATCTCCATTTGCCATGCTTTTTCTTCGGCCATTGTCTCAATAAAGTTTCAATTTATCATCGGAAGACAAAGTCAACATCATGATTAAATAGTCCAATCGGTATTCCCTGAAAGAAAATAACAGACTTTTTCATTTATTTTGGTTTTAAACAGTTCACTTATTCATGATCCCTGGGTTAACAAACCAGTACTAGGCTAAGAAAATGTGCCTTGCCGAAGGACGAACCACCATTACCGCCGGCCGCGACTGGGGATCGAACACGGAACACCCGGTTCTAAATACCTGACGCTAACCACACTAGTGTCCACGAATTGTATCCAGAATTACAAGATTTGAACAAAACTTAAAATTTAAATTACTATATAATCAAAATCAGAACAGGGACACTATATTACAGTAACACCCCTGATCAGATCAAGACAGACTGTTCAGATTATATATCTATAGCTTGGAGCTCTAACCAACTGAGCTATCAGGGCATTAATGTCTTCGCCCCTCCCCCAAACCCCAATCAAGACCCTACAATTCACACAAAACATTTGGTCCAGATAAAATATTATAAAGGGTGATCAGAAAGATTTCAACAGATATAACACCTAATCTCAAAACTAATTAAAACGGTACAATGACACTGATGCTTACCAGATAGAAAAGGGTAAATGTTTTCAAGTAGGGTGAAATATATGAAATAGTAATGTTGCACTCACACCATAGCGATCACCAGTTGCGTATGGTCGCGAATAAAAAAAAAGTGGTCATAAGTTCCGAACGCAAGTCACCCGCAACTAATAGGTTTTATAGGTTTGAAGTACGCAACAAGCACGCAGGTGATCGCAGACACACGCAATTTTGAACATGTTCAATAATTCTCTGCGAATGCCTGCGATCAATTTATACGCAACAAGGACGCTACGAACGCAACACGATCGCAACAGGTACGCAACTCATAAGTTATGAACGCAACTCACACGCAACTAATAGGTTTAATAGGTTTGTTGACTCTTCGATGACCAAATCAGTACTAAGGAAAATACTGAATCTATATTCGCAAATACCACGCAACTAGCACGCACGTCAAACGCAATTTGTAAGTTTTTAACGGAACTCAAACGTAACTCGTAAGTTCGACACGCAACTCACACGCAACTCACACGCAACTCGCACGCCGATGATCGCAGATATTGGGAGATCATAAGTTCAGTTCGCCGTCACACCATAACGTTATGGTCATAACGTTCTCTGCAAGTAAGAAGAATGCAAAGCCTCTTTCTCTAGCAATGTCTTCGGACGAAGAACAATACCACGAGGAAGAGCCCATCCGACCCCAATGCGGACGTTGCGACCACGGCAAAGAGAGGGGAGAAGCAGAGGAAGAACTGCATGATCCAGGACCGAGCGGTGGAGGATAGTCTGGTGGAGTTTTGCCGTGAAAACGAACTGCTGTGGAACTCACAGAAGACAGAAGACAGAATACAGGAACAAGGTGAAGAGGCAACGGATACTCGAAACCAAGGCCACATAGCTGGAGATCGGGGTGGACCACCTGTGGACCTGGTTCAAGTCCCTCAGGGACATGTTCACAAGGCAAGTATTTATGTTTGAAATTATGAAAATGCTTCAAATAATTGCCATGACTTTTATAATAACGGAATTTAAATACTTACCATATACTTACCATATACTTACCGTATGCTTGTAATATCTACCAGGTTGGACAAGAAGAAGAGTGGGGAGGGCCAGCAACAGTTGACGGTTTGATTGATTGATTGGGGTTTAACGCCGTTTTCAACAATTTCTCAGTTATATCACGGTGGCCAGTTCACCTACTCATGCATTTCCTGGTTTTCTCACACCAGTACTCCACACAACAATCTTCCCAAGCAACTGGCTGCTTTTCCACATAGACTTAGCCCATTGGTGGAAGACGAATTACGCATGTCGCATTGACTTTTGTCAATCGTCGGAAAGAAAGTTGGCCGAGCCGGGATTCGAACTCACAAGCCTTGGATTGACAGCCCGCGTCGCTACCGACTGAGCTACCGGGGCTCGGCAATTGACGGAGAGGGAGACATAATAAAAGCCAAATTTGGCTATTTCCACCGTGCTGTCAACCACCGCTCGAAGCCCGTTCGGAGTGTAAGTATTGATGTGGATATTGACCTAATCATATAATTATACTACAATATTGAATAATAAGTGAAAGACAAATGTATATACAATTTATTGTCAATTTCCAAACATGTTGTGTTTACCTGTGTCATTCCGTGTCTTTCCAGTTGAAGGCGCTTATAGCCGAAACTCAGGAGGACCTGGATGAGGCTTAGCGGGCAGCGGCGGAGGAGAGCGTTGATGTTGACGAGTTTGCTGAGACTGTCCCCGTCTTAGAACGCCAACCCACACCAGCCCTGTCGGTGTCCTCCGACATGGAGACCCTCCAGAGGAAGGCCAAGGAGAGCAGCGAGATGCTGACGATGCTGTGTGAGCAACTCCCGCCTCCCGAGCCAGTCACCGAGAGGACCACCTACGCCGCCTACGTCAAAAGTGTGCTGCTCGGGCTGAGTGTAAAGGACTTTCGCCGGGCCCGGAAAGGCATCAACAAGGTCCTGAGGCCCTTCTGCGAGTCGGATTCAACCGGCGACGAAAGTGAGGACCGGTCCAATAGACAGCCCTCGATTCAGTCATGGTGAACTTAATTATTACCATTACTTTCATTTATAACTAGAATTGGTGCGTTGGTCCCGACTTGCCTCATTACTGAAATTGACCAATAGCTGGCACGAAAGTTGATCAAAAGTACAATTAGATCTAGTTGGGTCGGTTCAAACATTGATCGAAATCACTCGTCGCCACTCTAGGAAGTCATCTGACCATTTTCCTTATGGTGTATTTTCACTGGTGACACGACCTCGTCGTGACCCCCCCCCCCCCCCCCCCCGAGCAAAAGGCCGAGTAAGAGTCAGGGCGAGTACCAGTCACAGCACGGAGGTTGGCAGCCACCTCCCAGTGAGTGGGGACCGCCACCGCCCCAAGCCATTTCGGTCTTCAACTCCGCGGACCCGGCCTACATGTTCCTGATTCAAGACCTGCAGCCCTGTGAATCAGGTTATCAGATATACTGACTTATTCATATAATTATACTACGATATTGAATAACAAGTGAAAGACAATTGTTTATTGCTTATTGTTTATTGTTAACCTGTGTAATTCCAGTTGAAGGCGATCATAGCCAAAACTCAGGGGGAACCTGGTTGATTGATTGATTGATTGATTGATTGGGGTTTAACGCCGTTTTTAACAATTTCTCAGTTATATCACGGCGGCCAATTCACCTACTCATGCATTTCCTGGTTATCTCACACCAGTACTCCACAAAACAATCTTCCCAAACAACTGGCTGCTTTTTCACATAGACTAAGCCCATTCAGGGGGACCTGGATGAGGCCGAGCAGGCATTAATACTTGTGTGAATGTGTGATTATGATTATTATTTCCTTTAATTGTTTAATGTTACATTGATTTACTGTTATTATTACTGTGATTTGCGAAATAACGGGTGTTATTCCTGGGGTTTTATGTTATTAAAATAAATGATATAAATTTGACACTGAATTTGTGTTTCTTATTTTTTATTATTAGACAACATCAACACATCCACACACATTGTCCATGTCACAAGAGTCTTCATATCATATCCATCTGCCATGGAACAGCACCAGCCTCCGAGTTACACAAGTGTTTCATGAGGTTCCTTTGGCGCTTCCCCTGTCTGTTATCCACGTTGGGCCCTCTGACATTGACAAATAATAACACCAAAAATAATCTAATTCAATCTCGATTAAAGACATTATGTGAAGTTATAGTTACCAACTTACTGGGATGTGTTCATGGATTTGAAATACCTGAGCACGTGCGATTCGTGACACCGAGACCGCGCAGCGGGCGAGATGTTACCGCACGAGCGAAGGTATTTCAAATTCATGAATACCGACCACGTGGTTGGTAACTGACTTACATTATGATATAAGACAAATATTTAAAGCTGTCATTTCATTGCAATAAATGAATGATTTGAACAGAACATTTTTGAATGTTTAAAACAAAGTGCGACTGAAAGTGAAATAGAAATGTGAAACTACTAACTTCTTCTTCTTTTCCGTAAATCCCACCAGTAAGTGGTGCACCGGGTTTCCCCGTAAACGTTATTGTTTTTAGCTTGTTGACGAGTATGTAAAAAAGAAATGATATAGCTGCAGTATAAAACAATGTATTGTGTCCCACACATGTAAAACACGACTGTACACTACACGACATGTAAAACAACTTCAACCAGTAAGTATTGCACCGGGTTTCCCCGTAAGATTAACACAATTCTACTGGTTGCGGACGGCGGACGGCCAGAGTTTTAATTATAGTTTTTGCGTAGTTTATTTAGTCATTTTGGAGAGTATGCAGACGCTTGACGTGTAATCGGTAGCACAGTAGCCTCGAGTATGTCTCTATGTTCCGCGTCACAACAGGGTTGGGGGGAAGGATACCGCTTGATACGAGGACCCCACAGTCGATGATAAGGGAAGTAAGTAGTTGGCGATTGGCAAGTGTAACCCATACATCATTTCCATGATAACGTTGTATACAGTTTCTTATCCAACCGATTGGCTCACGTCTCGCAGCATCGAGTGCAGGACATCTAATTAACATGTGACTCAACGTGAACTTTTCTTTTATAGAATTTTCGACTTTTGGGTTTTCATCGAGCATTGAAAAATCGAATTTTACGATATTTGGTTATTTTTATGTTTCAATGACAGCTTGAAAAAAGAAACATTAAAATTACATCTCGGAGGTAAAACATGGCTACCCTTATTGATGGAAAAACTTAATTATAACCACAACATTTGAAATTTGAACTCTGTGTCACAGAAAATAGCGTTAGAAAAATATTTTAATACAGAAATGTATAAGTTTATATCCGGAGACTCTTTATTTTAAGTCTTATGTCAAAATCTTAAATGAAAACTATGACAGTTTTGATCAATAATGGAATTTTATTGGAGAACCACTGCGATTTTATAATTTCATTGTTAAATAATGAGGAATATTATCACACAGGCATGGTATGGAACTACCGCTTAACTGAGACTTGCTTTCATTCTTGATCACAAAAATGTTTAAGAATGTTAACAGGTCATGGCGATCTTGCATATCACGGTGCGTCAAGGTCAATTAGCTTTCATGAGCTGCACGAAGACAGGAATACATGGTAAGTAAGTGGTATTTAACTGATACCCGGCCACGTGCAAAATCTATTGTATTATTGTAAGAATACAATAGAATTTGCACGTGCTCAGGAATCACTTACTTACCAATTACTTACCATACCTCTCCTCATGCAGATATTAAATAAGTTGGTTACTAACCTGTATAGAACAAAAAAGTCATAATATAAAGAACACCTACCACCAACATCTGCCCAGATGAACTTGTAATCTGCGTCCACCAGGGCCATCATCACCACAGAGTAGAATCCCTTGTAGTTGTAGTAGGTTGATCCTGAAGAGTTTTGCAGGCAACATGTTTGCCGTCAAGGGCACCGCAACAGTGAGGGAAGTTCCACTTTGTCCTGAACTGGTTGGCAATCTCACGCCAGGCTTCAGGAGTGCTTTGAGGGGTCATCACCTCATCCAGATACTCGTCAACGATCGCCCGGCCCGGCACACTTCACGGACGAGAACGGAGATTGGGTTGGATGGAACGCGCCACCCAAACTTCATGTCAGCATACTTAGATCCAGAGGCCAAATGTCGCAGTGTCACCGCCAGTTTCAGGCCAGGTTCGAGGGGCTCTCGGTAGAAGGTGTGCTGCTTCGTCAATCTGCCTCTGACACTCTCAAGGATCTCATCAAACATTTCAGGTGGCATGCGCATGAAGTTCGTGAAGGAACTGGGGTGCTCCCGGCGAAGCTCAACCATGAGTTGGTCGTACATTCCAAACTCTTGGCGCCTCAAGATCCATGATTTAGTCCAGCACTGTCGTCTTCGTCGTAGTCTTTTTCTCTGCGGGCGAGGTCCCTCGATGTGCGCGGCTATGTTCAAGTTCAGTACATCTACTTCATGCTGGGCTATAGCAAGCATATATAGCCTCCTTAGTCTTTCTGGATCCTCCATAGTGGGTGTTCTTTACGGTAGCCCAAAATCAACTGAACCCTGCATCGGTTTATATACCCACATGCATGGACGTTCGGGAAACGCTCAAATGACGCTCATTGGACGTCATATGACGTTCGACGTTAGTCACACGCTGTGTGCCCTAGGGGTCCGTTCAGTGGTCGTTGACAGGTAGCCAGTGAGTCGTTCACTGCAAAGCAAATGATTAATAACAACCAAGTAACGCTAGGGTAACGACTGACTAACGATAGCCGAACGTTCTTCAGCGTTTAAAATTAAACGTTGGAGAACGCTGGTCTCCATGAGAACTTTTGTGCATGTTCAAAAAAAAAAATTGGGACCAGCGTTCTCCGCCGATCACGGACGATTACCAACGTTTCCTCAAACGTCATAGAACGCTGACCAGAACGTTATGGTGTGACGGACCCATAACCCACACGTAACTCACACGCAACCCATAGGTCGAATAGGTAACAAATTGACAACATTGTTGATTTCGGTTGCGTTTGGTGCGTATACAAATATACTTTTACACGCAACTCATAGGTTTCAGCGTACGCTATGGTGTGAGGGCACCATAAATGATCGACCAGTATCACTAACCCTTGATATGTTGTAAGGTATTGGAACATCTAGTAATATGCCATATAACTTATAAACACAATATTCTCTATACCTTGCAAGGATTTAAAGGAGATTATCGTGTGAAACTCAACTATTATAGTTCATTGGTGACATCACAAATATATACAAAGTTATACTCTTTGCCGATGACACCATATTGAATCCTTGCAATTGCATCATACATTTGTTCTCCTTTTTTGCGTTCATGCCTGTCTACACAGTCAAGGCGACCATATCAATGAAGGACGACGTCTTCTTCCGATCCTCCATCTTGCCGTACAGCTTTCTCTACATACTTGTTGTGGTAAACTGGCCACAACGTTTCCTTTGGTGCTTTAGCAGTGGCATCAATGAACTATATGCTCTGCAGTTTGTTGTTACATGTCACATGAACATTGTGCGGTGTTGTGGACAGCTTAAATTTTAAATGTATATCTAGGAGATGATAGTTATCCTTGGCTGGTCTACGCTTCATCAGTGTCTTGATCAACACATCATCGGTACCCAGGCTATTCATAAAATATATGATACCCCGGGCAAATTGGCTGTACAAATCTCGTACTCATGAATAATTTATGAGGTGAAATGCAGCCTTTTGATTGGCCGCATGACACAAACCTTTTGCGATACTAAAATTACAGTGTTGTTACGGAGGAAATCGTGGCGCATGCTTTACGAAATTTCGCTAGCCAATTTGCCCAGGGTATCATATATTTTATGAATAGCCTGGGTACCGAGGATGGATCAACATGACCTACTCCTCACAGGTGATGTTGTTTTGTGGCTGGCCACCTTCTTCTGCAAGTTTTGAAATTTTGTCTGCCTTCTAGTTTCCAGGAATCCCACAGTGAGCTGGAATCCATTGGAGAACCATGGGTTTGGTTTTCCAAAGCAGACCTAATGTTCTGGAATGTGACGGCAGTTTGATTTGCGTAGGGATTCTAGGACTGACAAATCATCAATTAGGACTACAACTTGTCAGCAGCCATCTGGCGACTCTTCAATAACTGTCTGAGGTCGCATGATGGCCTAATTTTCTTCATTGTAGTTAGTACAGTGCTTTTCAATTGCCACACGTACTGCTTCAGTTCTTCCTGTGGCGTGACAGACGAAAAATAAGCTCCCCCGTGTTTGATAGCAGCTGTAGCTAAGCCGTCTGTGTACACATGTTTTCATGTTTCTGGTGGATACTCTGCAGAGATCAAAGCTTGTGTGAGGGACTTCTTGATTGTTGCATCTGTCATACCCATATTGAGTTGTAGAGCTGATGTGTATGTTGGACAGTTCGTCATTCCATGATATAGCTAGATCTGACCTGTCAAGATAGTTTATTGGTGGTCAAAGTTTGGCAGCATTTGCTTTCGTGAGTATCTAAGCTTCATCCTTCTGCTTTGGTGACAGTATGAACAGGGCGGTATAGGATTATTCTATATTCACATGTTCACACACCTCATCTGTCCATGCTGATAGCTGATCTGCAGCTTGTTGCATCCTGTAGGTGGCAGTTGTGGCATGTTCTTCAGAACAGCATAGCACCAGGTTTGATATCCCTTGCTATATCCTCCACAAGATCATTGAAAAAGAGGGAAAAGAGAGTTGTTGACAGTTCTTGCGAAACAAGCTTTAAGCTTATATTATTCACTCTTGATGTCTGCTTCCTGGAGACTTAACCAGTAATCGCGCCGTTTGTGTGGAAAAATCCCAGTCAAAACCCGCTCATCACGGGACCTTTGATACGAGAGGCCGACGCTCTAGCTTCCACAAAATTGCACTTAGCAATGATAGCAGTGTTATTCTACGCTAGTTGCGAGTTTGACATGTATGCTGCTTTGACAGTCCGGCCATTATCGCTCCTATCAGAGTTCCAGGTATGGGGCGTTTTGCATTTTCTAAAATCCTTATTTGACCATTTTACCCTATGTTGTGAGTACTCAAAGGAATCGTCTCAATAAGACGATTCCTTTGTTTACCCATTACATAGGGTTTGGTTGGGTAATTATATATATTATGAGGAAAAGAGATGTATAGGAGCGAATATCTTGGTTGCTGCAGTTTTGTGTATGTGGGGAAGTGTTAAATAGCACCGCATTGACATTGTCCTTTACAGGGGCTTTCCAAATTTAGGGTATTTATTCCATGTTATGATTTCTTCTTTCGACTTAACTTGCATTTATAGCAAGATCGGACCCAGCATATGTAATATCTGCTAATGTTGTTGAGGGTAGTCAGTTTAGGATTCGGAATCTGTCGATGTGATCAGTCCATCATGCATCTTGGGTCTTTTGCAGATGTCATGATGCAATTCTTTATTTTTTATTGGTACAAGCCAGTGGCAGCTGTTGTTCCTTACTTGGTACATACATGTATAGGTGTTTTTTTAAATTATATAGATTGTAGCTTGATCTCATTTGTTAGATTCTGCCTGATTTGCAAGGTTATTCATGAAGTTTCTATTGTCAGCTCTAATCGTTCTTTTTTATTTCGTTATTAAAACTGTGTATTGACATTCTAATCAGTATTTCAGTACATTAACTGATCTTGTTTCAAATAGGTGTTTTTTAATACATTTTTTTTATGCAAGGTGTCTGGTGTAATCCATTCCGTTTTCTTGCCTTTGAAACCAGGGTCGATTTCGTTTAAATCATACATAGTCTCCTTTATCTGGCCTAACTTGAAACGTTTTAATAATATGTAGTCTCCTTTTTATAGCCTAACTTGAAACGATTTAATAGTATGTAGTCTCCCTTTTCTTGCCTATGTTGAAACCTATGTTGATTTCGTTTTAATCATACGTAGTCTCCCTTATCTGGCCTAACTTGAAACGTTTTAATAATATGTAGTCTCCTTTTTCTTGACTAACTTGAAACGTTTTAATAATATGTAGTCCCCTTTGTCTTGCCTAACTTTTTAATGTAGTCTCCTAACTTGAAACCTAGGTCGATTTCATCTTAATCATGTGTATTTTTTTGATATTGCCAGTTAGTCAATTCTGCAGCAGACGACTTTGAATATATTTTGTCAAAAAAAAGAAAATCTCTATAATTGAATAGATAACCTATGTCTAAAAGTAGAAAACATTGTAATTGCTCGTTTTGAGCAATTTCTTCTATTTTCACTATGTTTAATGTTTTCAAAAAACTGTCTGCTGCAGAGGCGTCAGAAAGCGTTTATATGGGGGAAAGGGTTAACTGTCATTGATACAAGTTAGTTTGATCCAATTCAAACAAAAAAGTTAATAAAAGACAGACGGACGGATAGATCATTGAAACAGTGCAAGCTCTTCTGGCTTTTTTTTTTCATGAGAAATAAATACAAACGAAGACTGTGCATATTAAACTTTAGATTTATTTTGATAACGGAGAGCAGAACACAACAGAAGATTTAACAATGTTGGATAGGTCAACAGATCAACAATATAGAAAAAGAACAATTTAACACTTTCCCACATACAAACAATCTGTAGCAGACGACTTTGATATCATCTACGCAAACTCTCTATAAATGAAAATGTAATTGCTGATAGGAGCTGAAAATGTTGTGTCAAAAGGAAAAATTGCTCATGATAAGCAATTTCTTCTTTTGTCACAAAATATTCAGAAGTCATCTGCTGCAGATCTAGAAGTGGGAAAGGGTTAATAATCAAAACAATAAGGCTCACTTATACTTGATTATATTGCCATTAACCCTGTCCCAAATGCAAATAATAAATAGCACATCAACAGCAGATGACCTTTGAAAACATGGTAAAAGTAAAAATTGTTAACAAGGAACAATTTCTCTTTTTGCCACAACGTTTTCATCTGCATTCAATAATCAAACTTTCATTCGAAAGAATTTTCTACATGTTTGCCTAGATGTTTTCGAAGTTGTCTGTTAAAGATCTGTCATATGTGCATGGGAAAGTATATTTTTTGCTCCATAGGATTCATTTCTATCACCATGGATTTCATAAACAGGCACATTTTGAAAGGCAAATACATAAAAACTGTTGGCCAGGATTTTACCCGACATGACATGAGTTCTCTGCTTTGAAAACATTTGAGAAAAAAACTTACACCATCACAGGGAATACATGGTGTTGTATACCACTTCCAACAATTTTTAATTTTATCATGGCATTTCTTTTCCATTTATCTTGACACCAGCGAGTCAGTCATAACGCTTAGACTTATAAGCCCCAACAATACTGAGTGCCAGGATGGGAAAGCCATTACTACCATTTTTTAACCCTTTCCCTCATATAGACACTTTCTGACGCATCTGCAGCAGACGACTTTTTGAAAACATATTGACAAAAGAAGAATTTGCTCAAAATGAGCAATTTCTCCTTTTGCAACAAGATTTTCCACTTTTAGTCATAGGTTATCCATTCAATTATAGAGATTTTCTAGTTTTTGACAAAATATGTTCAAAGTCGTCTGCTGCAGAATTTTCGTATGAGGGAAATGGTTAAAGTCTTTAATATGACCTGGCCGGGGGATTGAAGCTATATAATGTATAGAACTAATTATGTATGTCATAACAGGCATTATAATAATAGTCAAATTCAAACCATTTGTGTCAAAAGCATACATTTAAATCATATATCTGAACAGAACGAAATTGCATTGGTAGAAAATAATAACAAAAAGGTGAAACAAGTTTTATAGGTTATTTTATAGGTTATTCCCACTTTAACCCTTTCCCTCATTTGACAATTCTGCAGCAGACGACTTTGAACATATTTTGTCAAAACATAGAAAATCTCCATAATTGAATGGATAACCTATGACTTAAAGTGGAAAACATTGTGGCAAAAGGAGAAATTGCACGTTTTGTGCGATTTCTTCTTTTGTCACTATGTTTTCAAAAAGCCGTCTGCTGCAGAGGCGTCAGAAAGCGTCTATATGAGGGAAAGGGTTAAGGCGGATTCTGACACATCTGAAACAGACGACTTTTTAAATCATTTGTGACAAAGGAAGAAATTGCACATAATGAGCAATTTCTTCCTTTGCCACAATGTTTTTAACTATTCCTTTCCCACCTGTAGACGCATTTCGACGCCTCTGCAGCAGACAACCTTCGAAAACATCATGACAAACAAAGAAATTGCTCAAAACAAGCAATTTCTCCTTTTGCCACAATGTTTTCAACTTTTTTCAGTAATTAACCCTACAACTATTTGAGATTTTCCATATTTTTTGAGTAGACACTTTCAAAGTTGTCTGCTGCAGATTTGCTGTATGTGGGAAAGGGCTATATTCAATGTGATTAACCTAAAATGTGTATAGAGATTTTTCATATTTTTTAATTTTGTTTTCAAAGTCATCTACTGCAAATTTGTTGTATGAAGGAAAGGGTTAAAGGTTAAACTTTAAAACCCTTTCCTACTTAGAAGAATCTGCAGCAGGACACTTTGAGAATATCGAGGTAAAACTACGGAAAATCTTGATACATGAACTAAGTAGTATTGAATCATTTTGAAAACATTATGAGCAAGTTCTCCTTTTGTCTAAATGTTTTCAAAAGTCATCTGCTGCAGATGTGTCTGCATGTGGGAAAGGGGGGTTTGCAAACAGACAAACACACAATAAGACCTTTGTGTTCACCCACTAAGTCTGTTTTGCACATGCAGGATTTAAGAAATGTAAAAAAGAAAAAAAAAAATTGCATTGATAAAACATAACAGCCTTCAAAACTGTATCATGACTATCAATCAAAAGTAAAATGATAAAATAAATATAACAAAAATATAACAAAAATATGAAAAAAGGTTATAACTGTAGGCTGCAAGAAATGACAGTATGATCCGCATTTTTTGATATTTTTTTCTTTATCTAATTCATGATATTTGAGCCATCTGCTTAGGAAATGATAGCCGGAAAAAATAGACCTGCAGACGCGTTTTGACGTAATAGCAGCAGACGACATCTGAAAACATTTTGGCCAAAGGTGAAATTGCTCATGATGAGCAATTTCTCCTTTGGCCACAATGTTTTCAACTTTATTTGACAATAAAGCTATCTTTTATGGAGATTTTTCAGGTTTTTGTCACTATGTTCTCAAAGTCGTCTGCTGCAGATTCGTTGTATTTGGGAAAGGGTTAAAGTACAATTTTTTTACAGAGAGGAAACTTGTGGAAAAAGGGACTAACTTTGACTTTCAACAATATTTTCCAATTTTTATTTTAAAAAATTGTACTCTAGACATTTATCTGGTATTCCAAATTTCTACCTGGATATTTTGAATGTACTCTGATGCAGATTTGATGTATGTGACAGAAAAATTATCTTACGCTGATGTCGATTAAGAACGATTAATAAATAATCTAGCTGGTAAAAATGATCGTCATGCATATAGTAGTTAGATAACGAAAAATAATATATAAGTGATAGTACAAATCAAATATTCTTTCTAAGGACAAAATCTCCGCGGTAAACTTTTGCTTGACTAATATAGGAGCTGATACAGGTCACAAATATGATTCGCCTTTGTAAACATTGTTGGAAAAGGTGGAATTTATCAAAACAAAAGAATAATACATTAACCCTTTCCAACATACAGACACGCTTTCTGACACCTCTGAAGCAGAGGACTTATGAAAACATTGTGGCAAAAGGTGAAATCATAATGAGCAATTTCTCCTTTGGCCTCAATATTTTTCTTATTTTTTTTAACAATTAAGCTATCATTTATGGAGATATTTCAGGTTTTTGCCATTAGGTTTGCAACATTGTCTACTGCAGATTTATTGTATCATATGAGGGAAAGGATTAAAACTACGGTTTTTGGATACAATGAAAACAATAGAAGAAAATATAAGCAGAAGTAAAAGAAAAGTTCATTACAATCAATTTCACATTTTGTTCTGATTTTAGATTGGGAAGAGTGTCAGCTGCAGGGATATGACGGAATTATAAAACAAAATATCATTAATTGACTGATCTAGAGTATATAAAAAATAAGGATCAGTTATAAAAGGATTGAATTAGTTACGTTATTTATATAAATATAACCTTTTTTTTTAAGTAGTAACTCATTCAGTGATTTCAAATTAATTGGAAATTTAGACTTTTGCGATGTTATATCGAAATTTCAACTCTTTCTTACATGCAACACCTTTTGAAAACATATTGGCAAAAGTATGAAAACATTTGGTAAATGAATGTATAAAACAATTAAATATTTAATAAGAGTTCAAAGTTGAAAATATTGTGAAAATGGAAAAAATTGCTCATCATGAGCAATTTCTTCTTTTGTCACTATGTTTTCAAAAGTTGTCTACTGCAGAGGTGTAACCATGTGTGTGTATGAGGGAAAAAGTTAAGTAACAATGACCTTGATATAAATGCCCCATAAACGATCCCAGGGTTCCTTTATATCTAAGCTACATTCTTATGAAATTTTGTTAGAATCAGTCACATCAACAAAGTCATTGAGCATAGATGAAAGTTTGACATCCCCACATATCAAAAGAACAACATCATTATTCTTTATAAACAGGGTTGATCTTTGTTGAAAACCTGTTTTTTAAAAAAAAAATGAAAAACAGAAAATCTAAAAAGGTTTAGACTCCGGTCACAGATTCCAGGTTTTGACATAATATTTGTGTATAAAAAAAACCTGATGTATAATCAATAAATATAAATATATAAATATCACAGAAAAAGCCTTTTGTGGATGTGTCACATAGCAACAGTTGTCATCATGACGACATGTCAATAGTTGTCCCCACGACAACGTGATCATGGTTTCCAAGCAGCACAGAATCATCTATGTTAGTACCCTGAATATCTGGAAAATAAAAAATATCAGTAAGACCAAGTAAGTTAACATAATTTGACACACCTGCAGAAGAAGATTTTTAAAAACATTGAGGGAAAAGGAGAAATTGCACATAGTGAGTAATTTTCCCTTTTGCCATATTGTTTTCAAACCTATTCAACATTATAGCGTCTTTATAAATAGAGATTAACCACGTAGATTTTTACCTGAACACCTCTGCAGCAGACGGCATTTGAGAACATTTTGGCAAAAGGGGAAAATTCTCAAAATCAGTTTTTTAAACATTATAAGCTAAATGACATAATGTATGTATGGATTCAAAGTCGTCTGCTGCAGACTTATGATGTGGGAAATGGTGTTTAATGTAAAAGTTTAACAGCAGTTAACCCTTTCCCACATACAACAGATCTGCAGCAGACAACTTTGAAAATATATTTTCAAAAATGTGAAAAATCTCCATTAATGACAGTTTAATTACTAAATAGAGTTGAAAATATTGTGGCAAATGGTAAAATTGCTCATCATGAGCAATTTCACCTTTTTCACAATGTTTTCAAAATTCGTCTGCTGCAGAGGCGTCTGAAAGTACAGACAGCATCAGATGTAGCAGACAATATTTGAAACCATTGTATATGCTTCTATACGGAGGCAATGTTTATTGACCAAATATGATGGTATGAGCATAGAAGAGTGTCAATTGAAAAACGCTTCCTGGTTAAGTTACCGGTACAACTGGCCAGTTTATCAAGACCTCAGCGAGTCCGTGGTAATACTAACACCACAATCATGAGCGCCAAGGAGTGAAAACCATAACTACCATTTCTTAAAATCACAGCGGTATGATCCAGCTTGGGATCTAACCCTTGACCTCCCATACTTGAGTCGGACGGTTTGATTGATTGGGGTTTAACGCCGTTTTTAACAATTTCTCAGTTATATAACGGCGGTCAGTTCACCTACTCATGCATTTCCTGGTTTTCTCACACCAGTACTCCACACAACAATCTTCCGAAGCAACTGGCTGCTTTTCCACATAGACTTAGCCCATTGGTGGAAGACAAATGACGCATGTCGCATTGACTTTTGTCAATCGTCGGAAAGAAAGTTGGCCGAGCCGGGATTCAAACTCACAACCCCTGACAGCCCGCGTTGCTACCAACTGAGCTACCGGGGCTCGGCTAATGAGGCGGAAGGACACTCAACCCTAATCGAATGATGTAGTGGGAATTATAGGGGCCTGAAACGCGATTACCAAAAAAGTCAAGGGATATATAATTGGTTTTTCTTTTTCTGTTAATATCATGCAAGGCCTCTATGGTGGGAAAGGGCTATACAAAAATGGTTACCTAGGTGTTTGTAATAGAAAGCAAGCGTAGCTTTTCTATTGACCTCCATGGCTATTTTTGGAGACAGATCACTTCTGACCTCCATGAACCGTCCTAACGTTTTACTGCATATAAACTGGAAATCTGAGATAGCTTGATGGCACGCATTCCTATAAATAAACATAGATACTGTGAAATATAAATTTGACCGTTGACATTTAAATATATATGTTACTTCGGACCAATGGGTTTGTAAAACAGACAAATGCCGTACATTAGCTGCACATTTCTATGTTAGAAGTCCTATTTTTAGCTTGCAGTTCATTACGAAAAAAAATAACCCTTCCACCACTCCCCCACATACAACAAATCTACAGCAGAAGACTTAAAAAACGTCTATGAAAACATGGAAATCTCTAAAAATGAAAATACAAGTTGTATAATGTTAAAAACATTGAGGCAAAAGAAGAAATTGCTCAAAACAAACAATTTAAACTTTTGCCACAGATTTTTTTAACATTTTTGCAAACATCTTCTCAAAGTCGTCTGCTGCAAATTTGCTGTAGACGGGAAAGGGTTAAAGCAGAAAACTCTACAGATTAAGATCAACCTGTACCTTCAAGCAGTCCAATCTAGGTCTCCATTCTTTGCTTTTATAAGCATAAAAAAAACTAACATTTCCACATGCAATAAATCTGCAGCAGGTGACTTAACTCTTTCCCCTATCATATAGACGCTTTCTGACGCCTCAGCAGCCGACGGATTTTTGAAAACATAGTGACAAAAGATGAAATTGCACAAAACGTGCAATTCCTCCTTTAGCCACAATGTTTTCCACTTTTTGTCATAGGTTATCCATTCAATTATGGAGATTTTCTATATTTTGACAAATACGTTTAAAGTCGTCTGCTGCAGAATTGTCGTATGAGGGAAAGGGTTAAAAAAACGTCAAGGCCAAAATATGGAAAATACCTTGATTAGATTTGAATTTTAAAAAAATTCATAATAAAGCTGAAGATGGGTCAATTTTCGGCAGCATGTTGTAATAACGTAACTTACAAACTATCAGAGCTTTAGATAAAGAGAGTTTTTCATGTTCTAAAATTCTTATTTGACATCCAAAACCTATGTTGTGGGAACTCCAAATAATCGTATCAATGAGACGATTCTTTTGAGTACCGACAACATATGTTTTAATGAGTGCTAACAGAAATATCATGGAAGTAAGACCTGTTTACTCCTCCTTATCTAGTCCTCTGAAAATATTCACACTTACTTTAAAGTAATCATTTTACAATCGACATTATCTTTTTCAACCATTTTCATCTGTTCTACATTTTCCTTCCACTGGAAGTCCTCGTAGTTGATGAGCAAAACCGGCTGTGTCACTTGACTACATATTTCCTTATCCAGCGGAAGCATCCATCCATCCAGGACTATACCCACTCTGTAAAAATAATAAGTATTCAATATTTACCCTTTCCCACATGCAGACGCATAAGCATTAGGTGACAGTCGCTCTGTCTGCATCAATATTTTCAACTCTCTTTCAATGTCAGATTTTTTATGAGGCGTCTACTGCAGATTTGTTCAAGAATGGTTAATAATTATTATTTACGCATATCATTCTGCTTTGAAATCATTTGAGGAAAAAATATAAAGGCTAAAATATTTGCCTACTCCCTTTATTATAATGGAGTTATAGATTAGAGATAAGAGATTGTTTAAGTAGGGTTTTATGCCACTTTTTATAGTTATCAAAACTCTTATTCATGATCCCTGGCTTACTTAACCAATACAAGGCAAGGAAATGTAATTTGCAAAAGGACACTTGGCCTGTCAGAAAAGATGAAATCTGGGAGGCCTGATCTTAACACTTTCCCAACAACTCTGCAACAGATGACTTTAAAAATATGCAGCATAAATTATAAAAAGGATCAATAAATGAAATAACATTTGATAAATAGAGTTGAAAACATTGTGGCAAATGGAGAAATTAATTACTTCTTTTGTCACCATGTTTTCAAAATGCCATCTGCTGCAGTGGCATCAGAAAGTTTCTATATCAGGTAAAGGGGTAAATCCCACTTCCTAACCATTAGGCGAAGGCAGATTCTGAGGTCTTAATGATCATGCAAGAGTTGCCATCCATCAACAATAAGATTTTTAAAGTTTTGGCATTTTCCCGCCTTTTCTGATGCCGCAGCAACCAAAGTTCTGCACGATATTAAATTCTTTGAATCTTTTTGAAAGAGGACCACCCGAGGAACATTTTTGTAAATTATTTCAAATTTGGTTCAATGGTTAAGGAGGAGAAATTGTATGTAGAAAAATGTGAACGGACAGTTGATGACGACCAGGACACCACCGGACAGTGAGTGATCACAATAGCTCACCCCGCACTTCGTGCTCAGGAAAGCTTATAAACAGGATAAATAGCAGTGATGCAAGGAGTACTTACTTAAAGCGTTTATCTTTCGCTAATGACGCAATACAGGTTGATCCTCCGAATGAATGACCAGCAAACGATACCCTTGATAAGTCCAACTTGTCCTGAAAATATAATTATGGATGATAGTAATGCTCATAATTTTTTTAAAAAAAAATAATTTCTAAAAAGGACTTGTCTAGCTTTACATTTGGAAGAGTCCATAGCAAATTATGGGAATATAATTATATTGAAGATATAAATGTCAAGTTGAGTAGCCAAAGTTAAGAGCCTGGTCAGACTGTGACCACTCAGGCTCTATACTGGTGGCACAGGCTTCTCAAAATCACTTCCAGCAGTCAAAAGTTCAAACCTTTCCCAAATACAAAAAATATGCAACTTAGATTTTTTTTTATAAATGCAGAACATAGATAATCTACAAAAATGAAAGTTTTATTTTTTAAAGAGTTGAAGGCATTGTGGTAAAATTATTCATATCCCCCCCTCCCCCGAGGTCAAGTTATGTTTACCCCATTTTCCACATTCAACAAATCTTCAGCAGACGGCTTTTAGAAATCTCTATGCAAAAATATGAAAAATCGCTATTCATGAAAGAACGATTGTCAACTGAAATTGAAAACATATATAGTAGCCTAAAGAGAAATTGCTTGCTTATTATTCCCCTTTGTGCTGTAGTGTTTTCAAAAGACGTCTGCTGTAGAAATGGCGGAACATATGTGCGAAAGGGTTAAGAGTTTTATATAAAATAACAAACCTTGAACTGTTTGAGACTAAAATGGAAGCCGAGGAAGTTACGAAAACTGCACCCTTTGTTGAGATCAGACAAGACATCAAGTAACCTAGAACATTCATCTGCACGTTGCTGAACCTGCAAAACAGAAAATTCAAATCAAATTTGTTTTCCCATCACATTATTTTTATATTAACCCTTTCCCTCATATAGACGCTTTCTGACACATCTGCAGCAGACAGCTTATTGTAAACATGGCGAGTAATTTCTTTTGTTTTCAACTCTATTCAATTTTTGCATTTTCAGTTAATGGGAGTTCCCAAATGTTTTCAGGTATGTTTTGCAAAGTCGTCTGCAACAGATTTGTTGTATGTGGGAAAGGGGAGTTAAATCATTCCAACATACAATAAATGTGAAGCAGACGACTTTGATAACATAAAGACAATTAAGTCTATTGAAAATCTCTATAACTGAAAGTATATTTATTGAATAGAGTTATAAACATTGTGGCAAAAGGAGAAATTGCTGAATATGAGCAATAGAAATTTGTCACATTGTTTTTATGAAATGTTCTGCTTTAGATGTGTCTGTAGTCGGAAAAGGGTTACTTCTAGTAAAGGCTTTAACCCCTAACGAGTATTCGAGGGATTGGCGAGAAACGGTTGTAACTAAAATTGGTATCTTTTTACCAAGGTTAATCACCTCGCCATAAAGTCTTTATAAGCGTTAAATCATTTTTCTTGGTAAACAATGGAAATTTAGGTGACATTGCTGATTCTAAGCAATGGCACCTAAATTTGCATTGTTTACAAAGGGGTCAAAATTGCCCCTCAACCCAGGTTTTCAAAATAGGTATTTAATTACAACCCTTTCACGCCAAGGCCTCGATTTGTTTGTTAGTAAAGTCAAACCGGTTCTAAAGACCACCTTGGAATACAAATTCCCTGTCTATAGCAATCATTCAATTAGTTTCCCAATGACTCATTTGATGCATTAACCCTTTCCCTCATAGTTACGACAATTATGCAGCAGATGACTTTGAACATATTCTATCAAAAAATAGAAAATCTCTTTAATTGAATGGATATATATAACCTACGACATAAAGTGGAAAACAGTGTGTCAAAAGGGGAAATTGCTTGTTTTGAGCAATTTCTTCTTTTGTCACTATGTTTTCAAAAAGCCGTCTGCAGCAGAGGCGTCAGAAAGCATCTATATGAGGGAAAGTGTTAAAAGATCCAGCAATTAAAGACCTCCTGTGAACATAGACCACTCTGTTCACTGCCCATGAGTGGTCTTTAAACACAGGTTTGAAAGTGTCTTTCATGGATACCAGTGAGGGTTCCCCGGAAATTTTGAAATCTCAATCGGTTCAGAATTTTTTGTTAAGGGTTAACCATTTCCCACTTATATACGCATTTTGACGCATCTGCAGCAGACGTCTTTAAAAAATATTGCAATGATGAGCAATTTCTCCTTTTGCTGCAATGTTTTCAACTCTATTCATAAATCAAGCTTTCATTTATAGAAATGATTTTCAATTTAGCCTAAATATTTTCCCAAGTCGTCTGCCGCATGATTGTTGTATGTGGATTGTGGGTAAGGATTAATAATGATATTCACCTGCCGATGTCTGTATTTAAAGTCATCCCACTGAATGCCCATACCGTCTGTATGTTCGAAGGAGCGCCATTCCTCCTTAAAATTCTGAGATCGATGGACCACGTGGCGTTTATGCTTCCCTCCTTCCTGGTCTTTTATCAGTTCTACTGTGTTCTTTGTTAAATTGTCCTGTTGGAAATATTAACCCTTTCCCTCATATATTCTGCAGCAGACGGCTTTTTGAAAACATAGTGACAAACGAAGAAATTGCACAAAACGTGCAATTTCTCCTTTTGCCACACTGTTTTCCACTTTTTGTCATAGGTTATCCATTCAATTATAGAGATTTTCCATTTTTTGACAAAATACGTTTAATGTCGTCTGCTGCAGAATTGTTGTATGAGGGAAAGGGTTAAAGATGTATTTCATGGGACATTGAAAAATAACAAGTGAGATAAAACTCTTGTTATATTTGTTGACATTTCATTGGATGGCCTGGTGTGTAAAAACGATAATAATTACATGTTTTTGGGGGAGTTTTGGTCCTCTGTCCATGAGTAATTGAGTTTTTCATCTGCATCACAAAAGGTTAAACTGTTAAAGTTTATATTTCGACAAATGTAAAGTAAATAAAATGAACCCTTTAACTCATTTTCTGACTCCTCTGCAGCACACAGCTTTTTGAAAAACATGGTGACAAAAGAAGAAATTGCTCAAAACTAGCAGTTTCTCCTATTGTCACCATGTTTTCAACTCTATTCCATTGTTGTTCTTTCATTTAAAGGGATTTTAAGTGCTTTTGCCTAGAAGTTTTCAAAGTCGTCTGCTGCAGATTTGGTGTATGTGGGAAAGGGTTAATATTCTTTCTTTCCAATGACAAATCTTGAAAAAGAGTAAGATGATTTTTAACGTGATATTTAACCCTTCCCCACTGCAGCAGACGACTTCAAAAACATGTGGAAAAAGAAGAAATTGCACATATTATTCATCTGCATTCAATAATTATACAATTTCTCCTTTTGCCACAATGCTTTCCACTTTTAGTCATAGGTTATCCATTCAATTTTAGAGATTTTTATATTTTTTGACAAAATATGATCAAAGTCGTCTGCTGCAGAATTGTCGAATGAGGGAAAGGGTTAAAGTGATATCCTCAAAAACCTCATAGTAAGTACATAATTGAGGCACAGATATAAAATATGATGTGTTATCAGATGATTTTATGGTAATTGAGGTAAATTCATGTCAAGCATTAAATAAATTGACATTTCTCACCAAACAAAATGGACTGGAACCAAATCTAGTATTTGATAAATCATTCTTTTTCCTTTGATGAAATATTTTGAAAACATTGTGGCAAAAGGAAAAAATGCTCTATAGGAACAATTTTTCATTTTCCACAATATTTTTTATCTTTGTGTCAAATTCAAGCTTTCAATTTTTCTTGATGCTACAAATTGTTCTCAGATATTTTCAAAGAAGCTCAGTTGGTATTGGAGAGAGCTATCAATCAAGGGGTTGTGAGTTTGAATAACGCTGCTGATAAAGCACATGTAATGTAGCGTTATATTCTACCTTGAGATAGTAAGTCATGGAAGCCGACCCATCTCTGTGTTCTATGCACGCCACCAAAAATCCCTGAGATGCTAGGTCACAACAGTATGTACTGTATGTTGTCCGGTTGCCTCCTAGCCCATGAGAAAATATGACGATGGGTAATTTACGATCGCTGTCTAATAATGGGGCCTGCCATAGAGCTGGAATGTACACGTCACCTGAAAATAAATCAAAGTATTGATTGACCTGCTAATTAACCCTTTCCCACATACAAAAAATCTGCAGCAGACAACCTTGAAAACATAGTGACAAAAACCTGAAAAATCTCTATGAAAGATAACTTAATTGATAAATAAAGTTGAAAACATTGTGGCCAAAGGAGAAATTGCTCATTATGCGCAATTTCACCTTTGGCCAGAATGTTTTCGAACGTTGTCTGCAGGTGGGAAAGGGTTAAACTGCTTAACATGAGCAATTTCTCCATTTCTCTCAATGTTATTAATTATGCATAAATTGTGTACATGTTTTATCAGTTTTCTGGGATTGTGTTTTTGTCTGAATTTTTCAAAGTAGATGAACATTGTAACTGGCAATTAGGTAGCATATATCCTATAACAGATATATTAGTTAACACTTTCCCACATACTGCAAATCTGCAGCAGAAGACTTCGAAAATATCTAGGCAAAAACACAAAAATCTCTATAAATATTTTGTGCAATTTCTCCTTTTGTCATCATGTTTCCATATCGTCTGGTGCAGAAGTGTTAGAATGTGTCTACAAGTGGGAAAGGGTTAAGGAAATGGTTATTTATTTTTTTAATCAGATGGGAAACATGATCCCTGACAGGTATATTAGTTAACAGATAATATCATGTACTAATCCACATGATCTACAGATTTAACCCTTTTCAGGCTTATCTAAGCATTTTCACACATCTGCAGGAGAGAACATTTTGAAACGATATGACAAAAGGATAAGTTGCTCACAATGATAATTTTTTTCTTTGGCAACGATGTTCTACCTTGAATAATGAATACATTTTCGTTCCAAAAAAATATTTCTTTCATATTTTCATCTTTAATTTGTTTCAAAGTTGTCTGCTGATCTGTTGTGTGTGGGAAAGAGTTACAACGTTTCCACAGCAACAGTTGACTGTTTATCTGTAGTCAGATGACTTTGAAAACATACCAGAAATAAAATGGAAACTCCCTTTAAATTAAAGTACAATAATTGAATAGGGATGAAAACATGGTGACAAAAGGAGAAATTGCTCTTTGAGCAATTTCTTCTTTTGTCGCCATGTTTTCAAAAAGCTGTCTGCTGCAGAGGCGTCAGAAAGCGTCTATGAGGGAAAGGGGGTTAAATGTCTGTTGCAGATTTTATTTCCGTTTGTGGGAAAGGGTGAAGAACATGAAACATGACTCTGATGCTCTTTTTATCTGATATAACCCTTTCCCATATACAGACCCTTTCTGAAGCCTCTGCAGCAGACGACATTTGAAAACGTTGTTGAAAAAGAAGAAAATGCTCATAATGAGCAATTTCTTCTTTTGCCAAAACGTTTTTAACTTTATTTATATTGTTATACCTCCATTATATAATATAGCGGTTTTCTACATGTGTGCGTATATATGTTTTCCAAGTCGTCTGCTGCAGATTTGTGGTATGTGGGAAGGGGATAAATAAGATGAAAAATTGCTTGATACAGGAAGAAGTTTCTTAGATCCTGTTAAAAACCAATTTGAGTATTTCCCACATACAACAAATCTGCATCAGAATGTTTATAAAAACATCTTGGCAAAATAAAGATATTTTCTGCAAATGAAAGAATAATGCTGCAGATGCGTCTGGATGTAGGGCTCCAGCTAAGATGAATAAATTATCAATATAGAGTTTCATTAATCCTGTTGATGTCTTAACCCTTTTCCCTCATACTACAATTCTGCAGCAGATGACTTTGAACATATTTTGTCAAAACACAGAAAATCTCTATAATTGAATGGATAACCTATGACTAAAAGTGGAAAACATTGTGGCAAAAGGAGAAATTGCTCGTTTTGAGCAATTTCTTCTTTTGTCACTATGTTTTCAAAAAGCTGTCTGCTGCAGAGGCGTCAGAAAGCGTCTATATGAGGGAAAGGGTTAATCTTTTGATGGCTGGAACTGATTTATAAAGCCTGTACGTGCCACCAGTAAAAAGCCAGGCCAGTCTACGCATCCATTCTGCCTGATCAACTCAACATTTTTATCATGATATTCCTAACAAGAGGGCCATGATGGCCCTGGATCGCTCACCTTAATTATACAATGTACTGCAATGCAAAACACATCAAGACAATTATTCTGAATGCAACCTCCACAGTGTTAACAATATATCCCTTCATTTGGCCTATTGATCTGTATTTTTTTTACCTGATATGAGCCATATTCCAACATGGACTAAATATCAAGACAACATTTTGACAGTTTCAACTTGCTCAAAGTAAAAATGCGGCCTCCGGAGTTTGAACAATATTTTCCTTTATTGACCTAGTTTCTGATCCAATATGACCCCTATTCGAACATGACCTAGATATAATTCAGACAAACATTCTGACCAAATTTCAAGCTGCTGAAGCAAAACATGTGGCATCCAAAGTATTCACAAGATTTTTCTTCAATTTGATCTAGTGACCTAGTTTTTGACCCAGCATGCCCCTATATTCTAACTTGGCCTACATATCATCAAGAAAAACATTCTGATAAAGTTTTATCATGCTGAAATTAAAAATGCAGTATCCAGAGTGTTAACAAGATTACCCTTCAATTTGGCCTAGTGACCTAGTTTTTAACCCGGCATGACCCATATCCGAACTTGGCCTAGATATCATTCAGACAAACATTCTGACTAAATTTCAAGCTGCTGAAGCAAAAATAAGGCATCCAGAGTGTTAACAAGATTTTACTTCAATTTGACCTAGTGACCTAGTTTTTGACCCGGCATGACCCATATTCTAACTTGGCCTACATATCATTCAGCTCAACATTCTGACCAAATTTCAAGCCGCTGAAGCAAAACATGCGGCTCCTACAGAGTTAACAAGATTTTCCCTCAATTTGGCCTAGTGACCTAGTTTCTGATCCAATATGACCCACATTTAAACTTGACCTAGATATCTTTAAGACAAACATTCTGACAAAATTTCATGCTGCTGAAGCAAAAAATGCGGCATCCAAAGTGTTAACAAGATTTTCCTTCAATTTGGCCTAGTGACCTAGTTTTTGACCCGGCATGACCCATATTCAAACCTGGCCTAGATATCATTCAGCTCAACATTCTGAACAAATTTCAAGCCACTGAAGCAAAACATGCGGCTTCTACAGAGTTAACAAGATTTTCCCTCAATTGGCCTAGTGACCTAGTTTCTGACCCCAATATGACCCATATTTGAACTTGACCTAGATATCTTTAAGACAAACATTCTGACCAAATATGAAGCTGCTGATGCAAAAAATGTGGCATCCAAAGTGTTAAAAAGATTATCCTTTAATTTGACCTAGTGACCTAGTTTTTGACCCGGCATAACCCATATTCGAACTTGACCTAGATATTTTTAAGACAAACATTCTGACAAAATTTCAAACTGCTGAAGCAAAAATTGCGGCCTCTGGAGTGTTAACAAGATTTTCCTTCAATTTGACCTAGTGACCTACTTTTTGACCCGACGTGACCCATTTTCGAACTTGACCTACATATCATCAAGACAAACATTCTGATAAAGTTTCAACATGCTCAAGTTGAAAATGTGGCCTCCAGAGTGTTAACAAGATTTCCCTTCAATTCGACCTAGTGACCTAGTTTTTGACCTCATATGGCCCAGTTTCGAACTTGTCCAAGATTTTATGGAGATGAACGTTCTGATAAACTTTCATGAGGATTGGATGCAAAATGTAGCCTGTAGAGTGTTAACAAGCTCAAATGTTGACGACGCACGACGGATGGACGCCGGACAAAATGTGATCCCAATAGCTCACCTTGCACTTCGTGCATAGGTGAGCTAAAAATTGGCTAAAAACTCAAATAAATGCAAAGCATTGAGTCATTATTGATAGATTGTTTTGTGTTTTACGCTGCTTTAAACAATTTTTCAGTAATACATGTATATCACTGCATTTCCTGTGTAAGTTGACAAGTAATACTAATCCATTATTATCCTGACACAAGCCAGACGGTCATAATGCTAACATATTGCCCCCCGAAAGCCAATACGGCAACCATAATTACTACCATTATCAAAGTCTTTAGTATATGACATGGATAGAACCCACAACCTACCATACCCAAGGCAGATGCTCTAAGACTACACCTTACTAAAGTGGTTGAAAAGCTAGACAAGTCCATTTTTAAAAATTCAGCATGACCTGAGATACAGACTTCATTTTCATGTCTATAGTAGTAAAGCAGCAAACAACTTTAGAAAATACTAAAGACAAATTTATTGAAAACCACCAGTCCTGCTGTATAAGTCTTATATAATTATCGATATACGATTGAAAACAAAGCGGGAAGACAAGAAAGTGATTGTTTTATAGTCGTCTGATGCAGGGAAAGGTTTTTACATGCAGTACAAATATTTTAGACTAGTCATTATTAGATATATATCTATAAATGAGTACCAAAACAAATTTGACCAAGATTAGACAGCATAAAAACATGTATGATGATGATCAGTATTGTTCAAAATAAAACTTTAAACTCATTTCCATATCGAAGGTTTCATACAAAATGGTCGTAACTACATCTTGAACAAGATGTAAGATACCAGTGAGATACCTGTAAAATACCTGTAAGATGCTTTTGGGCTCTGAAGTAAGGACATCTGTCCTTTTTAAGCCCCTCTTCTTTTTTGACTATAGATCTGGCACTATATTGATTCTGGTGATCACAAATGTTTAGGTTTAACCCTTTCCCTCATACGACAATTCTGAAGCAGACGACTTTGAACGTATTTTGTCAAAACATAGAAAATCTCCATAATTGAATGGATAACCTATGACAAAAAGTGGAAAACATTGTGGCAAAAGGAGAAATTGCATGTTTTGTGCAATTTCTTCTTTTGTCACTATGTTTTCAAAAAGCTGTCTGCTGCAGAGGCATCAGAAAGCGTCTATATGAGGGAAAGGGTTAAGTTATTGGTACAGGTAGATTATATCTGGCATATACTGATGTCCCTAGACTAAGACTACTAAGCTTGTTTTTGGACTCAATATTGATATAGGATATCTCCTTTCCTGTGACGATCCATCCTTAGTTACAACCGTTTTGCATGAAGCCCTCGATATACATGTATACATAAAATCTGAAGCAGATGATTTTAAAAAGAACATCATCCTACATAAAACAATAGATAGACTCTCAAATTGAATGTAACTATTGAATAGTGTTGAACGATTTCTTCTTTGACCACAGTGTTTTAAAAAGTCTTCTGCTGCAGATTCGACAAAGTGCATCGGAGAATTTGATTGTTTGGTATTTTACGCAGCTTTCAACAATTTTATATCATGGCGTTTCCTAGGTAAGTCAGGGGCGTAGCTTGGCAATAATCAATGTGTAGGCCGTCTCGTGAGAAAATCAACATTGTCGACTCTGCGTAAAGTATCGACCCGGATCAGCCTAAGCATGCCACACAGGCGTACCCGGATAGACACTTTTCGCCTCCTGTGGATTTTCTGTTTCAGGAATCACTACTCTATACATCTATCCCCCTAAGACGGAATGTGTCGGCCGGATCAGTCTGCGCGGACAGCGCAGGCTGATCTGGTCGATACATTACGCAGATGTGTATCGCCGCAGCTGCATTTTGGGGCATCTTTAGAAATAAATGTGTAGGCACGTGCCTACAGTGCCTAAAGGGAGCTACGCCCCTGTAAGTTACCAGTACTACTTGTTCATTTATCCTGACACCAGCCAGTAAGTCGTCAGGTTAACCCCGCAACCCTGAGAACCATGGAGGGTAGCCATTACATTTGAGGTGAGATAAGATTTAAAATGCGTTGCTGAAATATTTATCATCTCTATCATCACAAATGAAAAGAAAGAATTTCCGCCAGATTCTTTTCAAATGATACACAAAGTAGAGCTTGCAGAGATTAATTGTCTGAGAATAAAATTTGCCATCAAAGATCTCATAACAAGTTACTAAATTTCTGTTTTTCCTCAAATAATTTTTTGAAAATAAAAAAATCTAAATTGAATTGTTTTGTAACTTTTATTTAATTTTAGTTCATTATTTTCAGTATTGGAATGAAGTCTTCCTCGACACGGAATATTTTTCTGTCCCTATTTGACTTTGTTTGATTAAGAACTTATATAACGCCGTGTCCAACCATTTTTCAATCATATCATGTCACCTACTCATGCCTTCCCTGGCTTTCCCTGGCTTTCTCACACCATTACCCCTTTCCCTCATATAGACGCTTTCTAAGGCCTCTGCAGCAGACAGCTTTTTGAAAACACCGTGACAAAAGAAGAAATTGCTCAAAACGAGCAATTTCTTCTTTTGCCACAATGTTTTCCTCTTTAAGTCATAGGTTATCCATTCAGTTTTAGAAATTTTCTATTTTTTGATAAATTATGTTCAAAGTCGTCTGCTGCAGAATTGTCCTATGTGGGAAAGGGTTACTCCACACAACATAGTACTTTCATAGCAACTGGGAGCTTTTCCAGAGACTGTAATAGCATGATTGGTGAAAGGTGAATGACTTTCGTGGCCAATGCATCAGCCGTCTTTTGAAAACACTGCTTCACATTTCTCTTGCAACAATGGTTCAATCTTTAGTCAATAATTATTGTTCTTTATCACTTATACAGTTCCATATTTTTCACTTAATATTTTTAGTCGTCTACTGCAGATTTCTTGTATAATTGTATTATGGGCAAATGGTTAGCCCTTTCTCAGATTGGAACACATTTTGACGTATCTGCAGCAGAAAATGTTTGACAACATTGTGACAATAGCTTTAATTAGTGTTTTGATCATTTCTCTTTAATACTGCAATGTTTTTCAAAATATGAGGAAAGGGATAAATAACAAGCAAGATGAAGGTCTACATGTGAAAAAGGGTTAAACAACATTTTTTAAATTAACAGATCAATATTTTCATTGTACCTTCATGTATGTCTTATAATTATCACTGTTTCTTTAAGGACTTTTAAATGATATATAAAGACTAACCTCCAAGCCAATTAAATAGTTTTCCTATTAATTTGGATTTCTTTAGAAAATGAGCGTAACCATGGCCATACTGTTTCCTTGGCAACCATAATGGCCACTGAGTACTTCTTGTCTGGAAGATAAAATACAAATATTCAGTTACATAAATAATTAAACTTTTTCCCCTTTCTAACGCCTCTTTAGCAGACAAGTTTTGAAAACATTGTGACAACGAAAAGAAGAAACTAATTGCCAAAATCAAGCAATTTCTGCCTTTAATTGTCACAATGTTTTATTAATATTTTATCAGTAAAACTATACTGCCGTTTATAGAGATTTTCTATGTTTTTCCCAAGATGTTTTGAAATTTGTCTGCTGCAGATTTGTTGTATGTGGGAAAGGGTTAGATTATCTTACAATGTTGTATGTAGCAGTAACAGGAATGTTGCCTTTTTATTCCTGTCCCACATACAACCTTTTTTTCTTCAGCAGACGACTTTGATAACATCTTTGCACAAATGTTGAAACTCTGTAAATGAAATAATATTATAAACAAGAAACCGCTGAAGACGGTAAGGCCGGATTGTCGGCAATTTGACCTTGAAAATCGACAAACTAAGGTCAAGGTCAAAGTAACAATAGAAATCAATAGAACTTGTTACTGGT
>JASEVX010000013.1:28898766-28942984 GCA_031761405.1 Serripes groenlandicus | reverse complement strand
ATTTAAGACGAAACTGCATGATTATTTGAAAAATTTGTCCTTTTTCCAAAAATGTTTTCAAATGCTTCAGCAAGTCAACTGAAATGTAAATATATTAAGTAAGTCAGTGATTTAACCATTTCCCTCATATAGACGCTTTCTGATGCCTCTGCAGCAAACGACTTTTTGAAAACATAGTGACAAAAGAAGAAATTGCTCAAAACAAGCAATTAATTCTACTTTTGCTTCAATGTTTTCCACTTTTAGTCATAGTTTATCCATTCAGTTATAGAGATTTTCTATTTTTTGACAAAATATGTGCAAAGTCATCTGCTGTATGTGGGAAAGGGTTAAGACGAAAATGATCAATTGACGAATTTGTCCTTTTTCCTAAATGTTTTCAAATTCCTCGATCTGCAAGTCAACTGTAATATAACTATTGTAAGTAAGTGAAAGCATGACAAACAGACAGACACATGCTGAGATGGTCGGAGAGATGACGTAATTAAGTGACCCATATTGTGTCTCCATAACAAAGGCAGGCGACACAAAAATGGTATAAAATTTAATTATTATTCTTTTATAACTTACAAAGATGTCCGTTTTCTCCGTCGGGTAGAACAGTCTAAAGAACGACCCTTCATCCGTACATGATGTCATAACATCCACACATCCCACGGAATAAGGCCCCGTTGGCGGGGGTAGGTGGCGCCGCACATCTTTGTCTTTATTTACATCGCGGACACTTTGTTTGTTGTTAATTATTTCCTCTTCAATTGCACTGTCCAGTTCTTGAGTATTTATGCATGAGTAGAAACGTTTCTCGACCCCTTTCATTCTCTGAACTTCTCTGAATTGAACCTCCGCAATTTGTGCCACAAGAGTTATTCCTGTCGGCAAAATCTGTTTCTGGCGAGGTTCAGTTAGTTTGGCTAATTACCTGAAATTAAATATTTATCCAGTATTTAGCATTTTGTCTTTATTCAAATTGTAGCAACATGTCAACTGGCTCTTTTAATCAATTCCCACTTGATGACGCAATTTGCACGCATCTATAGCCGATGACTTTTGATTGATACAAACAGAGAAATTGCTCTTAAAGTGAACAATTCCTCCTTTTGCCATAATGTTTTCAATTATACATATCATTTAACTTTCATAATGGGTTTCATTTAGTTTCATAATTGGTTTCAAAGTCAATCTGCGGCAGATTTGTTGTAACGTGGGAAAGAGTTAACGCTTTCCCTCATATAGACGCTTTCTGACACCTCTGCAGCAGACGTCTTTTTGAAAACATTGTGACAAAAGTAGAAATTGCTAAAAACGAGCAATTTCACCTTTTGTCAACATGTTTTCAACTCTATTCAATTAGTGTACTTTCATAAAAAAAATTGGGTATGTTTTCAAAGTCGTCTGCTGCAGATTTGTTGTATGTGGGAAAGAGTTAACAGTGTAGATTGGGTTTATTAATTATGCTCAATATCTAAATCTAGTTCAAAATCTAGTTTTAACCCTTTGCCACATATAGACGCTTTCCGACGCCCCGCAGCAGACGACTTTTGAAACTATTGCGACAAAATGAGAAATGGCTCAAAACAAACAATTTCCCCTTTTGCCACAGTGTTTTCAATTCTTTTACAAATTATACTTTAATTCCGAGATTTTCTATATTTTTGTCTCAATGTTTTGAAAGTCGTCTGCTGCAATTTGGATAGAATTGAAATATTCTGGAAAAAGGATTAATTAACCCTTTCCCTCATAATTATAGACGCTTTCTGACGCCTCTGCAGCAGACGGCTTTTTGAAGACATAGTGACAAAAGAAGAAATAAGACGAGCAATTTCTCATTTTTGCACAATGTTTTCCACTTTTAGTCATAGGTAATCCATTCAATTATAGAAATTTTCTATTTGTGGACAAAATATCATCTGCGGCAGAATTGTCGTATGAGGGAAAGGGTTAAAAGCAAACAAATCTGAAAATATTAATTCAAATAAATGAAACATTTCTGTCGAAATTTTATTATTTAATATTTTACCATATTTTACCTTTCATCCTTTAATACACATAGATATCAAACATAATATTTCCCTTTTAGATTTTTTTCAATAATTATATAATTTTAATCCATTTAACTAAAATAATTATTGTTGACAATATGTAATGAATCGTCCCCGCTCTGAGGTGTCTTGGCGAGAAACCTGAGAAACCCTCCGCTTTTATGTGTTTAATTCAATTTGTCTTTTCACCCACATAAGCATACCATGAATATCTGTAATAAGCAAACACACTATTTACCCTTTCCAATAATATTTACCTTTTTGTAATACGGTAGTTTACAAGTAGTGGTAATTTCATATCGAATGGTTGCACCCTCTGCATACATTAACCCTTTCCCTCATGTAGATGCTTTCTGACCCCTCTGCAGCAGAAGGCTTTTTGAAAACATAGTGACAAAAGAAGAAATTGCTCAAAACAAGCAATTTCTCCTTTTGCTATAATGTTTTCCACTTATAGTCAAAGGTTAGCCATAATCAATTAAAGAGATTTTCCATTTTTTGACAAAATATGTTCAAAGTCGTCTGCTGCAGCATTGTCGTATGCGGGAAAGGGTTAACCCTTTCCCACATATACAGAGCCATAGATAAGGGGCTTTTTCATATTCTAAAATTCTTAATTGACACTTAAACCCTATGTTGTGGGTACGCAAAGGAATCCTTTCAACGACACTATTCTTTTTTGAGTACCCACAACATAGGGTTTGAGGTTCAAATAAGAATTAAAGAAATTAACTGCATTAAATACACAACTTTTCCATAGCTCTATTTTATGTATTAATGATATTGCTAATACGTTGGCATTGGCGCCTATGCATCAAACAGCTTTGCTGATATGCCGCATGGTCACATTTTAGCCTATTCTCATAAAAACATTGTGCATGTGGGTCAACATGTGGGTGTTGGGTAGTTATAAGAGAAATCTTGTGGTTAAAAAAACAGTTTACGTACTCCCCTTATCTAGTCCTCTGCATACAGACACATTGCGTTGCCTCGGACCGAGTCCCGGTAGCTCAGTCGGCGACAACTGTCAATCCAGGGGGTGTGAGTTCAAATCCCGGCTCGGCCAACATTCTTTACGACATTTGACAAAAGTCATTGTGACATACGTCATTCATCTTCCACCATTGGGCTATGTCTATGTGGAAAAGCAGCCAGTTGCTTGGAAAAATTGTTATGTGGAGTACTGGTGTGAGAAAACCAGGAAACACATGAGTAGGTGAACTGGCCGCCGTGATATTACTGAGAAATTGTTAAAAACGGCGCTAAACTCCAATCAATCAATCAATCAATCTGTCGCCACAGCAGCAAACGGCTATTGAAATCATTGTGGCAAAACGAGAAATTGCTCATAAAGAGCAACATGCTTTTCCACATATAGACACTTTCTGACGCCTCTGAATGGCTATTGAAAACATTATGGTAAAAGGAGACATTGCTCATAATGGGAAATTTCTGCTTTTGCCACAATGTGTTCAACTCTATTCATTGAATGCTTTTATTCAGAGAGATTTTCCAACTTTTTGCTGAGATGTTTTGAAAGTCATCTGCTGGAGATTTGTCAGTATGTGGGAAAAGGGTTTAAAACAATAATGAATTTAATGCTTTTTACGTTTCAACAGTATTTCAGTTACATGTGATATTCATATGCAATATAACTTTAGAACCTAGTATGTTAATTCATTTTGTAATTCTATATTTTAGTTTTTATATACCCTTCCCCACAAATAACAAATCTGTAGCAAACACCTTTGACACTGGCGGGGATTGAACCCACGACCTCCCACACCCGAGACGAACACTCTACCACTACAGCACCAAGGCAGATGCAATAAGACCCAAATATTGCAAGACGCGGCTCATATATTCTAATTGTAATATGAATCTTAACTCTTTCCCTCATATAGACGCTTTCTGACGCCTCTGCAACAGACAGCTTTTTGAAAACATAGTGACAAAAGAAGAAATTGCACAAAACGTGCAATTTCTCCTTTTGCCACAATGTTTTCCACTTTTTGTCATAGGTTATCCATTCAATTACGGAGATTTTTCTATGTTTTGACAAAATATGTTCGAAGTCGTCTGCTGCAGAATTGTTGTATGAGGGAAAGGGTTAACTTTCAATCTTATCTGCAATAAACAAAACCGAGAGAAAAAAAAAAGAAACTGTTGGAAGTATAATTTTAAAGTTGTCAGACAACCAACAGTTTCTGTGTGTCATAATAATGATAGCAAAATTGTTGTGTCAGCAAAAAAAAAGAAGCTGTCATAAAATGATTTTTTTGAAAAGTGTGTGAAAACATCATACTTTAAAAAGGTCATATTGGAAAATGGGTGGGTTAAATGGAAAGCATCTACTGATAAGGTCATGAGAACGTATTCGGTCATTTTCATCATTTCATATATATAGTCGTCATTGACCTCAAATATTCAATTGCACTCAATTGTACTCAAGATTCATGGGATCAATTTATAAATAGTTATATCTTAATGACTAAAACAGATAAGTACCTCTAATGATTTGTTTTAACCCTTTCCCATATACAACAAATCTGCAGCAGACGACTTTGAAAACATAGTGACTAAAACCTAAAACCTCCATAAAAGATAGCTTAATTGTCAAATAAAGTTGAAAACATTGTGTCCAAAGGTGAAAATTGCTCATTATAATTTGACCTTTGGCCCAATGTTTTCAAAAGTCGTCTGCTGCTTTTGCGTCAAAATGCATCTGCAGGTGGGAAAGGGTTAAATACTGTTTTCGAGAATTTTCTTTTATATTATGTTGACAGAATACTTGTTTGTGGTCAACAACAAACCAGTGCTAGGCTAGAAAACTTGGCTTGCCCAGGGCCCTCCTCCATGACCTCGGTGAGCGGGAACCAGACTTGAAATGCCTGGTCCCAAATCCCCAGCACTCTCATGGTAATCATTCAATGAAGGGACTCAAACATGTCTTAACCCTTTCCCACATGCAACAAACCTGCAGCAGACTACTTCAAACATATTTTGTCAAAAAGTAGAAAATCTCTATAATTGAATGGATAACCTATGACTAAAAGTGGAAAAAATTGTGGCTTTTTTTAGCAATTTCTTTTTTTGTCACTATGTTTTCAAAAAGCTGTCGTCAGAAAGTGTCTGTATGAGGGAAAAGGTTAACCCTTTCCCACATACAACAAATCTGCAGCAGATGCCATTGTGATTACCTAAACAAAACAATGGAATGTCTCTGTAAATGAATGTTATGTTACTGAAAGAAGTTGAAAACATTGTGGCTTAACCCTTTCCCTCATATAGACGCTTTCTGACGCCTCTGCAGCAGACAGCTTTTTGAAAACATAGTGACAAAAGAAGAAATTGCACAAAACGTGCAATTTCTCTTTTAGCCACAATGTTTTCCACTTTTAGTCATAGGTTATCCATTCAATTATAGAGATTTTCTATGCTTTGACAAAATATGTTCAAAGTCGTCTGCTGCAGAATTGCCGTATGAGGGAAAGGGTTAAGGAGAAATTGCTTGTTTTGAGCAATTTCTCCTTTTGTCACAGTGTTTTCAAAAGTTGTCTGCTGCTGCAAATACAAGTGGGTAAGGGTTAAGATAGTAACCCTGTACCACATAAAGCACTTTCTGATGCCTCTGCAGCAGATGGCTTTTGAAAACATAAAGAGTCAAAAGAAAAAAAAATGCTCCTATTATGAGCAATTTCTCTTTTTTTTCCCGCAATATTTTCAAAAGTTGTCTGCTGCAGGTGTAAAAAAATGTCTGCTGCAGAGGTTGATTGATTGATTGATTGGGGTTTAACGCCGTTTTTAACAATTTCAAAGTTATATCACGGCTGCCAGTTCACCTACTCATGCATTTCCTGGTTTTCTCACACCAGTACTCCACACAACAATCTTCCCAAGCAACTGGCTGCTTTTCCACATAGACTTAGCCAAATGGATTGACAGCCCACGTCACTACCGACTGAGCTACCGGGGCTCGGCCTGCTGCAGAGGCATCAAAAAATGTTTGTATGTTTGAAAGGGTTAATCAAGTAATGAAAGACAATAGTTGAGACTTTTAACAAGTAAATTGAGAGAGATAATGAGATAAAAGTACCAGTCCTGGTGCATGAACACACAACTTTATTTCAGCCTAATAGAAATTGGTGCACTCAAGTTACCCTTTCCCAAATACAGCTGCTATCTGACACCTTCAGTCTGCAGTAGATGACTTTTCCCTTTTGCAACAATGTTTTTAATTTTATTCATATAATTATGATACTTTCATTCATGAAGATTTTTCCATATTTTATGCCTAATAGGTGCTTTCAAAGTCTTCTGCTGCAGATGTGCTGTATGTGGGAAGTGTTTAACCCTTTCCATCATACAACAATTCTGCAGCACATGACTTTGAAAACATGCAGACAGAAATAGGGAAAATCTATATGAATGAAAATAAAAATATTGGATAAAGTTGAAAACATTGTGGCGAAAGGGGAAATTACTCATTATGAGCAATTTCACCTTTCGCCACAATGTTTTCAAAAGTCGTCTGCTGTAGATGCGTCAAAATGCGTCTGAAGCGGGAAAAGGGTAAAGGTCATTTCAATATAGAAAAAAATGTTACATGACGACAATAAACAATGACATACCTCTGGTGTGTAATACATGTGACTACTATAAATAGTCATTGAGTACAATTAACCCTTTCCCTCATATAGACGCTTTTCGAAGCCTCTGAGCAAATGTTGTCTGCTACATGATACTTCAAAATGTTGTCTGCTATTAAAATATGCATCAAAACGTTGTCTGCTACATATGCATCACAATGTTATCTGCTACATATGCATCAAAATGATGTCTGCTACATGTGTGTCAAAATTGTATCTGTTACATATGCATCAAAATATTATCTGCTACATATGCATCAAATAGTGTCTACTACATATGTATCACAATGTTATCTGCTACATATGCATCAAAATATTGTCTGCTACATATGCATCAAAATGTTTCTGCAGGTCAGAGAGGGTAAATCAGACAGGCTTAGAATGCCTCCTTTTGTTTCTATTATAAATGTGTCTGTAGATGGGAAAGGGTTAAATCGGATGGGCCTAGAATGCCCCCCTTTTCAACAATAGAATCTACCTTATCATAAACCAGGCTCAAAATGCTAAGATTTTGACACATTTGTAGTAGTCAACTTTTGAAATCATTTTGCCAATGAGCAATTTCTCCTTTTACCATATTATTTCAATTTTGTTCACTTATTTTGCTGTCATTGATAGAATGTTCATATTTTTGCCAAGATCTTTTCAAAACTGTTTGCTGCAGATTTGTTTATCTGAAGAAAAGGGTCAATATTTTTTTTTTTTTTAAAAACCACACTCTTTGCTACGCCTACACATTTTAAGGCTTAATCGTTTCAGCAGATAACTGATGGTGAAATGAGATATTTCTAATAAAATGGCTGAGTCGTGGGAAACGAAAAGGAAACAAGGGCACCGCAAAGCGGCTGCATCCCCTTGGTATTCAAAGTCCAATTTTGACCTTGACCTTTAACCTATGACCTTGAAAATAAATAGGCTTCTAGACCTTGCCATTATACTAACTGTATACCAAGTTTGGTTAAGATCGGTTGAAAGATGTTCAGTGTAGAGTGGTCACAAGGTTGTTACGGACGGACGCACAGACAAACGAAAGAACAATTTGTTTGTTTGGAGTTTAACGCCGCTTTCAACAGCTTTGGTCATATCACGGCGGTCAGTGCACCTACCCATGTTTTCCTGGCTTTCCCACACCAGTACTTACACAACATTCTTTCGAAGCCACTGACTACTTTCTCACATAGATCAGAGGTGAGAGGCAAACATCGCCCGAAAGAATGTCGCCGCAACCGGGTATCGAACCCGTGACCTCCAGATCACGAGTCAGATACGCTACCAATTGAGCTACCCGGCCGGGCTACGAAAGAACAAACGGACAGTCCCGTTACTATAAACCCATCGCAAACTTTGTTAGCCGAGGGGATAACAAGAGGGGCCAAGGTGGCCCTAAATCGATCACCTGTGTGATAGTATAGAAGCAAATTTGTCTTATGAGTAACAGCTAATGTCAGGACACAAATCTGCAGTAGAAGACTTCGAGAGCATCTTGGCAAAAAACCTGAAAATCTCTTTTAATGAATGTACTGTAATTATTATTGGTAGAGTTGAAAAAATAAGTTTAAACAATGTTTTCAAAAGCCGTCAGATGCAGATGCAGAGGCATCAGAAAGCGTCTGTATGTGGGAAAGGGTTTACAAGCGTGAGAATGTAACTACAAGAAGTGGACGCTGTAAGTGAAACAGCTTATCAGTAAAGGGCATTTGTGGTAAGGCAGGAAATTTTAGAACAATTTGAAAGACAACCTCTAAAGGAACATTCCTGTGAAGTTTGGGTGAAATTGATCAAGTGGATTAGGAGGATCTCAGATGCCATTTGAAGCTAAACAAAATTAAATTCTTTTTAGTCCTTTACTGATGCCTACTGGCAGCTATCTTTTTCAATCAATTAATAATTGCTTGAACAAATCATGTAGAAGCTCATTAAATAAACATTTTTGCTAAATTATGTAGAATTATAAAGTTTTGTCATTTTTCCCCTTTTCTGATGATGTCTGTAATGCCATGATTTCAATCAATCAATATGGCTTGAACATTTTTGGTAGAGGCCGTCACTCAAAAAACATTTCTACCAAATTATCTGGGTAACAGACAAGCAGATTCAGAGGAGAATAATTTTAAAGATTGGGCATTTTTCTCCCTCTCTGATAATGCAGCAACCAAATTGCTATATAGAATTTAAATCTTTAAACAATTTTGAAAGAGGACCACCAAAGAAACAATTTCCTGTGAAGTCTGGATGAAATTGGTCCCATGGTTTACAGGAGAAGATGCAATCTGAAGCTTAGTTTAATTTAGCATCTTTTCTGATGCCATCTGGTTTATATGTCTTTCACCAATCTATATGGTTTCAAAAAGAAATGTAGATAGTCACTGAAGGAACATTTTGACGCAATATCTTGAAATCAGACCAGTAATTTTATAAATGGAATTTTTAAATTTGTGTCAATTTGCCCCCTTTTTGCTACTGTCTGGCTGCCATGTATTTCAACCAATCAGTATGGCTTTGTAGAGGATCACCAAAGGAAAACTTCTACCAAATTATATTGGAATCTGACAGGACAATTTAGAAGAGATGCCACAGCAACCAAAGTTCTCCATAGAATTTAAGAGGATCACCAAAGGAACATTCCTGTGAGGTTTGGTTAAAATTGGTCCTGTGCTTTATGAGGAGAAGTCCTTTAAAGCTGAAAGTTAATGAAGATGACAGAGGACAAAGACAGACAGTTAGAGTGACCTGGAATAGATCACCTTGATTCTTGGGCTCAGCTCTAAAACAACTTCATGAATGAATTTCCCACATCCAACAAAAGGAAAGGAACTGAGCTCTCATGGGTATCTAACTACTGTATAATTTTGATTGAGATATAATCAAAACTGAAGATTGTATCGCGTTCACAAGCTATTGTTTACGGACGCACAGACGACGGACACCACGCCACGGCATAAGCTCTTCTGGCCTTTGGACAGTAGAGCTAAAAACCGTCTGCTGCAGAGGCGTAAGAAAGCGTCTATATGTGGGAAAGGGTTATACTAAATAATTTTACCAACAGAGAACTTAAATGTCTCTACAAAAACACCCAAAGATTTCTCCAGGTTTCAGTCAGAGCTCTAGATAAGGGGCATTTTTCATGTTCTAAAATCCTTATTTGATATTCAAACCCTATGTTGTGGGTACTCAAAAGAATCGTCAGTGAGACGATTCTTTTGAGGAACCCACAACATAGGATTTGGTTGAGTAATAAGAGAAATATTGTGCGGAAAAGACCTAGCTGTTCACTCCCTCCCTTCATAAAGAGCAATTTCTCCTTTCGCCACAATATTTTCTCCTCTATTTATTAATTTCACTTTCATTAATAGTGATTTTTTCATATTTCAACCAAGTCGCTTTTAAAGTTGTCCTGCTGCAGATTAATTGTTTTTGAGAAAGCTATAACGGGAAAAAAAATAGGAATTACCTATCCTTCACAACAGAAAACATAAATCAAAACCTACTTTTTTATCAAATAACAACTGGGAGTGGGTATTATACATACATCTCCGGTAAAATAATCCAAAAATTAATATGAATCTAAAAATTCAAGAAAATGTCCTTCACGACAGAGTACACAAATCAAAACATATCCTTCCATTTATCAAAGAAACAACCTGCAGTATTTTACATCTCTAACAGGTAAGGAAAAATATTAGAAGATGTCACATAGATCATACCCTTTTCCCACATATCTAAAGACGCTTTCAGACGCCTCTACGGCAGACGACGACTATTGAAAACATTGTGGTAAAAGGTGAATTTCTCCATTTACCACAATATTTTCAATAATTGTCCTTTCATTTATAGACTTTGCATAAATATTATGTTTTACTAAATGCTTTAACAGTCGACCGCTGCAAATTTGTTGTATGTGGGAAAGAGTTAAACTAGATAAGAACATTTCAATGAAATATTTCCTCAAAACATAAATCACACAAACTATAAAATATAGCCTACTTTTTATCAATGAAATGCTAGGGAGTATTTGGTACTTTCTTTAATATATTACAGGTAAAAAAAGATCAAAAATTAATCCCCTACTTTTCAAAGCTATGAAATTTTACAACAGGTGTATTGCAAACATGACTTTAACCACCTTTCCGCCACAAAGCCAATCTGTAGCCTACATCATTGAATAAACCTAGGCAAAGCTATGTTTAAAAAAACTTTATATATTTTTTAACAGTGATGATATGGCAAAAATGTTCAGTTTTCAAATGTTGTCTGCTTCAGATACATCTGAAGGAGTTAAAAGGGTTAGTTTAACCCTTTCCCTCATATAGACACTTTCTGACGCCTCTGCAGCAGACGGGTTTTTGAAAACATAGTGACAAAAGAAGAAATTGCACAAAACATGCAATTTCTCCTTTTGCCACAATGTTTTCTACTTTTAGTCATAGGTTATTGGACATTCAATTATGGAGATTTTCTATGTTCTGACAAAATACGTTTAAAGTTGTCTGCTGCAGAATTGTCGTATGTGGGAAAGGGTTAAACCGTATACCCAATTGCAGACGCATCTGCAGCAGATGAATTTGGAAAACATTGTGGCAAAAGAAGAAATTGGTCATATTGAGCAATTAGTTGTTTTGCCTTTTAACCCTTTCCCACCTGCAGACGCATTTTAACGCAATAGCAGCAGACGACTTTTGAAAACATTGTGGCCAAAGGTGAAATTGCTCATGATGAGCAATTTCACCTTTGGCCACAATGTTTTCCACTTATCGTCATTGGTTATCCATTCAATTATAGAGATTTTCCATTTTTTGACAAAATATGTTCAAAGTCGTCTGCTGCAAAATTGTTGTTTGAGGGAAAGGGTTAATGTTTTCAACTGTGTTCATTAATTACACTGTTGTTACTAGAGGTTTTTCATACTTTTGTCAAGATGTTTTCAAAGTGATCTACATACTGCAGAATTGTCATATGTGGATACGGGTGTCTACATAATTAGAAAGGGTCTTTAAATATTAACCCTTTCCCTCATACATACACTTCCTGACGCCTCTGCAGCAGACGACTTTCGAAAACATTGTGGCAAAAGTTCAATTTCACCATTTGCCACAATATTTTCAACAATTTAATGATCTATCAGTTATTAATGGAGATTTTTCACATTTTTCAAATAAAAGATGTTTTCAAAGTTGTCTGTATGTGGGAAAGGGTTAACCCTTTCCCTCATATAAACGCTTTCTGACGCTTCTGCTGCAGACGGCTTTTGAAAACATAGTGACAAAAGAAGAAATTGCTAAAAACAAGCAATTTCTCCTTTTGCCACAATGTTTTCCACTTTTAGTCAAAGGTTATCCATTCAATTATAGAGATTTTCTATTTTTTGATAAAGTTGTCTGCTGCAGAATTGTAGTATGAGGGAGAGGGTTAAACCTATAACTAACTGATATAAATTCTTTGGCATTTTTGCAAACAACATTGTTCTCAGTTGTTTATGCATTTCACAGCAAGTGTATTTCGCACTAAACATTTATAAATATTAACTTTTTATCTGATACAAACAATATGAAATAATTGCAACATACAACTTTTGATTAACATTGTAAGAACAAACCTGAAACTGTTCATTAATTTGGAGCAGTTTTTCCCTTTTTCACAATGTTGACAACCCTGTTTCAAAGTTGATAAACAATGTCCCTGATTTTGCTAACTTGTAATTAGATGTTTGCAAAGCCAAATCTTACAAATCTGTATCAGGTTAACCCTTACACGGCCTTACCCACACACAACAATTTTGCAACAGACAACTTTATAAACATCTTGGAAAAAATATTGAACATGTCTATGAAAGAAAGCATAATTATTGAATTGAGTTGAAAACATTGTGGCAAAGAGGGAACATTGCTGGCTTTGATCAATTTCTCCTTTTGTCACAATGTTTTCAAATGTTGATGCTGCAGAGGTCACAAAACGGAAGGGTTAAAAGGTTGCCCCTAAGCCTACTAAATTATGTAACATTAATTGACTCCCCACCCTTTGTTGCAGAAAGTTCCAAAGATGCCCATCTTTAACCCTTTCCAAATTACATACATGCTATATTGAACAGTCATGTAGGAAAAATATGCAAATAATTAATATATATATTAATTAACTCTATGAATGTTTTATTATATTATAGAGGTGAAAACATTGTGGCAAATGTAACAAGAGCACAGCGTACGGCACAGACACTCGACTGATAGAAAACAGAAAAAAAGCTGAGCTGAACAAAAAACCTTAACCGGACGACCACGCCGCCGCCACAGAAAAAAAGCTGAGCTGAACAAAAACCTTAACTGGACGACCACGCCGCCGCCACAGAAAAAAAGCTGAGCTGAACGAAAAACCTTAACCGGACGACCACGCCACCGCCGACGAAGACGCCAGGGTCATGACAATAGCTCTCGTCTTTTCAAAAGTCAAACTAAAATTAACTTGCTTTTGAGAAATCTCGTCTGTTGTCTCAAATTTTTTAAAATCTGTATGCTGCAAACGCCTCGGATTTCTTCATGCATGTTGGAATGGGTTTAACCCATTACCTAATACAACAAATTAAAAATCATCAGCTGCAGATGCGTCAAAATGCATCTGGAAGTAGGCAAGGGTTAAATTTACCCTGATAGACATCTGAAGCAGACAACATTATCCCATTTTGCTGCAACATCTGCTGCAAATACCTTGAAAAGCTTGAGCACATGTGAATGGGTTAACCCTTCCCCAACTGCAGACGCATTTTGTTTTGACGCAATAGCAGCAGACGACTTTTGAAAACATTGTAGCCAAAGGTGAAATTGCTTATGACGAGCAATTTCTCCTTTGGCCACAATGTTTTCAACTTTATTTAACAATTAGGCTATCTTTTATGGACATTTTTCAGGTTTTTCTCACAATGTTTAAAAAGTGGCCTGCAGCGGATTTGTTGTATGTGGGAAAGGGTTAACCCTTTACCACATGCAAAAAAATCTGCAACAAAAGACTTTAACCTTTCCCTCATGTAGACGCTTTCTGACGCCTGAAAAACGTGCAATTTCTCCTTTTGTCACAATGTTTTCCACTTTTAGTCATAGGTTATCCATTCAATTATAGAGATTTTCCATTATTTGACAAAATATGTTCAAAGTCGTCTGCTGCAGAATTGTCGTATGACAAAGCATGAATTAATCTCTATATGAAAGTTTAAGTATTGAATAGAGTTGAAAACATTGCGGCAAATGTAGAAATTATTAGCAATTTTCTCCATTTGTCACAATGTTTTTCAAAAGTTGTCTGCTGCGGAGGAGTCCAAAATGCGTCTGCAAGTGGGAAAGGGTTTAGATGGAGAAGGTTATATCACTAATGTCTGCACATTTACCTCTGTTCGCTTGCTTGATACCTCCAGTCAGTGGGTCATCCTTCCCCCGTAGTTGAATTTCCATTCAGAAAAAATTACATTTCCAGATAGATGTCACTGGCACTGGGTCAAAATGTACTGAAAAAAAAAAGAGAGAGAGAAACATAATTATGAGCCTCAACTGGGGAATTTGACGCATCAACAGCAGATGACTTTAGAAATCAATGCGAGCAATTTCTCCTTTGGCTACAATGTTTCTTTACCTTTTATAACTATCCTTTAATTTACAGACATTTTTAATAAATATGCCAGAATGCTATCATAGTCGTCCGCTGCTGATTTCTGACACCTCTGCAACAAACGACTTTTGAAAACATTAATTATGACAAAAGGAGAAATTGCACATAAGGAGCAATTTCTCCATTTGCTACAAGGTTTTCAACTCTATTTAATAAATGAACTCACATTTTTTTTTTACGAGATCACGCTTTCAAAGTTAACACTTTTCCTCATACGAAAAATCTGCAGGAGTCAAATTTGAAAGCATCTAAGCAAATCAATAGAATATCTACTAAAGAAAGTGTAATTGTTTAATAGAATTAAAAATATTGTGGCCAAAGGAGAAATTGCTCCTTATAAACAATTTCTCCCTTTGCCCAGGGACCGTGTATAACTTTGCCACAACATTTTCAATAGAGAAAAAAAACATATGAGCAACATACAACAAATCTGTAGCAGATGACTTTCAAAACATCTAAGCAAAACAATAGAATGTTTACTCATGAAAGCGTTATTGTTGAAGAGAATTAATTTCATCATTAGCAATTTCTCCTTTTTCCAAAATGCTTACAAAAAATCCTCTGCTGCAGAAGCGTCAGAATTTATTTATTTATTTATTGGGGTTTTACGCCGCTTTCAAAATTATTTCAGTTATATCACGGCGACAGTTCACTTATTCATGATCCCTGGGTAAACAAACCAGTACAAGGCTAGAAAATGTGCCTTGCCCAAGGGCACTCCACCATGACCGTAGTGCCGCGACTGGGGATCGAACCCGGGACACCCGGTTACCACCAGAAGCGTCAGAAAGCTTCTGAGAAAGGGTTAATAATTATATCTGTGTAAAGTGAAGATTCAGGCGAGTCTGTGCACTGTCTTGACTGTTTGTCCATTAGCTAATTAGCCCTATATGCAGAGGACTAGATTTAGGAGGAGTAAACTAAGGTCTTTCTTATATGATACCTCTCTTAGCACTCATTAAAAACCTATGTTGTGGGTACTCAAAAGAATCGTCTCACTGAGACGATTCTTTTGAGTACCCACAACATAGGTTTTAGAGGTCAAATAAGGATTTCAGAACATGAAAAATGCCCCTTATCTAGAGCTCTGCTAGTATATTATATGCGAAACAGAACATGAAAAACGCTCCTTACCTACAGCTCTGTAGATGTATTTTTTGTTTTGCTTGTATGGTGTCTTATGCCACTTGCCACACTATTTCAGTTATATCCCTCATTTCCGAGGTAGTAACCAGTTCTACTGGTACATCGTTTTATCCTGACACCAGCAAGTCAATGTAGTGTTAACCCTTTACCTCATATAGACGCTTTCTGGCGCCTCTGCAGCAGAAGGCTTTTTGAAAACATAGTGACAAAAGAAGAAATTGCTCAGAACGAGCAATTTCTCCTTTTGCCACAATGTTTTCCACTTTTGGTCATACTCAGCCTCAGCGGTTATCCATTCAATTATAGAGATTTTCTATTTTTTGACAAGATATGTTCAAAGTCGTCTGATGCAGAATTGTTGTATGAGGGAAAGGACTTAACCCTACAATCCTGAGCTCCAAGGAGGGCAAGCAATTATTACCATTTTAAAAGTATATACATGTAATTGTAATTATCTTTTTACAAAAAAAGAAGTGATTAAGCCATACTTGGCCGCATTGTACTTTATATTATCCAATTATGGTGAGTGAACAAGAGAAAGTTGATGCAACGCATCAATGTCGCCGGAAATCCATACTGCAGTAACTGTTATGCATAACACTAACATTAATAGTAGTTGAATAAACAGTTATCAACTGAGGGGCATATTGGAACATCAGGGGTGGGGTCAAGTGAAAATGTATCATAACTTGCATTGTTTTGTCAACGAAGTGAATGATAATTGAAGCCTTTCATTGTTTATGATCAATCTCCATTCCAAAGTAGGTTGACCATACACACAACCAACTAATTATTGATCATAAACAGTAACGGAAATGAGTAATCTTGCCAATCATTAGTCTTAGTATGTATACAGTGCTTTCATTAAGGAATAATTATAAGATTTGTGAATTCCACATACACTTTTCAAGATGTTTGTCAGAATATTTGAATTTTATTATTTTTCAATAAAACCACAAAACAGACAATTTAGGATTTGCATGCAATAGCACGTCATTTTACCTTTCCTCTATTAAAGTCAACAGTGGACACCTTTGCAGCAATCTACTTTAAAATAATGAGATAAGGGTTAAATCGCTGAAGACATGAGTTTTCTCTTTTTCTCAAGATGATATTAGCTTGGCATCCTAATTATATCATACTTTAACAAATGTTGAAATGTAGTTCAATATTTATAAATTAGACCACCTTCGAAATATAATATCAACTAAACAGTTAAATCTCATTGAAATTGTTGTATAATTTAAACTTAATTTCGAACATAAACTGAGCCCTACAACATGTTAATTTATTTTAATTCTTTCCTTCCTTTTTCATAATGAAAATAACAAACTATTCATGTTTTAAAATTGTATTATGATGAGCGCCCTTGTGTCAATGATGCATAACAATATGCAGATCGGAAGCAATATGCCTTTAGGGAATTAAATGACACATTTAAAATTGTCAAGGACGAAATAATTTTGTACGAAAGACCCGATTCTTTCTTATTCGCAGAGGTGTCGTTCTTGAAACTCTCTTTATAGGCAGAGAGTGTTCGTTCATTTTTCTATTAAAACCAGTTTTATCTCGCTTTGTTCTTTTCTTCATTTGTTTTGAACCAAATAAACATTTTAAATCGCATATGATTTACTATTTGCAAGTGAGTGTAAAGAGCGGCTCTCTGCAAAGGAGATTGATCTACGCAGTTGGTATTCGCGAGTCACGCGATCAACAGTTTTAGCTTAGAAACAGTTCATATTTTAGATATACATGGATAAACATTATAAAATGCCTTCTTCACAAATCAAGACATCTCTTTGAACATGAAAATAACATTCAGTAAGTTAAAATTGCCATTAGAAGGAAAATATTCGACGTTGCTTTCATCAGCAGGTGCGCGTATGTTTAAAACAACATTAGACTGCGCGACGTAAAGTTTTGTAGTTATAGCCTTTTGATTACATGTAGTATATAGTGTAAAATACAGTATTTCATTCTAGCAAATAGGGACTGTTTTGTCTTCGTAAATGAAACAAAAAAACATAAATGCAAGTCAAAATAAAGAAACTGAAAATACCTAAAACATCGGAATATTTATTTTATTTTAGATGTGTCATTACTTAGTGTTTTTAAACAAACACAATTGTAATATGTTCAAGACATCTAAATGTGTTTCTTTCTAATAATAATCCCCCCTCCCATGTGATTTCCGAAAACCTATTAAAAATAGAAGTCGCGGGCTTCTGCCCGGCGACTAATAAGATCCCATTTTAGTCATTCATGTTTATAACAGGTTGTACAATGACAGCAGACGACTATAGAAAGCAACGTGAGCAAATTCTCGATCCATTTGCCACAATGTTTTCCACTCTTTTCAATAATTATACTTTCATTAAAAGATATTGTCCATCATAGTGCTTAGATGTTTTGAAAGTCGTCTGCTGCAGAATTGCTGTATGTGGGAAAAGATTAATGGGTTATCTGCTGCAAGGGTATCAAAACGTCATAGTTTTCAAGAACATTTCACACCATAGTGGGAAAAAAATTATTTTTTTGTGAAATAAGACGTTTGCGTTCCATATGCAGTAATACGTAGGTTATATTACTAGTTACAAAACTGGTATATGATTTATGAATTCCCACATACATATATGCATTCTGACACATCTGCAGCAGTTTTAGTTTGAGAACAAATTTACAAAAGAAGGAATTACCCATTAAGAGCAATTTCTTCTTATGCCACAATGTTTTCCTCACTGGTCATTTACCCAGTTTCCAAAGGGTTGAGCATTTTGTACTAAGAGAAACCAGTTTTGCCTGTTTTTTATTGTCAACAACCTAGAGTGCCAAGAAAACATCGCATGTTAACAATGTATCCCTAGAAACCCGATATAGATTTAAAAACATTGTTGGAATGCTAAGGAGAAATTACTCATGTTTTCAAAAGTCTTCTGCTGCAGAGGCATTTTTTCAAACCACATATAGACACATTATGATGCCTTTGCAGCAGATGACCTTTGAAAACAAAGTGCAACAATGTTTTCATCTCTATTTAATAATTGAACTGTCGATCATTTATGGAGATTTTTCACATTTATGCCAATATGTTTTCTCCTTTGTCTGCTGCAGATTTGTTGTATCTGGGAAAGGATGAATATTGTCTGTATCAGATAAGGATCAACTGAGGAGAGCAAATAATTCTCCTAAAGTAAAACGAAATTGGATAAATCAATAGAATCAATAGAATCAATAGAATTGCAGCAAAGTTCACACGCAAGTCTTATGAGGATCTGGTCATTTAGGTCATAATTTATTAATCGTTGTAATTAAGTTAAACAATAGTTGCTACTGTTCACAGAACCATATAAAAGTACTGTTTAAACCCTTTCCCACATCTAGACGCTTTCTGACACCTCTGCTGAGTGAAGACTGTTTGAAAACATTGTGACAAAAACAAGCAATTTTTCCTTTTGACACAATATTTTCAACTTTATTCAATAATTATTCTTTCATTTATAAAAAGTTTCCATGCCTTCAAAGTCATCTGCTGCAGATGTGTTACTGTTGACCATGAACTACCATGAACAGCCATGTTTTTCCATGGTTTTACGAGGCAATTACCATGAACAGCCATGTTTTTCCATGGTTTAACGAGGCAATTACCATGGTTGACCATGGTCAACCATTGACACAAATATTAACCATGGTCATGATCAAGTTTAACCATAGTCATGATCAAGGTTAACTATAGCCAACCATGGTAATAAATTCTAGCCATGTCCTCAAGCTTGATCATAGTCAACCATGGTCTACCATGATAGTAATTAATCTGCTGGTTGATTTGCCAGTTATGTCAGAATGTGTTCTGTATCTGCTGTTACACTGCAAGAACTTTGTAACAATTTTCTTTTAAATATTAATGGTTTTATTTGGATTCTAAAAAAATGTTCGATAAATTGCCAACATATATTAAGGACACGTATAGAACACTTCTAGAACCAATTTAATAATTGCAACAACAACAACAGGAAGTTTGGATTTTAAATTTTCACAAAACACTCGGTTATCATGGATTGTCAGCAAATATTAAGTTCATAGTGATTTGTAAATAACTTTTCTTCTCATTCTAATGATAAAAGCAGATAAAATAAACATAAAATGAAGATTTACAAGCACAGAATTTATTCAGAAATGGCAATGTATTCAACTTGGCTTGGAAACACTTGACAGGTAAAACTTATGTTAATGAATGTTTATTCAGTGATTTAAAGTGAAATTCATCATCTTTGGTGATAACTTGTAACATGATAATTTTCTGGAACACTTTTAGGCCTTATAAGGCAGTTCCAGGCCCTGGCATTTTCAGTTAATTTTGTAATTGTGAACAATTTATAATGTATGTCTTAACTGATATTTTTAGATTTTTATTTGACAGCTATCCAGTTGATATTTGGTGTGTATTCACCACAGACAACCATGGTCATTCATGGTAAACCATGGTATTTCATGTTCAACCATAATCTGCCATTTATTCAGCCATGTCATTACAGGCAATGAGAAAACATGGTATCTCATGGTAAACCATGTTATTTCATGGGTTACCATGAGTATCAGTGACCATTGTCAACCATGGTATTCAATGGTTAACCATGGATATTGATGACCATGGTCAATCATGGTTATAAACTATGGTACCATTTAACATTACATGGTTTTCAATGGTAGACCATGGTTGTACAGTGATGGTATATCATGGAATACCATGGTTTTTCATTGAAGAATACCTTGGTTTTTCGCCTGGGGGCTTCCAGTATGAATGCCTTGCAATATTTAGCACAATGAGATTTATAGACCTGCCAGTGTGACCACATATTGGGATTTCTCTTAAGCATATTAAGTTTAGATAAATTACTTTAAATCATCCCCTTTAAACTCTATATACATGTTTTGAGTTTTTTCAAATTTAAAAAAAAAAAGACCAAGACCGGTATATTAATTCAATGTATGTACATTTTTAGTTTAGCGAAATTAATACTGTATCCAGTAAAATAGTGAACCATTCATTTGAATTTGGTTACCTGCCTCATATGTTTTAATATTTCAATAGTATCTCAAACCGGGAACCAATAAAGGTGCTCTTAATGTAGTCTGGTTGCTGACATCCTATGCGCAGTAATAAGAGGAAGGAACTCCAGACTACGCTAAATGAGCCAAAGAAAATCTAGCCTTTATTATGTCACTGTGTGGGCTTATCCGTTATATTTAAGCAAGCATAAAATATACTACAGAAAATAGAAAACCAATTAATTATGGCTATCTGCTTAATTCCTTATCTGCTTCATTTGCTTTTCTATTTGATGTAATTGCTTGAACCAGGCGCGAAAAAAGGACGATTAATGCTCGTTCAACATTTTGATGAAACAATAAAAGAAAGTGGTGTTTTTGCAGTATACTAGTGTTGGAATTTGCCACAATAATGTCAACACTTTTCAATTATCATACTATCGTTTATAGAGATTTTCTATAATTTGTACTTGATAATTTCAAAATCTGTCAGGTTAAACATCATTGAAATAATTGTGGCAAAAGGAGAAATTGCTCATAATAAGCAATATCTGCATTTGGCACAATAATTTCAACACTTTTAAACTTTTAAATTATCATACTATCATTTATAGAGATTTTCAATATTTTGAACTTAATAATTTCTCTGCTGCGGATTTGTTTTATATGGGAAAAGGTTAAATCCAATATCCACTATCATGACTTACCGATGACAAACCAAAAAACAGATTTTCTGTGTGTCAGCATTATTTGACAAAAATTATCATAACAGGACTTGTGTTCGATATTTGCTAGTTGATTGTTTTTAGTACGAATTGAAATTTATCATAACCTCATTTCAATTTATCTCTAGTATTAGTCTTTTATGTTATTTTTCATTATCAGTTTAACCAGGGACATAGATATCTACGTCCCTGGTTTAACTCTTAATCATCGCATTCGCTTAAAACACGGACCAGGTGTCAGGTTGAATATCCTACATAATACTTAAATCTCCAAATACGATATCTGCAACTACAGATTAAAATTTTCTTATGATTGTGGATTTAAATGTCCTTTTTTTCATGTGCAATGAAACATTGCGGCATCTTTGACGCTTTGCGTCAAACATTCGTCTTGTATATCATATATTTTATGAATAGCTAACTGGGTACCGAGGATGAGATAAGGGGTATACTAAAGACTGCCTTGGAAAAGCAATTCCCTGTCTACAGTGACCATACTTTTTTTTTCCAAATTGATAAATTTCTGCATATTAATGACCCTGCAAAAATGGTGAGACACTCAGTCCCTATGCTCAAAATCCCCATGGGTTAAAATTGCCCTAGTAGTCAAAATCTCCATGGTAAAAATGACAGGGTATTCAAAATTCCCATGATGAATTTCTGTGTTTGTTTGTTTTTAAAACAAAGTTATATGACAGAGCCAGTCATTTAAATGATCATGCCACTGAATACCCCTAAATTTGATTTATTGCACGATTGCCTCTTAATTGAGTTCGCTTATATTAGCATATGGCCCTTTTATTCTGTTGGTTACCAAACAAATTTATTCACATGTCCAGTTTTCTAATTGTACTAATTCCCCTACTCAACACCTATGCTGTCTCCTAATGACGAAAGACCAAAGAGATCAAACAGTTACTGAGTAAGGGGCATATGCTACCCATCATGGGGATTTTGAATACCCTGTCATTTTTGCAATGGGGATTTTGACTACTACGGCAATTTTGACCGATGGGGATTTTGATATACATATGTACACTCGCAAAAATGACCACCTGCGTTCAAAGACCAGATTGATGTCTTCCCAATGTTGGTCTTCAAACACAGGTTCCACTGTTTTTCAGATATTGTACGTTGACCTTGTGAGAATCTAATATTTATTATATGGACTATGATATTATTTTCTAATTGTCCATGGTGTTTTATGCCAATTGGATCAGTATTTCAGTAATATCATGACGTTTCTTTGGTATGTTATCAGTATGGCTGGTAAGTTCACACTGACACCATGAATCAGTATTTTAGTAATATTATGACATTTCTTTGGTATATTATCAGTATGGCTCAGTAAGTTCACACTGACACCAGTCCATCATATGTAATGCTATATTCGTTGCCCTGACTACTGGAGGAATCAGAGCCACTACAACCAAGTTATTGAAATCAATACATTTACTTTCACATCCCTTTCCCACATACATCAAATCTGCAGCAGACCATTTTGAAAAAATATCGCAAAAACATGAAATACTCTCCATATATGAGAGTTTTATCATTAAAAGAGAGTTGGAAACAATGTGGCTTAAGGTGAGCAATTTCTCCTTTTGCCACATTATTTTCAAAAGTCGTCTGCTGCAAAATGCATCTGCAACGAAAGGGATATACAGAGATCTTCCATATTTATTTCCTGCTATAATTTTTTCTACTGCATAATTTGTAATTGTGGGAAAGGGTTAAATATTACACCTCCTGTTAACCCTTTCCCTCATACGGCAATTATGCAGCAGACGACTTTGAACGTATTTTGTCAAAAAATAGCAAATCTCCATAATTGAATGGATAACCTATGACTAAAAAGTGGAAAACATTGTGGCAAAAGGAGAAATTGCACGTTTTGTGCAATTTCTTCTTTTGTCACTAATATTGTTTTCAAAAAGCCGTCTGCTGCAGAGGCGTCAGAAAGCGTCTATATGAGGGAAAGGGTTAATCAAGAAGACTGAAGCAGGAAAAATAAGCAATCTTCTCAAATGTCACCTGCTGTTGAGGTGTCAAATGTTGTTAATCCCTTTCCCACATGTAAACAACAAATCTGCAGGAGACAACTTTGAAAACATGCTGGGAAATATATTGAAAATCTCTCTAAATCAAAGTATGATCATTAAACCCTTCCCAAAAACAGGCGCTTTCTGCAGCATATGTTTTTAAAAATCATTGTGGCAGAAGAAGAAATTGCTCATGATGAGCAATTCCTCATTTTGCCACAATGTTTTCAACTTTCAACTTCATTAACTGTTCTTCCATTCTAAGAAGAGATTCCGTATTTTTGATGAAATGTTTTCAAAGTTGCCTGCTGCAAATTTGTTGTATGGGAAAGGGTTAAATAAGTTGAAAATACTGAAAAAAACATGAGCAATAATTATCACTTATCATGAGCAGTTTTCCTTTTGCCACAATGTTTTCAAAAGTCGTCTGCTGCAGATGTGTCAAAATGCATCTGCATAATTATGTGAGAGGGTTAATTTATTACGAGCAATTTCTCCTTTTGCCACAATGTTTCAGAAGTCGTCAGCTGCAGATGTGTCAAAATGCATCTGCATAATTATGTGAGAGGGTTAAATCAGGATGAAGATAGAAACACCTATAATTTATCCTTAGAGGAGAAAAAAAATGCATTATCATTGCAGTAACATAGTGACAAGCCAAACATACATAAACACAAGTTATTTTTTCCCCAGGTATAAACGATCTTTTAAAGCACTTAACCCTTTCCCACATACAACAAATCTGCAGCAGACAATTTTGAAAATGATTATTAATGAAAGTTAAGGACATTGTGGTAAAAGGAGATATTGCTCCTAAAAGTAGTCCCCTCCACTGATGTGATAGGGAAAAGATTGAGAACATTTGAAGGAAAATGACTGACAAATTGCATACTCAGCAATTTTGCTTTTTCCTACAATATTTTCCCACATAAAAACAAATCTGCAGCAGAATCGGACATCAAAAACAACTAGATCAAAACATGAAAAATTAAAGTATCATTATTGAATACAGTTCACAGATTTGGAAAACATTGTGGCAAAAGGTGGAAATTGCTCATAATGAGCAATTTCTCCTTTAGCCACAATGTTTTCAAAAGTATTCTGCTGCAAACATGTCAGAATGCATCTACAAGTGGGAAAGGTTAAGTATGTATAACATAAATTTATTATTCCAGTTTTCTAGGTATTCCATTTTTACTCCAATTTTTTTCAAAGCAGCTGAATTTTTAAATACCATAAATGGTAAGGTAAATGGTTAAAGACATACAATTTCATGTGTATTTACCTATTATGATGGCTTATTATATATTCTCACTATGATCTGCTGAAAAAGAAAAAGATTTCTAAAGAATAAATCAAGTAAACTAAATATATACAAATTTGGGACAGCTTGTTTGTTTGTCCGGTGTTTTACGCCACTTTCATAAATTTTCTGTTATTTTCAGTTTATTTACAGTTATTTTCAGTTATATCACAGCATTTCCTGGGTAACTTACCAGTATTTAGTCCATTTATCCGGCCATCAGCAGGTCAGCTGAAATGCTCACCCAACAACACTGAGCACCAAGGTAGGAAAGCCATTAATTATTAATTATAACGTAAGAAGAAAAATAAATAATTAAGAAATGTTTTTCAAGTATGAAAAAAATCCATTTTGTGTAGTAAAATTACGCTTTCACGGAAATTGTCGAGTGCGAAAAGTGAAAATATACTGACTTCCGGTTTACCGTGATGACGTAGTAATGAGGAAATGTTTTGATTTCAATAATGGAGGATTAGTTACATTACGGAGCTTAAGATGAAGAATTATACTGTTCGTCGTCTTCTTTCAAAGGAAGCAGCGATGAGTCAGCTATTTACAGTGAGACAGATGACCTTGGCATCGATCTAGCACCTTTAGGGATCAGACCATACCAGTTTGAGCCAGTAAAACGATCTGAAACGAGCAGTGAGTCAGAAGACGAAGCAGGACGTGAAATACATGTACAATAAATATATTTTGAAACTTATCAAAACTGGTATGACCAGGCCGGTCATCCATCCTGGAAAACCTCCCACACACGCCCTATAGTTACAAATTACAATAGAATAGATACGAAAGTTTGACTTTGTGATAGAGTAGATACGAAAGTTTAACTTTGTGATAGAGTAGATACGAAAGTTTGTCTTCGTGATAGAGTAGAAAAGAACCAGGGAGAGCTGCTCATTCATGAGCATAAGTATCTCCTTTTCAAACATTGTTTTTAAATTTGTTTTATTGCTATTAACCCAGTTTCACCCTTGGAGAAGCATTTTGATAAATATATCTACAGCAGTTCACTTTTGAAAACGTGGCAAAAAGAGAAAATTGCTGATAATGAACAGAACACTTTCTCATTATGAAACAATGTTTTCAATTCCATTTATAAATTATACTTTCATTTACAGAGATTGTTATGATCATACTTTTGCTTAGATGTTTTTGCATGTTGCCTCAACTTGCCTGCTGCAGATGTTGTGTAGGCAGGTGAGAAAAGATTGTCACATACTGGCAAAAGAGCGAGCAGTGGTAGGATGGTTGATTGATTGGTGTTTTAGGCCACTTTCAACAACTTCTCAGTTATACCACGGTGTTTCCTTGGTAAGATACCAGTTATACTACTGGTCCATTTATCCTGACACCAGTCAGTCAGTCGTAATGCTAACCCCGCAACTCCAAGGTGGGCAGCACTTACTACTATTTTTAAAACCCTGCCTGTAGGTCACACCTACAAGATTCTGCACCCAAAGGGGACGCACTACCACTATGTGGCGGTCCCAGGTAGTGGGTCGATTGACAGTCAGACGATGGAGAATTGATCCCTATGTGTCACCCTGCAGGTGAAATAAAAATCCATTTTCTTTGTCTGGCTATCAGAAAATCAATTATCAATAGAATCATTACAATGAAAAAAAGTTTCATTTTTAGCTCCACTGGCTGAAAGCTGAAAGCCAGTTTAGCTTATGTCATGGCGACTTGTCCATCATGCGTATGTTTGTGCGTAAACATAATGTCCTCACCAGAATTCCTTTTAATCCATGTAGAAATCTGGTTTCCATTGCAACAAAAAAAGAATACTCCCATACTGGTTGGCCAATTTTTAAATAGTTTTGTGAAAATGTCTCTTGGGTGACCCTCTATCAGATTTCTTCAAGCCATATTGGTTGGTCAAAAAAACATGGACGCCAGGAGGCTGGGCTGTTTTGCCTTTAATGGCTATAGTGATAATTTTTAATAATCCTCGCTCCAAATCTATATAGCCGATTTCTAAAAGAAATGGTAGAAATGTTCCTTGGGTGACCTTCTATCAGATACCTTCAAGCCATGTTGATTTGTCAAAAAACATGAACACAAGGGGTGGAGCTGTTTTTGCCTCATATTGATACAGTGAAAATTTTAAAAATCTTCTTCACCATAAGCATGTTGATTGCCATTGGTAAAAAAACATGTCCGTTGGGGAAATAGCTGTTTTTGCATAATATATGGCAATAGTGATTTAATTTTTGCCTAATGACGGTGGAGCATTACTAGCACTCTTTGGCCTCTTAATGTTCCTTGCTAAATCGGTAAGATTGATCTACATTTTAAAACCTTGAATTAAATATTTTCCAGTACTTAAGCAAAAACTGTTGTCGCCTTTGCAGCAAACAATTGTTCTACCTTTATTAACTAACAGATACTGTCCTTTCGTTTATAAATTGTTCCTTTTTTTTTATAGAATATTTTCAAAGGCATCTGCTGCTGATTCATTGTTGATGGGTTAGCTTTAGACAGGAACAAAACATTCTGATGTTTTAAAAGCAGACAACTTAAGAACTAAATAGGTAAATGATTAGGGGAATGAAATTCAATCAGTTAATTTTGAGCAATTTTGTCCTTTTAACACAATATTTTCAAAAGATCTGGCCCCGAAACTATAAAACTTTTAAAACGTTCTCCATGCTCAGACATGAACTCCATGCTCCAAATAAGGCTTCTGATTGGTCAATTTGGAGAACGAATGTGCTTCTGACCAATCAGATTCTTGAGCATAAATGCTGAGTACAGATTAAACTTTTATAGTTTTGGAGCCAGGCTACAGAAAGGGTCTGTATTTCGGAAAGGGTAAATGACTGCTACACCAATGAGCTGATCAATTGATTGATTGATTGATTGGGGTTTAATGCCGTTTTTAACAATTTCTCAGTCATATCACGGCGGCCAGTTCACCTACTCATGCATTTCCTGGTATTCTAACACCAGTACTCCACACAACAATCTTCCCAAGCAACTGGCTGCTTTTCCACATAGAATTAGCCCATTGGTGGAAGACGAATGACGCATGTCGCATTGACTTTTGTCAATCTTCATAAAGAAAGTTGGCCGAGCCAGGTTTCGAACTCACAACCCCTGGATTGACAGCCCGCGTCGCTACGGACTGAGCTACCGGGGCTCGGCTGAGCTGATCTAACAACACTGTAAAGTAGAGCAGCAATAGGTATTCAACTGAAGTAAATGAGTCTCTAGTGCAATACCACACGGCCTGATCACCAGAGCCTTCAATGTTGGGTCACATCTGATTGAGCACTGTCCTTAAAACCCTTTCCCTCATACGACAATTCTGCAGCAGACGACTTTGAACGTATTTTGTCAAAACATAGAAAATCTCCATAATTGAATGGATAACCTATGACAAAAAGTGGAAAACATTGTGTCAAAAGGAGAAATTGCACGTTTTGTGCAATTTCTTCTTTTGTCAATATGTTTTCAAAAAGCTGTCTGCTGCAGAGGCGTCAGAAAGCGTCTATATGAGGGAAAGGGTTATAACCCTTTCTCACAAACAAAAAATCTGCAGCAGACGACTTTGAAATCATCTGGAGAAAAATATTGAAAATATCTTAATATAACAGTTGCATTTTAGTGTAGAGTTGAAAACATTATGGCACAAGGAGAAATTCCTCGTTGTGAGCAATTTCTCCTTTTCACCACAATTTTTTCAGAAGCTGTCTGCTGCAGGTATCAGAAAGGGTCTGTATGTGGAAAAGGGTAAATTTATAACTACTACACCAATGAGCTGATCAAAGGATACTGCAAAGTAATGAGTATCTAGGGATGTCTTCATGCAACATTGCCTTCACTGTTGGGTCACATCTGATTGAGCACAGTAAATGTCCTTAACCCTTTCTCACAAACAACATATCTGCAGCAGATGACTTTGAAATCATCTGGAGAAAAATATGGAAAATAACAGTTGAATTTTAGGATAGAGTTGAAAACATTATGGCACATGGAGAAATTCCTCATTATGACTAATTACTACTTTTCACCACAATTTTTTCAGAAGCCGTCTGCTGCAGAGGCGCCAGAAAGCGTCTGTGTGTGGGAAAGGGATAAAGGAAAGTTTTGAGACTATCTTTGTTTTTTAATGACAAGTCGGAAATGGTGAATAAAAATTTGCACAGTGTATCTTTAACCCTTTCCCTCATATAGACTCTTTCTGATGCCTCTGCAGCCGACGTTTTTTTTGAAAATATAGTGACAAAAGAAGAAATTGCTTAAAACAAGCAATTTCCCCTTTGCCACAATGTTTTCCACTTTAAGTCATAGGTTATCCATTCAATTATAGAGATTTCCTATTTTTTGACGAAATATGTTCAAAGTAGTCTGCTGCAGAATTGTCGTATGAGGGAAAGGGTTAAGTTATAATCTACTGAATGGTACAATTTTCATACAAATAACGCAATATATACATTTACAACAATACATAGAAAACGATATCTACAAGGTCCCTGTCTAAACAATAATGCTGTTTTAACGCAGTTCCTAATTTAACTCCTTCTCAAAGAATCGCCCATTTTGTACACATTTTGCATGTCTTTTCATCCACTTTTCAAAAACAATCTTCTGTCAAAATCATGTGAGCAGTCGCTCAAAATATATAGCACAAATTTGCAATATCCTTCACAGTTCTTCGCAGATCTGTATTAAGCGCGTTCTTTACATAATCACAACAAGATATGTGAAAAGATATGTGTTTGTACTTTGTACATGTTCTACCGTCACTGAAACTTTCATTCCATCTGTCTACAAGTGCCCTGCTCACAGATTCTCCGTTATAAGTTATCTCCAACAGTTCCTTTGTTTCCGGTGGCATTTTCCTGAGGTTGACCCAATTTTTTAATGAAAATCCGCTGTTCCTCTTTTGTTTGCGTCTGCATTATGCGCTTAGTAAGTAGGTGCGTGTATTTAAATCATTACTTCCGGAATACTTTAAGCAAATGATGTTATGAATCAAGTATGACGTCATGTATGTTTTACAAAGTTTCGCACATTTTTATTATGATTGTGTGTTCGATATTGTACAGTGCAATCGAGAAATTTAAGGTTGCGCCGGATCTTTACAATGCAAGTTGCTATGGATACTAATATAAAAATATGGATGACATCACAATACTATAATCTGAACATAAGCTTTTGAAATATAATATTCTCATACATGCTCAAGTTTCATAACGATTTGTCAAAGGAACAGTGTTAAATGGACGTTGTCTCAAAACTTTCCGAACGTCCCTCGTACATCTATTGACAAAACACTGCAACATGTGCAGTAGCTACATTAGTTTTACGCAACATTTACCTGTTTATAGGCTTCATATTATATGATCCCGTTACAGAGATAGATAAAAAGATCCAAATTCCCTAGACACTGCACGAATATATAATGCAGGTTGTCTAGGTTAAACCATTCCCACATACAACAAATCTTCAGCAGACAACTTTGAAACTATATTGGTAAACAAGAGGGCCATGAGGGCCTGGAATCGCTCACCTGAGAATGGGCTATTTAAGACTTTACTCTTTCAGCGCCAATGGCAATATCATCAAGACAAACTTTCTGACAAAATTTCAAGCTGCTCAAGTCAAAAAAGCAATTTCTATAGTGTTAACTAGATTGTTCAACAATTTAGCCTAGTGACCTAGTTGTTAATCTGACCTGACCCATATTCGAACTAGATATTACTAAGACAAACATTCTGACAAAGTTTCATTATGCTCAAGACAAAAATGTGGCTTCCAGAGTGTTAACAAGATTTTCCTTACATTTGGCCTAGTGACCTAGTTTTTGACTGGACATGACCAATATTCAAACTTGGCCTAGATATCATCAAGACAAACTTTCTGACAGTTTCAACATGCTCAAGTTAAAAATGCGACTTCTAGAATGTTAACAAGCTTTTCCTTCAATTTGACCTAGTGACCTAGTTGTTGACCCAACATGACCTATATTCAAACTTGGCCTATATATCACTAAGACAAACATTCTGACAAAGTTTCAACATGCTCAAGCCAAACATGTGGCTTCCAGAGTGTTAAACAAGATTTCCCTTAAATTTGGCCTTGTGACCTAGTTTTTGACAGGACATGACCCATATTCAAACTTGGCCTAGATATCATTTAGACAAATATTCTGACACAGTTTCAACATTTTCAAGCCAAAAATGTGGCTTCCAGAGTGTTAAGATTTTCATTAAATTTGACCTAGTGACCTAGTTTTTGACCCGACATGACCCAGTTTCGAACTTGACCTAGATATCATCAAGACAAACTTTCTGACAAAGTTTCAACATGCTCAAGTTTAGAATATGGCTTCCAGAGTGTTAACAAGATTTTTCTTCAATTTGGCTTTATAGTGACCTAGTTTTTTACCCGACATGACCTATATTTGAACTTGGCCTAGATATCACTAGGACAGACATTCTAAAAATGCGGCTTCGAGAGTGTTAACAAGATTTTCATTAAATTTGGCCTAGTGACCTAGTTTTTGACCCAACATGACCCAGTTTCGAACTTGGCCTAGATTTGATGGAGATATATGTTCTGATAAACTTTCATGAAGATTGGATGCAAAATGTTGCCTCTAGAGTGTTAACAAGCAAATGTTGACGACTGACGACGGACAAAACGCGATCACAAAAACTCACCTTGAGCACTTTGTGCTCTGGTGAGCGCTAAATACATTAAAAATCTCCAGTAATGTGTGTTTAATATGTCAACACAGTGTTTCAGCACAAATATTAGAATTTAAGCAAAATGAAAAACACACATTACCTGGAGATCTGTGTACTTTAACCCTTTCCAACATAAAGACGATTTATGAAAACATTGTAATGTCACTCAATGAGTCTTCATTTGCTACAGTATTTTCAACTATATTCAATAATTATATGTCCATTTAAAGAGATATTTTTACAAAGTTGTCTGCTGCGGATTTGTTGTACATGGGAAAGGTTAAAGAAATAAACAAACAACAAAGTCTTCAGTAGACGACTTTTTCAAAACGTCATTTGCTGCATGGGCATCAGAAAGCGTCTATTATAATATGTGGGAAAGGCTAAGGAAAAATTAAGTACAAATAAACTACAAACCGTATCCAGAGCTCAGTGTACTTTAAAAACTTCCAATAATTATTTCCAGTAATATTTCCAATAAACTATATAGCTCTAATGTTATAGGTTCACAATGATTCTTTAGATATGGCCTTAACCCTTTCCCACATATTGACGCTTTCTGACACTTCTACGGCAGACGACTTTTGAAAACATAGTGACAAAAGTTTCTCCTTTTGCCACAATGTGTTCCAACTCTTTTCAGTAATTATACCTACATGTATTCTAAGAGATTTACCATTTGTTTGCCTTAGAGATACTGCCTAGCAGTTGTCTGCTGCAGATTTGTTGTAGGTGGGAAATGGTTAAGGTCATATGCTATTGAACTAAAAACAGGAATCATTTCAATGCCTTATTAATGACCATTATAATAGGTCCAGCTCTCCACTGACATTTAGAGGCAATACTGAAAAGATATTAATTAATCCTTTCCTAAATACAGTCGTTTTCTGACACATCTGCAGCAGACGACTTTTAAAAACATTATGGCAAATAGAGAAATTTCACCTTTTGCCACAATGTTTTCAACTCCATTCAATGATTAATCAATCATTTATAGAGGTTAACCCTTTCCCTCATACGACAATTCTGCAGCAGACGACTTTGAACTTATTTTGTCAAAACATAGAAAATCTCCATAGTTGAATGGATAACCTATGACAAAAAGTGGAAAACATTGTGGCAAAAGGAGAAATTGCATGTTTTGTGCAATTTCTTCTTTTGTCACTTTATGTTTTCAAAAAGCTGTCTGCTGCAGAGGCATCAGAAAGTGTCTATATGAGGCAAAGGGTTAACCTTATTTTTAGCCATTATGTTTTCATAGTCATTTGCAGAAGATGTGTGTTGTATGTGGGAAAGAGTTAATAATAACTATCCATCTACAAATTGTACCATTAGATATCTTACCCCTCAACTGTATTCTGTCACTATTAAGTTTCTGTAGTATTACATTACCATTTCCCACAAACATTAATTTTTATTTATTGGGATTTTACCCCGCTTTTCCCACATACAACAAATCTGCACCGGATGACTTTGAAAATTTTGTTTGTTTGGAGTTTAACGCTGCTTTCAACAGCTTTGGTCATATCACGGCGGTCAGTGCACCTACCCATGTTTTCCTGGCTTTCCCACACCAGTACTTACACAACATTCTTTCGAAGCCACTGACTACTTTCTCACATAGATCAGAGGTGAGAGGCAATGGAAAACATCGCCCGAAAGAATGTCGCCGCAACCGGGTATCGAACCCGTGACCTCCAGATCACGAGTCAGATACGCTACCAATTGAGCTACCCGGCCGGGTCGACTTTGAAAACATCTAGGTAAAAACATGGAAAAATCTAGAGCTATAAATGAAAATCTAATTATTTATGCTTGTTATTTGGAGTAATTTATCTTTCTCTTCAATGTTTTTTCTCTCTTACACGCTCACATTTCTATCTATCTTCCCAACTCCCCAAACTTCAGGATCTATCTAACACAGATTTGGTTGAAAGGTATTTTTACCGGCCAGTTATATCATGGCATTACCTGCAGAAATTTGTTACCATTTCTACCGATACTATTTTCATTTGTAGAAAGCTTAATTTGATCTTCAAAACCTAGCTGCTGTTGTGGTTACTAAAAAGAATCTTCTCAATGAAACGATTCTTTAAGAATATTCAAGTACTCACAACATAGGGGGGTTGATCAGATAATAAACAAATTTATTACATGGGGGAAATAAAAGTATGCCTCCTTATTAATACATGTACCGCTAAAACAAATAAGTATAATGACATTTTTTAATAATTGATATATATATATTTTTCAAAGTTTACACACAATAACAAATGTTATTCTGATCAATGCATGGGGTCATGAGGTTCCCTTTCCCTCAGTGGACAGTGTTACTGGGTCCAATTCCCAGGATACGGTCGGTGTGAGTAAGACTAATAAAAGTGGCCTTGTTTGATTGGAGTTTTAACCCTTTCCCTCATATAGACGCTTTCTGACGCCTCTGCAGCAGACAGCTTTTTGAAAACATGGCAACAAAAGAAGAAATTGCTTAAAACGAGCAATTTCTCCTTTTGTCACCATGTTTTCAACTCTATTCAATTATTGTTCTTTCATTTAAAGGGATTTTCTGTGCCTAGACAATTTCAAAGTCGTCTGCTGCAAATTTGTTGTATGTGGGGAAAGGGTTAACATTATTTTCATCAGGGGCATTTTTCAGTTATTTCCTGGCAGCCAGGTCACCTAACCATGTCAGGGGCGTAGCTTGGCAATAATCAATGTGTAGGCCCCTTTTGAAATCCTTTATCGCCACAGCTGCATTTTGGGGAATTTTGACAGCTACGCCCCAGCATTTGTTTTCTAGCGATCATGCACCAGTACTCTGCAGAAGATTCTTTCAAAGGAACTAGCTTCATTCCAACATAGACTTTTTTAACCCTTTCCCTACTTACAGACGCTTTCTGACGCCTCTGAGGCAGATGACTTTTGAACATTTTGTGGCAAAAGTAGAAATTGCTCATGAGGAGCAATTTCTCCTTTTGCCACAATGTTTTCCACTTTAAGTCATCGGTTATCCATTCAATTAGAGATTTTCCATTATTTTACAAACTACGTTCAAAGTCGTCTGCTGCAGATTTCTTGTATGTGGGAAAAGGCCATTGGTAGAAAACAAATGATGCAAAATGTCTGAATGACTTTTGTCAATCATTGGAAAGAATCAATGGCAAGGCCAGGGTTCAAACACAACACTTGATTGATTATCCTTGTCTAGTCCAGGTTTCTGTACTAGGAATGCGATTTTATATTTTGACTGTTCGTTACAATGCAATATGTAACGGCGATATATTGAGTCTAGTCCTTGTCATAATGAGCAATTTCTACTTTTGTCATTGTACAATGTTTTCAAAAGTCGTCTCAGGAAAATATACTTTAATGTCAAGAATTTTGGAAATGTGTTAATAGTTTTGGATACAGAGTTAAAAATGCTGTGGGGGGAAAGGAATTTTAGCAATTATTTTTTCCCACAATTTTTTTTCAGAACATGTCTGTTGGATAAAGCATTCGAGTTCAAGGCGTTATTGTTAACCCTTTTCCTCATATAGACGCTTTCTGACGCCTCTGCAGCAGACGGCTTTTTGAAAACATAGTGACAAAAGAAGAAATTGCACAAAACGTGCAATTTCTCCTTTTACCAGAATGTTTTCCACTTTTTGTCATAGGTTATCCATTCAATTAAGGAGATTTTCTATGTTTTGACAAAATAAGTTCAAAGTCGTCTGCTGCAGAATTGTTGCATGAGGGGAAAGGGTTAATTTTTCCCACCGATGACAATTCTGCAGCAAACACCGTTGCAAATATATGGAAAATACTGTATACATGTGTGTATATATATACTATATATATATATAAAAAAAATGGAAAAGTTAATTAATTGAATAGCGTTACAAAGTTGTCAAAAGTCTTCTACAGCACATGCGCCATTATGCGTCTACAGATGGGAACGGGTTAAAACAAATCTACATTCATACATGTATATATTGAAAACGATCAGTCAGTGTTGACATTATATCTACACATTTAGTCTCAATAATAATAAATACCACACCTAGTAGCGTGCGGAATAAATACAAATATAAGCAAAGAGTTCACTGAAAACAATATACATCATTAGCATACAGTACTCACGTGTTGTTGTAGATCGTATATTAATCTTCCTAATCCGTTCTAAACTAATCTGTATTGAATTATAACATAGGGACTGAACTTCTCCCCTAATTGTGTCGCGTATTAACTGGTAAGGCAATATACATGCCCTGTTATTAAATAGACTGGAAATAGTACACCTATTGGAGTTTTAACGTTCTGCCTCGTACAGAACAGGGTGTGAGTCAGTGTATTGAATTGGTTAAACCTGTAGGTGCATAACTTGCGGCTTAACATTGTGGGAAAATGTAGTAATTGGTGATCTTAAGCAATTCCTCTTATCGCCATGCACACAATGTTTTAATATTTTCAATTATTATTCATACCGACTTTCCAAACATTTTTCCGAATTATTTTCAAAGTCTTCTGCTCAATATTTGTTTTATTTGGGAAAGATTAAATGTTGATAGTTTAGCGATTTGCCTAGATGTTTTCAAAAGTCGTCCGCTCCAGATTTATTGTATGTTGGAAAGGGTTACATTTTGATAGTTTATTACCGATTTTTATATATTAACAAATTGTAATAAAAGTGTACCTATAAGGCTAATAAGAAAGAGATTGTAACACTATTCACTATGTATTCACTATGTAGTCACATTTTGCCGCAGCTTCAGCAGACGAAAATTGGAATCGTTGTGCCAAAAGAGTAAAGTAGAGAGAGAGAGAGAGAGAGAGAGAGAGAGTAAAGTAGAGAGAGAGTAAAGTAGAGAGAGAGTAAAGTAGAGAGAGAGAGAGAGCGAGAGAGAGAGAGAGAGAGAGAGAGCTTGAGAGAGACGGTGCGAGCGAAAAAGAATGAGTGCGAGAGAGGGAAAGAGCGAGAGAGATATATATAGGGAGATGGAGAGAGAGAGAGAGAGAGAGAGAGAGAGAGAGAGAGAGAGAGAAATAGATAGAGAGAGATGGAGAGGCGAGATATAGATAGAGACGGATGATATATATATAGAGAACGAAAGAGTGAGAGACAGACAGACAAAGAGGGATTGAGAGACAGAAAACAGAAAGAGACATAGAGAGAGAGAGAGAGAGAGAGTAAGTGAGTGAGAGAGGGAGAGAGAGAAAGGGAGAGAGAGAAAGGGAGAGAGAGAATGTGAGTGAGAGAGGGAGAGAGAGATAGAGATAGAGAGAAAGTGAGTGACAGAGAGAGAGAGAGAGAGAGAGAGAGAGAGAGAGAGAGAGAGAGAGAGAGAGGAAAAATAAAAGAAGGAGTAAATGAGAGAGAAACACAGAGACAGATTGATGTAAATCTCATACTTTATGGATTGGTTCCAGTCTAACACCCACGCCCTCTACATTCTACCTGGGTCGTTATGCTTTACAACCTTCCAGTATTGAATTGCGTAAACGACGGGTTTTGAAAGGTTAATCTGATTAACCCTTAACGTTTGTCTCTGACATTCTGTGTATAAAAAGTGTTTTACAAATCCACGAGTACCCAGCGTGGTCGAATGGTTAGGCGAGGGGTTTATTGATTGTTTTACGCTGCTTTTAAACAAAATCAGTTATATTTTACTTTACTTACTGTTGCTACGGCTTCTTATGGCCCAACTCTATTGTTTGTGTTATTCGTCGGTCATAGTGTAAAAGCGTGAATTGAATTTGAATGGGTGGTTGTTCCAATGTTTGTAGATTTTGATTGTGATGGCATTGATGCTATAGGCGCCGTTACAACTGTGTTTGGTAAAGAATATCCTTAGGCTAAATATATTTTTTCTCAGGTCTATTCTAGATTGTTTTTTTTAAATAGTTTAACCCTTTTCCTCATACGACAATTTTGCAGGAGACGACTTTGAACATATTTTGTCAAATAATAGAAAATCTCTATAATTGAATGGATAACCTATGACTAAAAGTGCAAAACATTGTGGCAAAAGAAGAAATTGCTCGTTTTGAGCAATTTCTTCTTTTGTCACTATGTTTTCAAATAGCCGTCTGCTGCAGAGGCGTCAGACAGCGTCTATATGAGGGAAAGGGTTAAGACTATTTCCTCTTGTCTTTGTACATTAAGATATGCTTAACAATTCATATTTTAATGTCACGTCGTAATTATTTAATATTTTGAATACTTGTATCATGTACAAGTATAAACTTGTATGTTTATATGTCTCTGGACTCCTATATTCCAGTATTGGAATGCCTAGGTATTTAAATAGTCTTTCTGGATACGGCGGAAAGTGCATGTTGGAAGCTAGTTCTGTTGCTCTTCTTTGGACATTAGTGATGGCAATTTGGCGTTTCCTGAAGTAGGGTGACCATACAGTGCTCGCATATACCAAAGGTGGTCTAACTAGTGATTTATAACAATGTCATAGGGATGGCAACGAATACAACAATAAGTATTCGAATATTCGATCACAAAGTTTTCGACCTATATGTGCATGCTTTGCCTACAATGATTTTATAAATTTGTTATTTGCTTTAAGTTATCTTATTGTTGTCTTAATTTGTTCATCTCTCAGTACTCGCATTTGCATTTCCATTCAACCGATGAATTCGAATGAAAAGAATGTTATTGTATCGATCACTTAAATAGCCTAAAGTCAGGTTGTCAGTTTGATACGTTATCTGCAGTATTGACACCTTTTAAAAGTTATATATAATACGCGTAAAATGGACCAGCGGTAACCCTTTACTTGCAGTTTTGAGCAAAAAAAGTATGGGTACAAATTTGAAGTTTCATCAATTTGATTTATATATATATATTTCAGAATACTCCTGATTTTTTTTTAATCGAATATTAAACCATACGATCAAATATTCGTTGCCATCCAATTATTGATATAGATGAAGAACTATAAGTTTGTCCTTGTAGGTAAAGGTTCTGAAGATTATTCAAAGGTTACTGTTCGCAATTTTTATTTTTGATGTTTTGGGAGAGTGGAATTTTAGATTGTTGTCGACAATGACACCGAGATCTCTTTTTTCTTTAACATTGCTTACTTGTTCTCTGCTGTGGTCCATGCTTTTTATAAATAATTGTCCATTTGCGGATGATGACCTTGGTCAGGGTGAGTGTATTAAATACATTCACCCTGCCTTGGTGTAGTCTTTTACATTTATTGGCTATAAATTCTAGATTCCATGTATGTGACCAGTCGCTGAATTGTTCAGTTGTTCGTTGGAGCTTCTCATGTGATCCCCTTGACTGTTAACTACGTTGTCAGTTTTGATGTCGGCGGCGAATAATTTTGTACCAACGTTTCTAGCTGTGACTTTAGGTAGGTCATTAATTAAGATGAGAAGAGTTCGAGAGCACTTCATTGAGGTACTCCACTTGACACCGGTACTTGGTCTGAGTGTTTACTGTTGATGGCAACCTCTTGAGTAAGATTTGATAGGATGTCTTTGATCCATGGCCAGTTGTGGAGTTTTCCTGCGATTCCGTAGGCTTTAAGTTTTAGAAGTAATTTATCATGTAGTAGGGAATCGAATGCCTCACTGAAGTCGTAGAATATGATACCAAGCTCTTCTCCATTGGCATGGACCTCTGTCCAATCTTGCGTTGCCTCTAGTAACTGTAGCGGACATGATTTCCCATGAATCCAAACTGATGCTTTGGGAATATGTTATGTTGTGCCATGTCGTCCATAACTTTGTTTTTAACTATGTTTGGCATTAGATTGAAGCAGGTTAAGCTTATAATGATTGGTTCAGTTGTTTGTTTCAGGATTTAATCAAGGTGTTTCCTGGAGTTAGTTACCAGTTCTACTGGTCCACTTATCCTGACATCAGTCACTAACCCGCAACCCTGGGCGCCGCGGAGGGCAAAACCACAATAAACAATACATCAATTTCAAATGTATTTTGTTATTTTGGTTAATAGGATTTCCCGCATACAACACATCTGTAGCAGACTACTTCGAAAATATCTATGCAAAAATATGAAAAACAAGAAAATGTGTCCATGGAACACGGATGCCCCGGTTGTTAACTATATTTTGTGTGAAGTTTCATCATGATAGGACATCAGCTTCACTAAAAACTAACTTGACCAAAAACTTTAACCTGAATTGTATGGACAAACAAACAGACGAACAGACGGACGGACAGAGGGTCACAACGTCAAATCGGCACAATTTTTTAAAGAATGATATGTTAATAGTCATTTGTGTGAAGTTTCATCATGATCGGACATCAGCTTCACTAAAATCTAACTTGACCAAAAACTTTAACCTGAGAATGGAATGGACGAACAGACAGACGAACAGACGGATGAACAGTTGGTCCAACCTCAAATTGATACAATTTTTTAAACAATGATATGTTGATTGTCATTTGTGTGAAGTTTCATAATGATAGGACATCAGGTTCACTAAAATCTAACTTGACCAAAAACTTTAACCTGAGAATGGAATGGACGAACAGACAGACGAACGGACGGACGAACAGTTGGTCCAACCTCAAATTGATACAATTTTTTAAACAATGATATGTTGATTGTCATTTGTGTGAAGTTTCATAATGATAGGACATCAGGTTCACTAAAATCTAACTTGACCAAAAACTTTAACCTGAGCGGGACGGACGAACGGACGGACGGACTAACAGACCGGAAAACTATATGCCCCTCATACTTCGTATGCCGGGGCATAAAAATATATGGATAAAAGATTGATTATTGAATTGTGTTGAAAATATTGTGTCGAAAGAAGAACTCGCTCATTTTATGTTCGAAACGGTCGTCTGCTAGGGTACACGTTTTTCTCATATTGTTCTTGTTTTACATCGCTTTTCAATTGTAGTTGCGAAACGTTGGCTACTAATACGTATTAGAAGTCCCTTGTGAAATAGTTGATTGATTGTTTGGTGTTTTACGGCACTTTCAACAAGTTTCAGTTATATGGCTGCGTTTCCTGGGTAAGTTATCAGAACTACTGATTCATTTATTCTGATACCAGCCAGTCAGTCGTAATGCCAACCCCGCAACCCTGAGCGACAAGAATTTACTACCATTTTTAAAAGTCTTTGGTATGATCCGGCCGGGGATCGAATCGGCCACCCCCGATGAAGCTGCGGACACTCTACCACTACACCACTGAGGTGGTGTAATCCTAACTGACAGATATTTAATATTCTATTTGAGATTTTTAAATTCTAAATTTTCAATTCTCACATTCTCTGGTTTTCTCATATTCTCGAGTTGTAATTTAAACATACTCATGACATTGCCCACATACAAAGAATATGCAGCATACGACTTTGAAAACATCTAGATTAAAAATCTGATACAGAAAGCGTCTTTATGTGGGAAATGGTGAAAGCGGTTTCTCGAACCCCAGCCAGTATAGGTTTCTTTAAAAACTTCCTGTCCGAGGTCATAAAATCTAAGTTAATCAGATTTTCAATATTGGGTCAAAGGGAAGTAATCCATCTGATTTCTTATCGGAGAATTGACCGGGATTTCAAAACGGTCTTATTTCATTTCCGTTTTGTCACCACATGCATGGACGAGTCACAACACAATTTGGGGCAGATAAAGTATCATGAAAACACTTGAGTACTATCTATGATCCTTTTACGCCGCCTTTAACAGTATTTCAGTTTCAGATGTAACGGCGCGTTTTCTGGGACAAGTCACAACACAATTTGGGGCAGATAAAATATCATGAAAACACTTGAGTACTATCTATGATCCTTTTACGTCGCCTTTAACAGTATTTCAGTTTCAGATGTAACGGCGCGTTTTCTGGATGAATCAGTACTGCTGGTAATCTTATCCTGACACCAGCGCACCAATCATAATGTTTTTCCCCGCAACCATGAACGCAAAGGATGGAAGCTACTATATACTGCAATATTTGGTGTAAACAGACCGGGGGGGGGGGGGGGGGGTCATTGGTTGTTTGGTGTTTTACGCCGCTTTCACCACTTTTTCAATTATATCACAGCGTTTCCTGGGTAAGTTACTAGTACTACTGGTCCTTTTATTCTGACAACAGTGAGTTAGTCGTAATAATAACCCCGCAACCATGAGCGCCAAGGAGGGAAGCCACTACTACCATTTAAAAAGTCTTTGGTATGACCCTGCCGGGGTCAGAGGTCAGGACTGTGTTACATTCTCTCATGCATATGCATAAAGTAAAGACTCTGGTGAGACTTCGGATGCATTGGCTCGGCGTACGAGTCTTCGATTCACTGTTATATGCAAAAAGAAACAAAGATCACACGATGCAGTTTATTTATATTATCCTAATACTTTACTGGGACACAAAATACGTTTGTTGTCTAATTTCATTTAATCACAGAAAAGTAAATATGTATCACAGTAATTTTAAACATAACCATAACGAAATTCGTTTGAATGTTGTCTATATTATTTAAAGATAAATGAAGGTTCAATATTAATAATAGAAGACAACAACAACAATGTACATTTAACTGAAAGCGAAAAGGAATATTCTTTTATAAAACTATTGCACATTTCATTGAAATACAGCATCGAACATCCTTGTTTCCTTGAGTTATCGTGAGTCCAATGTTACCTAGACTTCCGCTCGGAATTTAAATAGTGTCACCTGACATGTAGTTTTAACACGTTCCCACGTACAAAACATGTTAAGCAGGCTTTGTTTAGATAAAAACATCTAAGCAGACGTATTCAAAAACTATAAATGAAAGTATAATTATTGAATCGAGTTCACATCATTGTGACAACATTCCTAAACTGCGTTTGCGTCAAAATGTGTTCGGCTCATTAAATTCAAAATATAGTTTTCTTAGCTCATTATGAGCACTCGTCCATCACTAACATATTTCTCAGTTAGCCATTTCATACATGCATTACCACTGGGATGCATCTGCAGCAGACAAGGCTTGCAAATGAGAATTTTCTCATGATGGGCAGTTCCTAATTTTGTCATTTTTGAACAGTAAATAGGCCTACATTAGCTTTTATTCTTTCATTTATAGAGATATTTCATATTTTTTCTAGACGTTTTTCAAAGTCGACTGCTGCAGATTTGTGCCAGAAAAGTTATCTTTTCTTCTTATATTCTATTCTTCCACGGTTCGACAATTGAAGAAAAGTTTGGGGATTCTCCTCACAAACTAACGTTGAGAAATTAATTAAACTTCAAAAACGAGCTGCACGATTTTTTTAAATAAAGATATTATGACACCCTCTGCATAAATGATTAAAGAATTAAACTGGTTACCATTTGATAAAAGAGTGTATGACTATCATGATATACAAAGCCCTTAATAATCAAACTCCAACTTACATAACAAACAGATTAAATCAAGCCAATAACATAAATGACAAATATTCCTTACGGTCTGGCTCTAATCTCAGTATTAAAATTAATAAGCCGAAAAACAAATATATGGAAAAAGTATTTCACATATTCAGGGTCACCTATGGAAAAATTACCTCTTCATATAAAAACATCGGAATTTCTACATACATTTAAGTTAAATTGCTTTACATAGAAAATTCACTGTAACATTTTATAATACTGTACTCGGTCGAGTAAATGTACATATAATTTTGTTTACTTAATGAGGGCCTCATGGAAGATTAATTTCCTAATAAAATAAAGTTATTATTATTATCATTATTATTATTAGTAGTAGTAGTATACATTCCCTTTAACACTTTATCCGCAATATTCCTCTATCAACTGTACTAACAAATGCCCGTGACACATTTCCGGATGGCACCAACATCCGAGAGTTTTTCCTTTCAGTTCTCCCAAAGACTGCAATAAAGTCTTGCCATTTGCCTGGATTTTATCATCGGTTTTAACGTACTCTTTGTATCTTTCGCAAGAACTTTCCCGTGGCGCTCCTTTCCCAAGCTTAAAGGGATTCCCCCACTTGCTTCCAACTGCTCCAGGTACATAAACAGTCATATCACGACCAATGTACACGTGATCGGGATTTTTCAGCCAATCAACGAGATCCTGATACCCGAGCGCACGTAACGACTGTTTACGAACGTTCACTACCTTTGTGTTTGTGTCGGAGGCAGACCCAGGTTTTTTGTACGGAGATGTTCTGTTCTCTATACCGGCCTTTGGTGTGAACGTGTAGCCAGATTTACTTAAAAAAATGAAAAAAATAATCAGTTATCTGTATACAGTTATTGTATTAATATTATTAAACATATGAAGTGTAGCACCATTAGTAAATAAAACGAGAAGGTAATGATGGCCTTGGAATCGCTCACCTGAAATATGCAATTAAAGTGATTTGCGTCCATGTTTTTTTTTTTTACTAATAACCATGGCTGGAAGTATCTTAAAAGAGGGTCATCCATGGAACATTTCTACAAAAATTATTCAAAAATCTGCCAGACACTTTGGGAAGAGAAGATTTTTCAAGTTTTCCCTTTAACCGTAAAAGGCAAAACAGCCCCGCCCCCTGGTGGCCATGTTTTTTTACCAATCCACATGGCTTGAAGGAATCTGATAGAGGTCCATCCAAGGAACATTTCTACAAATTTACATACTTGTAACTGATGAGAAGATGTTGACGCACGCCGGAGGACGGACGCCGAACAAAAATGCGATCACAATAAAAACTGAACATATAATGTGCCATTTTACATTTCTATGATCTCGTTAAGGATAGACATTGTGCTACATTCGAACCCAAATCGCTACACTCGGATTAAAATATACAATTTTGCAAAGCTTCACGCAGATCTTGAATTTTAGGGCAAGGTAATTTTAGGAGAACGAAGGTTGATCGGAGGTAAAAACGACAGTTTCAAAACTTTCTGATCACCCCTCGTATGGAGACCTATGTAATTGTGTAATTTGTCAGAATACATATATACT
>JASEVX010000013.1:28650661-28898566 GCA_031761405.1 Serripes groenlandicus | reverse complement strand
ACAGACAGAGACAGACCATACAGAGAGAGAAGTGGTTGTTTCCTTACTCAGGAATGTTACTCAAATGCAAGTATTCTTTTGTAAACAGTGATATTTATAGGTAGGTTTAACATTTATTAGAGCGAGATACGTCCCTGACCATTATCAGTTAACCCTGTCCCTCATAACGACAATTCTTTGCAGCAGACGACGACTTTGACAAAAAAATAGAAAATCTCTATATTGAATGGATAAAAAAAAATACATCAGAGAGCGTCTATATGAGGGAAAGGGTTTTAATACTGAGATATGAGAGTAAGTAAGACTTTTGCTCGGCAAATAGTTAACTCTGCACGGCGAGGGTAAACACAATGAATGAAATTCCAAAATAAGGACTTATTGTTATTACATTGTAGATACATGTTCTAGTCGCATGCGTCGTGAGATAGCGAGAGAGGCATATATAGCAAACAGACAGACAGACGAAGACGAGATAGACGATAGAAGAGAAGATGAGAGAGAGAGAGAGAGAGAGAGGAGAGAGAGAAGAGGAGAGAGAGAGAGAGAGAGAGGGAGAGAGAGGAGAGAGAGGGAGAGAGAGAGAGAGAGAGAGATAGAGGAGAGGGAGAGAGAGAGAGAGAGACAGACAGACAGACAGACAGACAGACAGACAGACAGACAGACAGAACAGAGACAGACAGACAGACAGACCACAGACAGACAGGACCAGAAGACAGAGAGAGAGACGAAGAGACGAGAGAGAGACGAGAGGAGAGAGAGGAGAAGAGAGGAGAGAGAGAAGAGAGAGACACAGAGGGGGACTGGAGAGAGGAGACAAGAGAGAGGGACTAGAGGGAGAGAGGAGGAGACAGAGACAGAAGAGAGAGAGAGGAGAGAGCAGGAGGAAGAGAGAGAGAGAGGAGAGAGAGGAGAGAGAGAAGAGATCGAGAGGATATAGAGAAGAGAGGAGAGAGACAGAGAGAGAGGGAGAGAGACCGAGGAGAGAGATGAGGAGGAGAGAGAGAGAGGGAGGAGAGAGGGAGAGGAGAGAAGAGAAGAGAGGGGAGAGAGAGAGGAAGAGAGAGAGAGAGATGAGGAGAGAGGAGAGAGGGAGGAAGAGAGAGATGAGAGGAGAGAGGGAGGACGAGAGAGAGAGAGATGGGAGAGTGGAGAGAGAGGAGGAGAGATGGTGGAGAGAGAGAGAGAGAGACAGAGAGAGAGGAGAGGAGAGAGAGAGGTAGAGAGAAGTGGTTGTTTACTTACTCAGGAATGTTACTCAAATGCCAAGTATTCTTTGTAAACAGTGATATTTATAGGTAGGTTAACAAGTATACAGTACATGTACAACAATATTAAAATGTGGTGAAATACCCGGTGTGTTCCCGGAACGTCGACTCGATTTAATCCCTAGCTGGTCGGTAGAGCGGATCGGGGGGACCATTTAGAGGGTAATTATGTGACAGGTATTGCTTTATTAAATCTAAATAAAGAATGCGAAATTGAAATTTTATTTATGCATAAACAAGAAATAATATACATGCGAAATTTAAAAACATTTGAGAAAAACCGATTATTTTTTTAATTTAATAATGCAGAATTTCCGAAAAAAAAAATGCGAAATTTGAAACATTTAAGAAAAGTGTAACCTATGATTAGCCTGCACATCGCTTTCTTATTTTTAATATTTTGTCAGCACTATTAAGGTAAAATATTAGGAAAAACAGCATATAAATTATAATCACACGAACACACGAACACACTGAGATGCAGAATCCGCATAAGCCATCAACTTAAGAACACCAGTTTCATACCTCTCTTTCAGGATACTTAATCTACGATCAATAGTCTGGTAGCGCTTTGCACAAAGGGTGAGTTGTTCCAGCTCTCTGTATTAACCAATATCATTTGCGTTCCTGAGTGTCTTTTGAACATCTGGATGGCTGTAAATAAGTTTGAGTGGGAGTGTTGTGTCATTTTCTTAATTTTGCTGTGCCAGCCTTCGATGTTGTTCGTAGTGCGCGGGCTCTGTGTGCCAAAGTCGTTCCACATCGCTCTGTCGCCTTCTACCCATTGTTCGGTAACGTAGTCTGTGAATGTTTCTGTGAGTTCCGTTAGATCGGCCTCGTCTCTGTCTTCTAGAGTCCGGAACCAGAAAGTCTTCTATCTTGTCTAAGGGAAGCAGAGGCAGGATTGCTGCACGCCGGACGAGTGTCATTACATCTTTGTTTCCTTTATACGGAATCTGCAGACCGGTTGCTTGTGCTCTTCGCCAAATGCACTGGGTAAAATGGAAGAAACACCCCTTTGTGTGAATACCAGGGAACGTTTGTAGTATGGCACCGTGGGCAGCTGTCTCGAAGTCAAGTACGGCAGAAGTTTGGTGGAATCTCAGACCGATGTCGTTCATCTTGTCTTGAAGGAGGCTTAAGAATAGTCTGAACGTCGCTTGGCTCTTTCCTGGCAAGAAGGAGTAAACAACTGGCATCATTTTACCAGCAATCTGTACATGGATCGAATAGATCTGGTGGAAGAAGCTGGGGGCATGTGTAGAAAGTTCCGTCTCAGTAAAACGTGTTGGATGCGGCTAAGTGGTGGAGGTTCTCGGTTGTAGCGAAGGCAAGCATACGGTTGTTCTGGTGACCGTCGTCGAATAGTAGAAATATGTCACCAGTGGCTGTTTCTGTCCATTTGCCGTCTAAGAATATTTCTGTCTTAGTCTTTGGAAGTGGGGGTGTCTGTTTCTCTCGCGGGCTCGGTACAGCATGGACTTTGTGGAGTTGAAAGTAGGTATCTTTTCAAACAACTTCGCGGCAGGCGTCATCCAATTCGTTGTCTCTGAGTTTGGAAAGCTCTTCTGTAAAAAAAATGGAAATTGGTCTAATTTCTTCTGCGCAGCGCCGAGATATCTTGCTCATGATCTGTTTGATAACGACGTTGGAGTGGTCTGCTGGGTGGTTATGGTTTTGTCTCCCGAATCCTGTCGGTATGTCATTGAATGTAGACAGGCAAGCTTGGCAACCTCGTTCGACACATCTCCAGAACATCTTGTCTTCTCTTCTCAGTACGGTTTACGCGATAAATGTATCCGTCAAATTTCAAGTTATGACCCCCTTTTCTGTTCATGATGTACTGAACGTTCAGCTGTGCGTTTGCCATGATTGAATATGACTAAGTGAGTGTCGGATTGTTTCATCATTTCAGTTATACATAAGTTATTCGTATGTTTCTAACGGTTTGAACTAAATTAACATCAAGTAAGTAACAGAACAGTTTATTTTTGTTTTAAAGAAAAAATATCAAAAGTCACAGTTTTTAATTAATTTGTCGAACATAGACCTTAACAGTTTGAACTTAATTACTTACGACTAGAAAACAATACCTTAACGATTAAAAGAAAACAATTTAATTGTAACCTGCATTTAAATTGTAATTATTCTGATCAATTATCGTCTATCCTTCAGATAAATTTATAGTATGAACTTAATTAATAATGTTAAAAAGTTATTCTTTATTCAAGTTTTATTAAATGCGTGCATCCTTAAAATCAAATAAATACCCCTTTAGGTACGCCCTAATCCCGGATTAGTGAAAGGTGTTAAGCGGAACGAGTCGACGTTCCGGGAACAAACCAAATACCCCGGCTATAATGAAATTTAGATCGATATAATTATTTAGATCAATATAATTATTTATATATCTCTTTATATTTATGTCAAGTTATATTTACCAACTATTTATCATATATAGGTAGTAGTAGTAAACATTTAAACAAACAAAAAATGTTTTTGTCCAAGGTCTCTGATAAGATATAAAAATTTGTCCTAATTAGGTGAAATATAAAACTAATTAAAGGACGACAGCAATATATGTGTACCTTGTATTAATTATACTTTCGATCACTTGTCTTGTGATGTTTTTAAAATGATGTATCAATAAATAAGGCCAATATTTTAATACGCGTGGATTCCAAAACTGAAAACGATATTGGCTAAGGTAAATAAAGAAATATGATTTTTGTTTCTTCATATACCCAAGTTGATAATCCGAAAATATACTACCAAGGGAGATCACTCATAACGGACAAAATAAATAAAAATAACATTGCACAACTGTGTGCCAATTTTTAAGTCATAGTCTAAAAATAACTATACTGTTGCTTAAATTAGAAATAAATCGTTTTGCAATAATAGTCAGCCGTTTGCACAACTTAGGTACATAACAGCGATTGATTGTGAGCTGGTTTTAAAACTAAATAAGTGTCGGGACCGAAGAGAAGGTCGTGACGTAACATCTGGTTTGACAGATAATTTCAACATTCAGTCACACACCATTTTGAGGTAAATTTATTCTGTTTCGCTTTTCCAACGATAATATTTCCTGCCTTTGTAGAGTGACCCATAGTCTCAATATTTCGAAATATGCCTCAAGGCCCTTGTACGTTGTTGCAACAAGAGGGCACAAATACAATATATACAAACCCAGAGCAAACAAACTGATAGTACAAATTGCTATAGTCACAGGGTTATAAATGAGTGGAATAATATCCGACCTCAGATAGTCAAATTAAGACTAAATAAACTCTGGTATGTTCCAAATAAATTTCATGCTAAAATAAAATGTTATAACCCCTACATTTAAGTTAACAATAAATATTAGAACTAAGTATAACATTTTATTTTAGCATGAAATTTATTTATACCGAATCTTTGGTGTAATGATAGAGCATCCGATACGGATGTGGGACGGTATCATACTCCTACTAAGTTAACAATAAATATTAGAACTAAGTATTCTAAATATAAAATTAAAGAACTAGAGTTCAAACAGGTTAAAGAATTGTTGCAGGATATTCTAACTACTTCCTACAGGCACCAATTATGCAACAGGTGGCGCTTTACCTTGGTGGAAAGATAGGTGAGAAGTCTCTGTTATTCAAAGTATACAACCTATTAAAATTGTAAGCATTGAGACAGGGGATGGGATTCTCATAACAAGAGATTTTTCCCCTTGTCAAATTTATTTCAATTGTCTAGTTGGTTTCAACAGACATCTGCTGTAGAGGCATCAGTATGAAGGAAGGTGCTAGGCGAGTACAAAATTGTTGTGTCGAAAATAAATATGTATAGTTGTAAATCATTTTTAAAACAAGATTCCATATTAGAGTGAAAACAAAAACAAAAGTTAAAGTAATAATAAAAATCAGCCTTGATTAAAAAACCTAAAAAACCCCATGTGATTAACCATATTGCATAATTCCAACATGGAAAACAAACAGTTAAAGGACCCACAAAAGCATTAATGCTTATAAGTCTTATTTTTTTATATCTGGTTTCTAAATCATGAATTAGATGAACTTGTTACGAAGTCAAAATATAAAATCTCACTCCGAGTGCGGAAAGAATGACATCTAATGGTCTCCTTACTCCAAATAGTTTAGACTTTCGCTTGCTCATTTTATCATCTGTCATTTATTGGTCAACCAAACAGGTTTTCTAAGTTCGTGATCATAAACTTTAGAAAAAAAAATCATTGTCTTTATGAATCTTAAGAAATCGTAAAATACTTACTCACTTCTAAATTCACTGCTAATACAAAGTCATGGGAGAAAAAGACGATAATAATGACATCAGGAACTAAGGTAGATCACGAAGTGATGATACATGGCCCTCATATTTCAGCTATGTATCCATTACCTTTTGTATTACGACAGACACATATATTCGTCGAACTATTCTCTGTCATTGAAGAAGCCTGGTTTTGATGTCACAGCTAGGAGTACACATATATATCGAGGGCTTGGCGTGAAACAGTTGTAACTTAAATCCTAATTTGAAAACCCTGGTTTAGGGGCAATTTCGACCCTTTTGTAAACAATGCAAATTTAGGTGCCATTGCTCAGAACGAGCAATGGCACCTAAATTTCCATTGTTTACCAAGAAAAAATGATTTAACGCTTGTAAAGACTTTATGGCGAGGCAATTAACCTTGGTAAAAAATTACCAATTTTAGTTACAACCGTTTCACACCAAGCCCTCGATATATAGTCATAACCGGTAACACTTTCCCACTTGCAGATGCTGTTTGAGGCATTTGTAGCAGACGGCTTTTGAAAACATTATGCCAAAATATAATTGATTTACTTTCTACAGAGTAAAGGCTTACAGACTATTAGCTATGGAAGGAACTTTGACAGACACACAAGTAACACGAAAGCCAAATCCTTGGGGTCAACCTGCACCAGCCTCCCCCTGGGGCAAGAAAGTTGAGATTGCTGCCCCATGCTCGCTTGAAGATGTGATGAGTGACCAGCTGAGTGAACAGCTAGCGTCCAAGTTACAGAAAGAAGAGGGTGATATTGTGGAAATTAACTCCGCTGAAGGGTATGTATAACATTTCTTCTTTTTCAAATTACTTTTAAGTTTAATTAGTGCAACACTGGCCTTGGCCACCACCACTTACCCTTTCCCTCATATAGACGCTTTCTGACGGCTCTGCAGCAGACGGCTTTTTGAAAACATAGTGACAAAAGAAGAAATTGCACAAACGTGCAATTTCTCCTTTTGCCACAATGTTTTCCACTTTTTGTCATAGGTTATCCATTCAATTATGGAGATTTTCTATGTTTTGACAAAATACGTTCAAAGTTGTCTGCTGCAGAATTGTCGTATGAGGGAAAGGGTTAAGCCATATGGTATTTAAGGGGAAGGGGACCGGGTATTTATTATTTATTAGTATCCTCATATGTAACTACTTTAACTGCACTTGTTTGCACCTTCTAATTACCATGTATTACAATGTGTCAGTCTCCAGAGTGTACATTAACATAAGAAGGAAAACATAATAATTACAATCATTTTTTATGCCCCCACGGAATCTCCGATTCGGGGGGCATATAGTTTTTGGCCTGTCTGTCTGTCTGTTGGTCTGCACGTCTGTCTGCACAAAAAAAACTTTAACCTTGGCCATTACTTTTGAACCATAACAGGTACGGCTACCATATTTCACATGTGTATTCCTTGTGACATGACCTTTCTGTCAGTACCAACATTTTTGACCTTGCGACCTTGACCTTTGACCTAGATGTTGCCATTCTCGAAAAAAACTTTAACATTGGCCATTACTTTTGAACCATAACAGGTACGGCTACCATATTTCACATGTGTATTCCTTGTGACATGACCTTTCTGTCAGTACCAACATTTTTGACCTTGCGACCTTGACCTTTGACCTAGATGTTGCCATTCTCGAAAAAAACTTTAACCTTGGCCATTACTTTTGAACCATAACAGGTACGGCTACCATATTTCACATGTGTATTCCTTGTGACATGACCTTTCTGTCAGTACCAACATTTTTGACCTTGCGACCTTGACCTTTGACCTAGATGTAGTTTTTGGCCTGTCTGCACGAAAAAAACTTTAACCTTGGCCATTACTTTTGAACCATAACAGATACGGCTACCATATTTCACATGTGTATTCCTTGTGACATGACCTTTCTGTCAGTACCAACATTTTTGACCTTGCGACCTTGACCTTTGACCTAGATGTTGCCATTCTCGAAAAAAAACTTTAACCTTGGCCATTTCTTTTGAACCATAACAGGTAAGGCTACCATATTTCACATGTGTATACCTTGTGACATGACCTTTCTGTCAGTACCAACATTTTTCACCTTGCGACCTTGACCTTTGACCTAGATGTTGCCATTCTCGAAAAAAACTTTAACCTTGACCACTACTTTTGAACCATAACAGGTACGGCTACCATATTTCACATGTGTATTCCTTGTGACATGACCTTTCTGTCAGTACCAACATTTTTGACCTGGCGACCTTGACCTTTGACCTAGATGCCATTGGGGGGCATCAGTGTTTCACAAACACATCTTGTTGTATTCTTAATTTTGTGTCTGTCTACCCTGAAACTGTACATCTATGTACAGTGCACATTTAATTAAGTATGATTAAAGTATATGCATACTTTTGGTTATATTGCAGCTGCAAAGTCTGCACATGTTTGGGGAATTAAAGATTGGTTAAACGCTTTGTCTGCTGGAAGTCAATTTGTGAAGCCTGTGCCGCCAGTATAGAGCACTGCTGTTTCACCTGTCTCTCTACTGTTGGCTGCTCAACTCAACAAATTTATTTTGATAATCCTAATATTGGCTATGGAATCTTCCAGCATGAAATGCAAAGCTGGAGAAGTCCATTTTAAAAACTTAGCATTGAAAGGTTTAATTCTCCTTATCCAGACCTGGAGAATGGATTATTAACTTACTAACCCTTTCCCTCATACGGCAATTCTGCAGCAGACGACTTTGAACGTATTTTGTCAAAACATATAAAATCTCCATAATTGAATGGATAACCTATGACAAAAAGAGGAAAATATTTTGGCAAAAGGAGAAAGTGCACGTTTTGTGCAATTTCTTCTTTTGACACTTTGTTTTCAAAAAGCCGTCTGCTGCAGAGGCGTCAGAAAGCGTCTACATGAGGGAAAGGGTTAAGCGATGGAAGTGTTTGAACTTTTAAAATTTATGTTGTAGAGGTGAAATTGATCCAGAAATACAGGCTCTGATAGATGCCAGTAATTTGGAAGGCGACACTGGCAGCGATGTGGCCCTCGCCAGAATGTTACAAATGCAGTACGATCAAGAACACAATAAGTTGGTGAAAGCTCAGGAAAAGAAATACAACGGGACAAATAAAGGTATATGTTTAACCCTTTCCCACAAACAACAAATCAGACGACTTTGAAACTCAACAAAACTATGGAAAATGTCTATAAACGCAATAATCGTTATTGAATAGAGTTAAAAACATTATGGAAAAATAAGAATTTGTTTATCTTAAGTAATTTCCCCTATAGCCAGAATGTTTACAAAAGTCATCTGCTGCCGACGCGTCAAAACCATTTGGCATTACAGAAAGGGTTAAGAATTTCTTTTTGCCTTTTGTTTGTAATTATACCATTTCAGATCTTTTACAATTAAGGTTTGATTGTGTTTATTCAAGCCGAACCCCAGTGACTAAGTCTGTTGCGATGCAGGCTGTCAATCCAAGGGTTGTGAGTTTGAACCCCAGCTCGGCCAACATTTTTTCTGATGTTTGACAAAAGTCACTGTGACAAGCGTCATTCGTCTTCCACCAATGGGCAAACAGTCTATGTGGAAAACCAGGCAGTTGCTTAGAAAAGTGTTGTATAAAATACTGGTGTGAGAAAACCAGGAAACACATGAAAAGGTGAACTAGCCGCCATGATATGACTGAAAAATTGTTGAAAACGGTGTTAAACCCCAATCAATTGTGTCACCTGCTCTAAGGCAGTGAGACACTTTGGAATCTGTGCTGCTGACCGTCTGTCGATCCTTCTGTCAAACTTCAAATTAATTGTTTACAACTTTGATTCTGATCTGCAGATTCAAAGTTGCAAACATATATAGATTTGGATCCGCAGAAGGAGTGACCAATAAAAGAATAATAACTCATTTTAGAGTTAACTTCCCTTTTGAAAAAAATTATTCGGCCATTTAAATCAACATTATGGACTCTGCGTAATGTATTGACCCATATCAGCCTGTGCAGTAGTCCACCCAGGCTAATCCAGGCCGACACATTCCATCTCAGGGGGATAGAGGTATAGAGTGATGATTCCTGAAACAGAAAATCCACAGGAGGCGAAAAGTATCTATCCGGGTTAGGCTGATCCGGGTTGATACTTTACGCAGAGTCCACAATATTGGTTTTCCTGTTGAAATTGCTCAATTATACTTCTCGTGCACTGCACATCTGAAGGTCACAAGCTTACTACAAAGCAAGTCTGAAAATGATACTAAGAAATAACGGCTCATTTCTAGCACACATTCTTTTGGAGCTATATCATTGTGTGAATATTATTTATTTCCAGCCATTGTCTTATGTATCATCCATCTTTTGCAGGTGACAAATGTATTGCATATATAGGTATTGTTATATCAGGAATTTTGTCACATAACTTAAATTACTTTTACTGTATTTTCAGTGACCATTTCCTTTGACAATTACAAATCCCCACACCCAACATTTAAAGAAGAAGAAGATGATGAAAATCTGTCTGACGATTATGATGAAGACTTTGTTGAAAAGACTGGATGGAGTAAGCCTCTATTACTTTTTTTTTTGTATGGTTTAATATCTGGGTTCATGTCCATAACATTCCTTAGAAAATTCCTTAAATGACCTATTTACCCTTAACTTTTCAGTTCCTTTTAAATCCTATCAATATTTTTCAAAGTGAAAAATTAACGTAAGAACATCATTATTTTCTAATCGGATGAAAATATTCTCTTGCAGAATTGTTCTTAGTGTGTAGGTTTGGATGAAATTGAACTCTAATAGTCTTGGCAGAGTGACAAATATGATAGTAATGTTACAGTGGTTTAAAGATTATTTTATTAACCATAATGGCCGAAAATTGGTCAATTCTCAAAATACTTCTGAAGGATATCACATTACATGTACTTAGAAATGTAAAAATGAAGTTGCAGGACTTTTTTAGAGCATGTTTTTCCTTTTCCACAATTATTTCTAAATATGTCTAATGCAGATGTATTAAATTCCATTAAGAAATTTTAGTAATGGCTACTCTTTTGGGTGATCAGGGTTTCTCGGAAAACATTGTACAACTGATGAATTTGTGTAACCAGAACTCTCGATAAGGTGAGTATTTCACATCCCAAAATCCTTATTAGACACTCAGACCCTATGTTGTGGGTACTCAAAAGAATCGTCTCACTGAGACCATTTTTTTGAGTGCCCACAACATAGAGGTTGGTTGAGTCATAAGAGAGATATGGGTGGGAAAAGATCCGGTAACTCCGCCTTATCTAGAACTCTGCATAATTATGATTGTACTGGTAATTTACCAAAAAACCAATATGTAAAAAAAAAATCTAAACAAGATCATTATTTTTTCATAGATGAAAATATCCCAAAGTTCAACAAACAAGGATATGCAGGGTCTGGAAAAAATATCACAACTAAACACGATTCTGTGATTTGTGGACGAAGAAATGCTGCTAAATTGGTGAATGTAAGTTTGAACTAGTTTTATTTGTCCCTTTCCCAACAATGCAGATCTATGCAACTTTGACACATCTGTAGGGAATGATTATTAGATATTAGAAACATTGTGGATAAAAGAGAAATTGCTCCTTGCACTTTTTGGATGCATGTGAAGAAGATGACTTTTGCGACAACATTTAACATCCCTTCAATAATTATACCCCAGTAAACGAAATGAGACGATTCTTTTGAGTACCCACAAGGAAGGGTTTGAAGGTTGAATAAGTATTTGAGAATATGAAATAATAATAAGAAAGATTTTATCTATAGAGGCTGCACAGTTGGGCATGCCCAGTCTTCCCTGTAGGCCTCTGCTTAAACATTTACAAATATTTACATATATCAAGTAGAAATCTGCCCCTTATTCACTTTATTCCCAGGGAACTAGACAAGAAGGAGTAAACTGCTCTTTTTCCAACAATATCTCTCTTATGACAAAATTGAACCCTATGTTATGTGTACTCAAAAGAATTGTCTCAGTAAGACGATTCTTTTGAGCTGCCATAACATATGATTAAAAGGCCAAATAAGGATTTATAAATGTGAGCTACGATTCCATTTTTCAGTTTCCGCCCGAGTTTGAGATGGGAGATGGGGAGGGAATGGACATGAAGCTACCCAACAACGTCTTCAACAAGTTAAAGTCATACAGTGAGGCTGAAAATAAGCGGGCACAAAGACTTCATGAGAAGAAGGAACATTCTACTGCTGTATGTTCTTTGTTTGTTTTATTTTTTATTTATTTCACACAAGATATACATGTTACAATACAGACAACAATTAAAACTTTCGAATATATGTCTTCTATTTCAAAAATGTTATGTACCATGCATTTCAATATATATTTGTTTATTTATTAACCCTTTTCCATTACAGACGAATTTTGATGCCTCTGCAGCAGGCGACTTTTCAAAACAATGTGGCAAAAAGAGAAATTGCTCATGATGATCAATTTCTACCTTTTGCAAAATAGGAAGATATTACTGATGAGAAGGAATTCTCCTTTTGTCACAAAGTTTTAGTCTTTATTCAATTACTAGACTTTTGTAGAGGTTTTTCATATTTTTGTCTAGATATTTTCAAAGCGGATTGTTGTATGCGGGAAAGTTGCACAATGAATTTATTTTTCCATATACAGGAGCAAGCCATGGATCCGAGAACGCGATTACTGCTGTATAAACTTGTAAACAACGGAACGTTAGACTCAATCAGCGGACCTGTCAGCACCGGGAAAGAATCTGTCGTGATTCATGCTTATGGCGGACAGTATGTATCATTTACATGTCTCACTTTTGTTTTGTCATACTCCATGGCAAGTTGACCTATTGGGGTTTCACACTGTATGAGGACTAGATAAGGAGGAGTGAACTGGTCTTTTCCCATCCATATCTCCCTTATGACTCCACTAAAACCTATGTTGTGGGGACCCAAAAGAATCGTCTCACTGAGACGATTCTTTTGAGTACCCACAACATAGGGTCTGAGGGTCAAATAAGGATTTGGGGAGGTGAAATACTCTTCTTATCTAGAGCTCTTTACTGTGACCTATAGGCAGTCAACACATTTATTCCTTTGAACATATTTACATGTCTGGCATCAACTTTTGTTGTGTCGCCCAGAGATCTAGAAAAGGGGCGTTTTGCATTTTGTTAAATCCTTATTTGACCTTATGGCCCTATGTTGTGGTTACTAAAAAAATTTGTCTCAATCAGACGATTCTTTTGAGTAAGGACAACAAAGGGTTTGCTTGAGTAATAAAACAGATATTGTGGGGAAAAGACCAGTTTACTCCTCCTTATCTAGACCTCTGGTCGCCTGCCTAGGCATGATGGTACATAGGGATCACATGTTCACTGTCCGTCTAGCTGTCACACTATGACTTAATCTTGACAGGTGACACATCTATTGGCAGAGTGACAAATATGAGTATATCTATTATACTGTGAATTATAAACAGGTGATACATCTGTTCCTTATATCCGGATAACTTCAATATTATTACTCTTCTCCACCTGCAGACACTTTTTGATGCGAGCTTTTTAGATCGCTAAGTTCCGTCTTTAAATTATACTTTATCTAAAAATAATATACATGTATTTCCAACTTTCTTTGTGTCAAAATATTTTACAACTCATGTCTCACAAAATGACATGTCTGATAACCGTTTATTATAATGTTATCTGATTGTATTTTCAGATTCAAAGAAGAAAAGTTAGAACCCGAAGTTGCCATTAAAGTATTCAAAACAACACTGAATGAGTTCAAAACGAGAGAGAAATATGTACATGGTGATCACAGGTTCGCTAAAGATGACTACAAGAAGCAGAATCCCAGAAAAATCATCAAAATATGGGCTATGAAAGAAGTAGCTAATCTGAACAGGTCTGTTTATATAACACTTTTCAGTGGGTACTGAGTATAGGCTCTAATTTGTTTTCTTTGAATGTAGTTTTATGAAGCTTTCAACAGTTTTTCATAGATTTATATCATGGCGTTTCTTGGGTAATTTAATAGTACAACCTGTATTATTTATCCTATTTATTAACTACCATTTCATACATACAACAAAACTGACGCAGCCGACTTTGAAGATATCAACACATCTTCAGATGCTCTCACCACTAGACAATTGAGACGGTTATAGGCTACAGAAACGTAGTTTAGTATCAACTTACTTGTGAAGCAAGCTCCTAAACAGAATATGAATCACGCTTAATGTCTGCTTCATGGATAGGTTAGCATCGGGGATTTGGAACCGGGCATCCAAGGTTCTATCCCCAGTCACGGTGCTGTGCCCATGGGAAAGGCACATTTCCCAGGGAACATGAATAAGTATATTGTCGCCGTGATATTACTGAAATAATGTTGAAAATGGCGTAAAACCCTAACAAAACAAAACTAATCTTCCCTGGATACTCAAGCAGTACTTGTGTCAAATGTGTTGGGAGGTTACAGATTTTGAACCCAGGAGTTTTGGATCACGATGCCAGTGTTCTACCTCTGGGCCCACTACTGTACATCCGCTGACTGTCGTTTATAGTTTACTTAAGGTCTGAGATAGCATTAAATAATGGATGTTTCCTAATGAGATTTTTTTTTTTTTTTCATATGTTATAGATAGAGAGCAATTGGTGGAGAGAAATTAAAATTAACTGTTAACTACTTGTTTCAACTTATATATACATGTTCAACTTATTTAGTCAAGTATTGTTTTAACTACAGCAAGTCTATGGAAAAGTAAATTATAACAAACTTGAAATATGTATAACTTTACTTACATGTTTATTATTTAGTATATAAAATAAATGTTCCCTGTTTTGCCTAGATGTTTTCAAAATCGTCTGCTGCAGATTTGCTGTATTTGGGAAAGGGTTAACTCTTTCCCACATACGACAATTCTGCAGCAGACGACTTTGAACGTATTTTGTCAAACTTAGAAAAACTCCATAATTGAATGGATAACCTATGACAAAAGGTGGAAAACATGGTGGCAAAAGGAGAAATTGCACGTTTTGTGCAATTTCTTCTTTTGTCACTATTTTTTCAAAATGTCGCCTGCTGCAGAGGCATCAGAAAGCGCCTATATGAGGGAAAGGGTTAAATATCAAACATTTTTCTACATTTGACAGAATGTTGAAATTCAACATCCCATGCCCGAAGGTTCAGCTTTTAAAGAAGAACTGCCTCGTGATGTCATTTATCGGGCAAGATCGTATAGCTGCGCCAAAATTAAAAGATGCCAGAATGTCTTCTGAGGATATGGAAGATGCTTACGACCAACTAGTCAAGGTATTTCTGGATGTTCTTGACTGTATATAATGCGTAATTTACTATTGTAAGCTTTCTAAGACTTTTTTATGCCTTTTGGAATCGAAGATTTTGAGGAATTAACCCCCCCTCCCCCCACATTTGACTGCCTTGGTGGTGTAGATGTAGAGCGTCTGCCTTGAGTGTAGGAGGTTGTGGGTTTGATCCTGGGTCCGTCCGGTCATACCATCAACTCTTCTGCTGTATGGACTTTGTGTACACCGTACTTTGAGAAAAACTGTAACAGAGAAATCAATCCATGGTTTAACCCTTTCCCTCATACGACAATTCTGCAGCAGACGACTGCACATATTTTGTCAAAAAATAGAAAATCTCCATATTGAATGGATAACCTATGACAAAAAGTGAAAACATTGTGGCAAAAGGAGAAATTTCTTCTTTAGTCACTATGTTTTCAAAAAGCCGTCTGCTGCAGAGACGTCAGAAAGCGTCTATATGAAGAAAAGGGTTAATTAAAGTGCAATTATTGAATTGGGTTGGAAACATTGTAGCTATGATAAATATCTCCTTTTGCCACAATGTATTCCAAAAGGAATATTCCACTTTAATTTGAGATAAACAATTGCATTTGTGTATACCTGTACATGATAATAAGTCGCTTCTTTTTGACAGATAATGAAAAAAACATACCTCAAATGTTGACTAATCAACTTATTGCTCCAATTTGAGATGTAAATTGTAAACCTCGTTCAACTGTGCATAATGACATGATTGTTTTCTATTTCACAGATAATGAAAAAAATGTACAATAAATGTGGGCTTGTCCATGCCGATTTGAGTGAATATAACATGTTGTGGTACAAAGATCAGCTCTGGATTATAGACGTCAGTCAGGCAGTCGACATAGCTCATCCTAAAGCTCTCGAATTTTTACACAGAGACTGCAGTATCGTAACTAAGGTATGTGATATTCTTCTTAACCCTTTCCCTCATATAGATGCTAACTGACGCCTCTGCAAACGTGCAATTTCTCCTTTTGCCACAATGTTTTCCACTTTTAGTCATAGGTTATCCATTCAATTGTGGAGATTTTCTATGTTTTGACAAAATACGTTCAAAGGTGTCTGCTGCAGACTTGTCGTATGAGGGTTAAGGGGTGCCACCGAGGTCCAGATAGAGCTTTTTTTTCTTTTCCTGAAAATATATCCCTTATTACACAACCAGAGACAGTTTTTAAGAATACCCACATAATAGGGTTTAAAGGTCAAATTTGTAATTATTTGTAATATTATATGTATGTGTTGTGGGACGGAGGCCTAATTACGCAAACAAAATATTGTATTATAGGGATATTGTTTATCAAACACTTGTAACCAGTTTACCTTTCCCAACATGCAAACCAATTTAGACACATCTGAAACAGACCACATTGTTGCAAAAAAATAAATGAGCTTTTCTCCTTTTGCAACAAGGTTTTCAATTTTATTCATTAACTTTTATAATTACATTTACACAGATTTTCCATAATTTGGCCTAAATGTTTTCAATGTCGTCTGCTGCAGAATTGTTGTATGTGGCAAAGGTATTACAAGGCACCAGCATTCTCTAGCCATCATGTATAAGCCTGATCTGCCACTCCATACAACATTTTCAAGTACCAGCAGAGGAATAGATATTAATAAACTGGTCTTTTCCCACCAATATCTCTTGTATGACTCAAATTAGCCCTATGTTGTTGGTACTCAAAAGAATCGTCTCAGTGAAACGATTCATTTGAGTACCCACAACATAGGGTTTGAAGGTCAAGTAAGGATTTTGTGATGTGAAATACTCTTCTTATCTTGAGCTCTGTACCAGGGGTTATAAAGCAAGTGCTTATTGCAAGTAATGGTAGCACAGTGAAATAGGAACTTTACAATTTTAATATTAATTTCTAGGTCTTCATATTTTAATCAGTTAACTACAAAAAAGTGTTAACACTTTCCAACAAACAACAAATAGTAGACAACATTGAAAATGTTCTTGGCAAAAGGATAGATCGGTCATTCCGAGTGATTTCTCCTTTACTACAATGTTTTCAAAAGTCTTCTGATCCAGTTTCATGCAAATGCATCTGCACATGGTCAGGAGACGGCTTTTTGAAAACATAGAGACAAAAGAAGAAATTGCTCAAAACAAGCAATTTCTCCTTTTGCCACAATTTCTTCCACTTTAAGTCATAGGTTATCCATTCAATTATAGAGATTTTCTGTTTTTTGACAAAATATGTTCAAAGTCGTCTGCTGCAGAATTGTTGTATGAGGGAAAGGGTTAAACCATGGATTGATTTCTCTGTTACAGTTTTTCTCAAAGTACGGTGTACACAAAGTCCATACAGCAGAAGAGTTATTCAATCATGTAACAGAATTAAATATAACGGGTACAGGAACTGACTTCTTGCAACAGGTTAGTACATTATTAGCTCATCTGTTTTTCGAAAGTCTATGTGGAAAAGCATCCAGTTGCTTGGGAAGATTGTTGTGTTGGAGTACTGGAGTGAGAAAACCAGGAAATGAATGAATAGGTAAACTAGCCGCCGTGATATAACTGAGAAATTGTTAAAAACGGCGTTAAACCCCAATCAATCAATCAATCTGTTTTTCGAGGCGGAAAAAGATGGGGTATTGTGAATTTGTGATACCCTTGGCGTCATCTTCAGCTGCGTCTCCACAAACTTTTAACCTTACCTCATGACTCAAAAAGCATTCAAATTTTCAAATGAAACATGGAACACATCTTCCTAGGAAATATACGCTTCTCTATACCAAGTCATATAACTCTGGCTATAAGAATTATTCAGTTACCGGTATGCTCCTTTATCGACTTAGAAAAAAATAGACCAGCATTGGAGTTTACTCTGCGGCACTCTTGTTTTATACAAGTATTATCCATTTTCAACAGTACCTTATATACTCCCATGTACCTTATATGAATAGCCTATTTGAACTTACACTTGATGAAAACAGAGATTTATCAAAATTTCAGAATCTCTCAATTCAAGAGAACTTAGGTATAAATATAAAATACAGATAAATCAACACTTCTGAAAAACATTATGAGCAAAAGAGATATTGCTCAAAATGAAGCAATTGCTTCATTCACATAGTTATCTCATAGTCATATTTATTTTGAAATGGTTTCTTGTTTAAGAATGGCTGCTGTGAATTTTTATGTATAGCTTTTATTACATACAAATGTATGTTTCAGGTTGAAAAATTCAAGAAGGAGAAAAGTGCAGAAATATTGGCAGATCAGTCCTCAGATAAACAATTTCAATTTGACTTTTTCTTTGAAAAATCCTTGGAAGAAAAGGCCCATTTACTACTGTCTGACAGTGATTCAGATGAAGAAGAAGAAGAATCGGCTGGGAATCATTCATAAAATGGAACTTCTGTTGATTAACTGGTCTCTGTGAATTATCTTAAAATTCCCTGGAAGAAAAGACGCATGCAAAATAAGATTTTGCTGGGAACCAGTCCTGGAATATAGCTGTTGGGTTGAATGACTGGTTGTCAATGAATTATTCAAAAGTCCCTGAAAGAAAAGATTTATTAACCCTTTCCCTCATACAACATATCTGCAGCAGACGACTTTGAACATTAGAAAATCTATAATTGAATGGATAACCTATGACTAAAAGTAAAAAACATTGTGTCAAAAGGAGAAATTGCTCGTTTTCAAAAAGCCGTCTGCTGCAGAGGCGTCGGAAAGCGTGTATATGAGGGAAAGGGTCAAGGTGAACTGGCCACCATGATATAACTGAAATACCATTGAAAACAGTGATAAGCTCCAATCATTCAACCCTCATACAACAAATCCACTGAAGATAATTTTGAAATTGTTCATCCCTTTCCCACTTGTAGATGCATTTTAACGCATCTGCAGCAGATGAAAACGAACAATTTCTCCTTTTGCCATAATGTTTTCAACTCTTTTTAATATTTTAACTCTCATTTATTGAGATTTTTTCACGTTTTTGTATAAAGGTTTTCAAAGTTTTCAAAGTTTTCAAAGATTCGTTAAATGGGGGAAAGGGTTATGGAAAATTTACAATTTATTTGATAAAAGAGAAAAAAAAGTGTAATGTTTTCAAAAAGGATAAGGATAAGTGGAGACAGTCTAGTTTGATGAAAGGGAAGAACTCATTCTTTTTTTTAATCTTTGATCAAACTGTAATTTGTTGACTATCTGCAGTAGGAAATTATTGTTGGAGGGGAAATAATATTTATTATAATTGATTATTTCTCCTTTTCCCATAACAATTTCTTCTAGAATATATACTATTTCAGTCTGCGGTATTGAAGTTGACACTTTCCTATTTGCAGACACATTTTGACGCATTTGCAGCCAATGCCTTTGGAAAACACTGTTGCAAAAGGTGAAATTGATCTTAACAAGCAATTACTTCTTTTGTCACAATGTTTTCAACTTTATTCAATAGGCACACTTTCATTTAGTGAGATTTTCAGCATTTTTCTCTAAATGTTTTCAAAGTCATCTGCTGCAGACTTATTGTTTTAAACTTTGTACAAAGATTTATTACCATTTAACCCTTTCCCTCATACAACAATCTTGCAGCAGACGACTTTGAACATATTTTGTCAAAAAAGAGAAAATCACTATAACTGAATGGATAACCTATGACTAAAAGTGGAAAACATTGTGACAAAAGAAGAAATTGCTGCAGAGGCGTCAGAAAGCGTCTATATGAGGGAAAGGATTAAAGATACTTTTCAATTAGTTTTTAATTAATACATGAAATGCTTTAAAAAGTTGGGGTTATTCAAACTTTGCTAATTCTATTTATTGTGTTATTGAGGAGTTTATCTTTATGAAAGATTGTGTATCTTATGTAATGAACTAGGATAACCACCTTTACCCTTTCCCACTTGTAGATGCATTCTGACGCCTCTGCAGCAGAAGACTTGAAAACATTGTGACAAAAGGAGAAATTGCTCAGACGAGCAATTTCAACTTTTGCCACAAGGTTTTCAACTTTTTTTCAGTAGTAACACTTTCATTTATAGAGATTTTCCGTGTTTTTGCATGAACTGTTTTCAAAGTCGTCTGCTGCGTTTTTGTTGGTTGTGGGAATGGGTTAACCTAAGTATTTATTAATCCCTTCCTACATTCGACATATCTGCAGCAGACGACTTTGAAAAACATCTAACATTCTTTTGGAAAAATCTTTGAAAATGAAGGTATAATTATTGAAAAGAGTTGAAAATGATGTGGCAAAAGGAAAAATTGCTTGTTTTGGTGTTTTCAAAAGTTATCTGCTGCAGATGCATCAAGATGCATCTATAGGTGGGAAAGGGTTCAATAGTTTAACCCTTTCCCGCATATAGACGCTTTCTGACGCCTCTGCAGCAGACAGCTTTTTGAAAACATAGTGACAAAAGAAGAAATTGCTCAAGACGAGAAATTCTCCTTTTGACACAATGTTTTCAACTCTTAGTCATACGTTATCCATTCAATTATAGAGATTTTCTATTTTTTGACAAAATATGTTTAAAGTCGTCTACTGCAGAATTTTCGTATGAGGGAAAGGGTTTAACGAATCCACTGTGGCCAATTGGTTAGCATCAGGGATTTGGATTCTTGGGTTCGATCCCCGATTATGGATGTTGTCAGGTAGGAGTGCTCTTGGTAACATTTCCTAGCCTACATGCCTAGTATTGATTTTTAACCCTTTCCCACCTGCAGACGCAATAGCAGCAGACGACTTTTGAAAACATGGTGGCCAAAGGTGAAATTGTTGATCATTAGCAATTTCTCCTTTGGCCACAAAGTTTTCAACCTAATTTATCAATTAAGCCATCTTTTATGGAGATTTTTCACGTTTTTGTATGAAGGCTTTCAAAGTTGTCTGCAGCAGATTTGTTGTATGTGGGAAAGGGCTAACTTAGATAATGTTGAAATACCGTTTTTCGCCTCTATTCAATATTTATACTTAAAATTGATACACATTTACCATATTGTTGTTGCCTGGATATTTTCAAAGTCGATAGCTGCAGATTTTTAGTAGACTAAAAAGGGTTACCGGGTAATTAGCTAACATTCCAGTTGCAGCTGTATACTTGAAAAATAAGTTATGCAATAGAAATGAGGTTTACGGTGAAGGTATTCTTTGTTGTTGTTTACTTAATGTTAAAATGTTTTGTTAAGGCTTGTAGACAGGATTTTGACAATTTCAATTTGATAGACTGAGTTTCAATTGTGAACTCTGCAGAAATCAAATTGAAAACATCAAGGCAAACGATGGAAGATCTGTCTAAATGAAAGTTTAATTATTGAATCAAGTTGAAAAACAAATTGACAAAAGGATAAAATGCTTGTTTGGAGCAATCTCTCCTTTTGTCACAATGTTTTCAAAAGTCATCTGTTGCAGAGGTGTCTGTATGTGGGAAAGGGTCAACAATATTTAAGTAACATCATAGTTTTAAACTATGACTGTTGCTAAACAGTATTGACCTTAGTGAAAAAATAAGTTTTGTTATTATTACATTACATATATTTTCACTGAATTCATACTCATCATTTTTAACCCTTTCAAACAAGCAACACATCTGCAGTAGACAACTTCGAAAACTTTTAGGCATAATTATGGAAAAAATACATGTAAATATTTATTGAATAATTAAAATTGTTCATTCTCTCCTTTTGTCACAATGTTTTTCATAAGCCATCTTTTGGAGATGTGCAAAATGGGTTTACATGTGTGAAAGGGTTAATTAGCTCATGTTATTGTGATCGCCTTTTGTCCGTTGTGCTTCATGCATCATCTCCTCTGTAACCAGTGGGTCAATTGGGAAGCAGAAGCATTCTCTCTGGTTTCCATGGCAACGGAACGAAAACAAATCTTCTCCCAAATTAGTTGGCCGATTTTCAAAAAGATTTGTAGAAATGTTCCTTGGGTAACCCTCTATCAGATTCCTTCAAGCCATGTTGATTGATAAAAAGCATGGCCACCAGGCGGCGAGCTGTTTTGCATTATATAGTTATAGTGGAAACTTTAAAAATCTTCTGAAAGTGTGGCCAATTTTCAAATAATTTTATAGAATTCAAATGTACCTTGGCTGACCCTCTATCAGATTCCTTCAAGTCTTTTTGATTGGTCAAAAATTATGGCCACCAGGGGGGCGGGGATGTTTTGCCATATATGCATACAGTCAATCTTCTGCTCCGAAAGTGTCTTGCTGATTTTTAGCTCGACTTTTGAAAAAACGAGAGCTATTGTCATGACCCTGGCGTGGTCGTCCGGTTAAGGTTTATTGTTCAGCTCAGCTTTTTTTCTGTGGCGGCGGCGTGGTCTTCCGGTTTAGGTTTTTTGTTCAGTTCAGCTTTTTTTCTGTTTTCTATCAGTCGAGCGTCTGTGCCGACGCGGTGCTCTTGTTAAATAATCAGGACTGTTTTGCATTATGCAGTCAAATTTAAGAAAAAAATCTTCTGCTCCGAAAGTGTGGCCGATTTTTAAATAATTTTTGTAAACATGTTTCTTGGGTGACCCTATTTTAGATTCCTTAAAGCCATGTTGATTCGTCAAAAAACATGGCCACTAGGGGGGCGTATATGGCTATAGTGAAAGCTTGAAAAAATCTTCTCATCCCAAAGTGTCTGGCAGATTTCTGAATTATTTTGTATAAATGTTCCTTGGATGACCCTCTTTGAGATTCCTTCCAGCCATGGCTATTGGTAAAAAAAATCCATGGCCAGTAGGAGGCAGGGCCGTTTTGTCTTATATGGCTAAAGTGAAAAAAAAAAAATCAGGTGAGCGATCCAGGCTCTCTACAACAAACTGATCTACATCAATGTCATATAAATATAATTAAAAATGAGCAGCATCAGGCGATATTCTTATTGACTCTCTATAAAAGGATCAAACAAAGGTAAATTTGCATACAAATAACAGGGCTAAAGGTCAATGATTGATTGATTGTTTTGTGTTTTATGCCGCTTTTGACAATTTTCAGTTATATCACAACATTTTCTGGATAAGTTACCAGTACTTCTGTTCCATTGATACTGACACCAGCCAGTAATGCCCTGACCCTGAGCGCCGAGGAGGGCAATCATTACTACCATAACTACCATTATTAAAGTCTATGGTATGACCTGGCTGGAGATCGAACCCACACCCGAGACAGATGCTCTACCACTACACCACCGAGGTGGCAGTTTGTCAATAAACATGACTAGGAGAACACTTCATTTAGACGGTTGGACTTGAAAGGCTCTGGTGAGGCTGTGTGGAGTATATAGTTGATGAATTTAACATTTGCTTGATTATGACAAGAGGGCCATGATGGCCCTATATCGCTCACCTGATTTAATAGAACTTCAATAGTTTTCAAAGTTTTTACTCTTTTTAGGGATAACAAGCTCCGCCCCCTGGCGGCGATGTTTTTCAACGGATCAAAAATATTTAAACAATCTTGGTAAAGGGTGCCCCAAGGAACATTTGTGCAAAATAATTTTTAAATCGGGCCAGTACTTTTGGACAAGAAGATTTTTAAAGTTTTAACAATGCACATATAAGGAAAACAAGCTCCGCCCCCTGGCCGCCATGTTTTTCAACGGATTGGAAATATTTGTACAATCTTGGTAAAGGGTGCCCCAAGGAACATTTGTGTAAAATAATTTTTAAATCGGGCCAGTTCTTTTGGACAAGAAGATTGTTAAAGTTTTAACAATGCACATATAAGGAAAACTAGCTCCGCCCCCTGGCGGCCATGCTTTTCAACGGATCGGAAATATTTGAACAATCTTGGTAAAGGGTGCCCTAAGGAACATTTGTGCAAAATAATTTTCAAATTGGGCCAGTACTTTTGGACAAGAAGATTTTTAAAGTTTTAACAATGCACATATAAGGAAAACAAGCTCCGCCCCCCCTGGCGGCCATGTTTTTCAACGGATCAAAAATGTTTGAACAATCTTGGTAAAGGGTGCACCAAGGAACATTTGTGCAAAATTATTTTCAAATCGGCCCAGTACTTTTGGACAAGAAGATTTTACAAAGTTTTAACAATGCACATGTAAGGAAAATAAGCTCCGCCCCCCTGGCGGCCATGTTTTTCAACGGATTGGAAATATTTGAACAATCTTGGTAGAGGGTACCTCAAGGAACATTTGTGTAAAATAATTTTCAAATCGGGCCAGTACTTTTGGACAAGAAGATTTTTTAAGATTTGGCAATTTTTCCCTTTTCTGATGCCGCAGCAACCAAAGTTCTACTTGGAATTAATTTCTTTGAACATCTTTGAAAGAGGACTACCTAAGGACCATTCCTGTGAAGTTATTTTGAAATCTGTTCATTGGTTTAGTAGGAGAAGTCATTTGTAGGAAATTGTTAACAGACGCCGACGACGACGACGACGACGCCGACGGACGCTGGACGGTGAGTGATCACAAAAGCTCACCTTGCACTTCGTGCTTAGGTGAGCTAAAAATAAACAACGCATGAAATGTCAACTTCCTTATAACAAACAAGAGTGCCAAATGTCACAAAATAGTCCCGTCCTATTTTTAGCTCACCTGAGGCGAGTTATTGTGATCGCCTTTTGTCCGGCGTGCGTCGTCCGTCAACTTCTTCTCCTCAGTAAGCAGTGGGTCAGATTCCTTCAAGCCATGTTGATTGGTCGAAAAACATGGCCGCCAGGGGAGCGGGGCTATTTTGCCTTATATGGCTATAGTGAAAATCTTCTCTGAAAGTGTCTGGCCGACTTTCAAATAATTTTGTAGAAATGTTCCTAAAGTGACCCACTGTCAGATTCCTTCAAACCATGTTGATTGTTCAAAAAACATGGACGCCAGTGGGAAGGGCTATTTTGCCTTATATGGCTTAAAACTTAAAAAATCTTATCCTCCAAAAGTGTTGGGCAGATTTTCAAATAATTTTGTAGAAATGTTCCTTGGATGACCCTCTATCAGATTCCTTCAAGCCATGTTGATTAGTGAAAAAACATGGCCAAGTTATTTAGCTGACAACATACAGGACACTGCCCGCCCGTTAAAACTATCATACGATAAAAAGGGAAGAGGAGCACTTCTCAATACTATCACTTTAAAACTGAGGATAATGCAACAACCATTATCAAATATTATTTTACCCCATGACCAATTTTTAGGCTTGCTTAATAAAAACAAAAACTACTTTTGTTTCAAAACATTCTTTTTAATAATAAAAAGACATGATTGACAATCGTTTTGAGATAATCAAATTAACCGTTCAACTGCCTTCTCACTTTTAACCCTTTCCTACATATAGACACTTTCTGAAGCCTCTGCAGCTGACGACCTGTGAAGTCATAGTGGCAAAATGATAAATTGATCAAAAGAAGCAACTTCTTCTTTTGCCACAATGTTTTCAACTTTTAACAGTAATTATATCTTAATTATCCATATTTTTGCTCAGATGATTTCAAAGTTGTCTGCTATAGAATAGTTTAACAACATCAAGGTAAAAATTTAGAAATTCTACTTGAATGAGTTGAAAACATAGTGGCAAATGGAAAAGTTGTTCATTTTGAGCAATTAATCATTTTGCCACAATGTTTTCAAAGTCGTCAAAGAAGACGCATAAGTCGTCTGCTACAGACACGTATATACATGGGAAAGGATTGATAATGGTAACATTTGCAAATTTTATTAAATTAAATTTTGCACAATATACTGCCACTTTAACATTTTATAAGCTCTAGGAAAACCAACATTAGGGCATCGACAACAGTGAAGATTCAGATCAACCTATGTATTTGCGATCTGATCGCAATCTGCACATTTTGCCAATTTGTTTTCTCAGTCATATCACGGCAGCCAGTTCACCTACTCATGTGTTTCCTAGTTTTCTCACACCAGTACTCCACACAACAATCTTCCCAAGCAACTGGCTGCTTTCCCACATAGACTTAGCCCATTGGTGGAAGACAAATGACGCATGTCGCAATGACTTGTCAAACGTCGGAAAGAAAGTTGTCCAAGCTGGGATTCAAACTCACAACCCCTGGAATGACAGCCCCGTCGTTACCGACTGAGCTAACGAGACTCGACCAAAACAGTTCTTAAGTTAACCCTTTCCAAGCTGCAGACGCATTTCTACGCAATAGCAGCCAACGACTTTTGAAAACATTGTGGCCAAAGGTGAAATTACTCATGATGAGCAATTTCCCCTTTGGCCACAATGTTTTCAACTTTATGTAACAATTAAGCTATCTTTTATGGAATCGTCTGCTGCAGAATTGTCGTATTAGATGTCGTAGGGCTAAATGAAAATATTATTATTCAATAGATTTGAAAATATTGTGTCAAAAGGAGAAATTGCTCATAATGTTTTCAAAAGTCTTCTGCTGCAGAGGTGTCAGAAAGTGTCTGTATGGAGGAAAGGGTTAACTTGTATTCCATACACAACAGATCTGCAGCTGGTGACTGAAAACATGTAGTCAAAAGTATGGCAAATCTCAAAGAACTAAATTATAATTATTGGATATGGTTGAAAACATTGCGTAGAAATTGCTCATTAAGTCATCTGCTGCAGAGAGGTTTAAATGATTTATGGAAGATGAGAAATAACTCATAATTGCTCTTTTTCTCACAATGCTTTTAAAAGTTGTAAGCATCATGGAATGGGTTAATATAATTTTTTAGAATGTAAAATAAAACTTTCACCATGGAAACTTCTCGTCAATTCAGTGCACCAAAAACAACCATTTTTCTTTTTCTCACAATGCTTTTAAAAGTTGTAAGCATCATAGAATGGGTTAATATAATTTTTAAGAATGTAAAATAAAACTTTCGCCATGGAAACTTCTCGTCAATTCAGTGCACCAAAAACAACCATTGAAACAGTGAATATTGATATGAGTAATAATTATGAAACGTTCATAAAAACTTCATTTAACCAGTGCATGTTTACGCATTTGCAGCAGACATCATGAGCAGTTTCTCACTTTGCCACAATGTTTTTCAAGTCTTTTACATTTCGTATAGAAATTTTCTGTATTTTTCTCCAGATGTTTTCAGGCTTCAGCCATCTGCTGCAGATACAGATGTGGGAAAAGGCGAACTGAAACATTATATTAACCCTTTCCAACATACAACAAATCTGCAGCAGACGACTTCGAAAACATCCTGGCAACATTTTGAAACTCCCTATTAATGGGAGATTGATTATTTAAAAGAAAAGTTGACAACATTGGGGCAAATGGAGAAATTAACCATTTCCCTTAAACAAGATGACATTTAACATCAATGCAGCAGATTACTTTTGAAAACATTGTGAATAAAGGAGAATTATCCCCTTTTCCCATAATGTTTTCAAATCTGCATCAAGTCTACAATTCCAATTTTTCTTGTTGTAACTAATTCCACAGATGTTCTTAAAGGAGACACATTTAAAACTAATTAATACAAAAGCGTGATAGATTTAGGCAAGACAAAATCATTACTTATTACATGATAATAAAGAAATGGCAAAAAAAGTAAAAAATAATAAATACATAAATATCAGCTGTAGTTTCACTACCCTATTCAAGAACATGTGATAAACGGAGAAATTGTTCGTTTAACCCTTTTCCACATACAATAAATCTACAGATGACTTTGAAATAATACATGTATAGTCAAACATATGGAAACTCCTTATAAATGAGCAATCAATGACTGAATAAAGTCCTCTGCCACAGAGATGTAAGAAACCTGATTCATGATCCATTGAAGATGAACCTGTACTAGGCTAGGAAATGTGCCTTGCACAAGAGAACACCATCATGACCATATTAAGTAGGGAACCAACCTGAGACACATGCATTACAAATCACCAACACTAGCCACAAGGTCATAGCAGATTCCTATGATATGTTGTATCTAAATATAACTGTCAAGTTTTCAAATGTTGCGCTCCTCCATGGAATATGCAGGGGCATTCCTGTATAATGGTATAATGTTATGGACATGTGTATTGTTCCTAGGAATATGTGTACCAAGTTTCATTTGAAAATGATAAATGGTTTTTGAGATAAGCTCAAAGTTTTGTGTCGACGCAAAGGGTATCACATGGTGACCATGACTTTTTTCTTCGAAAAATGTGGTTACAACTTCAAATTTATCGAATTTTAGCCACTTCCCACACACAGAATGCTTTCTGTTGCAGATAACATTTGAAAACTTTTTCCCACAACCAATGAAAATCTTATCACTAATTATACGTTTCATTTATAGAGATTTGCCAAATTTTTGCCCCGACAATTTCAAAGTCATCTGCTTTAGGTTTGCCATATATGCGAAAGGGTTAACACCCCACTTACCCTGATTAAACGGACCTAAAACGTAATGACAACCAAATACATCAATCTTAACCCCTTCCAATATACAGGATGGTTTCTGCTGCCTCTGCAGCAGATAACCTTTTAACCCTTTCCCTCATAGAGCAATTCTGCAGCAGACGACTTCCATTCAATTATGGAAAAATAGAAAATCTCCATAATTGAATGGATACCTATGACAAAAAGTGGAAAACATTGTGGCAAAAGGAGAAATTGCACGTTTTGTGCAATTTCTTCTTTTGTCACTATCTGTTCAAAAAGCCGTCTGCTGCAGAGGCGTCAGAAAGCGTCTATATGAGGGAAAGGGTTAACTTTATTCAATAATTGAGATTTAACATATTTTGACCAAAGGTCTTCAAAGTCGTCTGCGGCAGGTTTATTGTAATAGGAAAAGGGTGGATATATCTCCTAAAGTTGAAATAAGTAAATAGTAAAAATACAACATTTTTTTAGAACTGAAGAAGAATCAGATCTTCAGAGAACTACATAAAGAGTAAACCGGTCTTTTACTTACAATATTGCTCTTCTTTATCCGTGCAAACACTAAGTACTTGGTTCTAAACAGAACCGCCCCACATACAACGAATCTAATCAGCACAAGACAACTTTGATTACATCTACACAAAAACATAGAAAACCACTATAAATTAAAGTGTAATTATTAAATAGAGTAGAAAACATAGAAGCAAAAGGTGAAATTGCTCATTATAAGCACTTTCTCCTTTTGCCACTATGTTTCCAAAACTCGTCTGCTGCAGAACCGCCAAAATACGTCTTTAACCCTTTCCCTCATACGCCCATTCTACAGCAGACGACTTTGAACATATTTTGTCAAAAAATAGAAAATCTCTATAATTGAATGGATAACCTATGACTTAAAGGGGAAAACATTGTGACAAAAGGAGAAATTGCTCGTTTTAAGCAATTTATTCTTTTGTCACTATGTTTTCAAAAAGCTGTCTGCTGCAGAGGCGTCAGAAAGCGTCTGTATGAGGGAAAGGGTTAAATAACCGCTACAAACAGTGATGAAGTCAAATAATGATTTAACCCTTCCCATTTACTGACACATTTTGAAGCATATGATTTCGTCCAGACAACATTTGAAAAATCATCATGAGCAATTTCACCTTTTGCCACTATCTTTTCAACTGTTTTCAATAATTGTACGTTTATTAAAAGAAACGTTCACTATTTTTTTGGCCTCTTTTCCAATAATTTTAACAACAACAACAACAAAATAAATAGGGTTCTTAAGGAGAAGACTGTAAGAAGAGGGACCCCTTTCCCACAAACAGATGCCTCTGCAGCAAAATGGTTTCAACTTCATCTAATTATTTTTATTTCATTTATAGAGTCTCAGAGAGCTTCCATAGTTTTGCCTATATGTTTGGAAAGTCATCTGCTGCATATATGTTGTAATCAGAACTCAATCAGTTTGGGGTCTTATTGAAGTTTGGCATCGTTGAAAGACTCTGAAAGTAACACAGGTACTTTAGGACTTTATTTCATGTAGGATTTATGGTTTAATTGATTTGGTTTGAATGCTGTTTTCGACAAATTTCAGTCATATCAGCTGGGGCCAACATTCTTTATGAGGTTTGACAAAAGTCAATTTGACAAGTGTCATTCTTCTTCCACCAATGAGCTTAGAGTCTGGACTGATATCCCCTACCCTACATGCCACAAGACCCTTAATTGCTTGAAGAGGCCCATTTGAAACAGGCTCTACAAAAACCAACATATGTTATGGTATCAGTAATTGTACTCTGTATGTTAGAGGCAGCTTGAATGCTTTTTTGACTTATTAGCAAACAGTGCTGAGGCACAGTGTGATTTTCATCTACACTGGCAGCATATGCCATGTAGTGCTGCTGTTATAATTATACACTCCACACTTAATTTACTTTTTTCTAGACAATCACAAATGGCAATATTTTTTCACAACTATAGCTAAGAGGCTTTTTTCATGTTCTAAAATCATTATTTCAAACTCAAAGCTTATACTGTGGGTACTCAAAAGAAACGTCACATTTGGGACTATTCTTTTAAGTAACCATAACATCAGGTTTGGTTGCGAAATAAGAGAGATATTGTGGGTAAAAGACCGGTTAACTCCCTCTTATCTAGTCCTCTGATCTGTTAAGAATCTGACATCTGGAGGTTCTTAAGTCCACTAGCAACTTTATCTAAATCTTGTTTCTCGCTTATAAATATCGAAGAAAAGTCAAGATTGTCCAGCGACCGCGATCTGGGAAGACCTTCTGCACTAAAGGATTTCACAGGCGATGACGAATTTGATTTTGATTCGGGAACATCATCGCTGTTTGACATTAAATCACTTTCTTGAAATGACTGCGTCAGTCTCCACGGTACTTCATACGGACGTCTCGCTCGTTTTCGGGCCATGAGCCTACGATTTCTCGCGGATAAATTTTCACGATAAAATGACTTCAATCGAGAACGTCTATCTGATATGCTCATCTCTAAATTTTCAGGTGGGTTTCTGTAATTTTTTAGTCCATCAACGAAAACATCATCTCCCGATGTCGTCGGAGTAGGTTCAATTTTTTGCTCTAAGGTTTCTTGAGTATCAGAAAACCCTGTCACATATTTAGTGTCTATATGAACTATTTGATATTGAGAGGAGAATGTGCTAGAAGACAGGCTTTGGGTGTTTGGATTTAACTGCCGCTTTGCCATCAATGCACTCTCGCTTCTCGTTCGCATCCTCTCCTGTAAAAAACAAGCATTGATTTTAAACTGTTTCCCTCAAAAAGCGTCTGTTAACCCTTTCCCTCATACGGCAATTCTGCAGCAGACGACTTTGAACATATTTTGTAAAAAAATAGAATATCTCCATAATTGAATGGATAACCTATGACAAAAAGTGGAAAACATAGTGGCAAAAGGAGAAATTGCACGTTTTGTGCAATTTTTTCTTATGTCACTATGTTTTCAAAAAGCCGTCTGCTGCCGAGGCGCCAGAAAGCGTCTATATGAGGGAAAGGGTTAAAGGAGGGTCAACCCTTTCCGACTTGTAGACCCATCAACAGCAGAAGACTTTTGAAAGAATTGTTGCAAATGAAGAAATTTCTTATAATGTATTCAACTTGATCCAATAATTGTTCTTTCATCTATACTTTTAGCGAGTATTAATATTTTTGAAATATGGTTTTTAAAGTCAACTGCTGCAGATTTGTTGTATTTGGGAAAGAGTTAAATGGTTATACACATACGCATAATGACTATAATTCAAATATATTTTGGAAATGTGCACAACACAAATTTTTATAAGTTAAGGGTCATATCAGTCCATAAGTAATGAGCCCAAGTGCACAACTACATGCATACGGTAATTATGAGGGATGGCAACAAATACAACAACAGCTGTCCATAAGACAGCATGCTCGACTATTTGCTATTTGATTCTATAGTAAACAGTATATGATAGTACCTTGCATGCCAAACTTTAACCAAATCGTCAAAGTCAAACAAGGGCCATAATTTGTACTGAATTCATACAAGAGTTATCTAACTTGATTGTCTGACACCCCTGAAGACATGAATGAGGTTTCAAGTCAATATCATTATTGGTTACTGAGATAAGTCCATGATAGTTTCTTGCATGCAAAACTTTAACCAACATTTAACCAAAATCTAATGTAAAGTTTTTGTACTTGTCCTGCAAGGTCATTTGATGAAGTGCAATAAGTGTGTTTCAAAGCAATAGCATATATGTGGTTTGTGAGAAAAAGCATTGCATGCAAAACTTTAACCAAAAGTTGCAACGCTGACGCCGGCTCACAAGTGACTGTAATAGCTCTCCATTTTTGTTAAATAGTCAAGCTAAAAATTAGTATTTGACTATACGATCGAATATTCGCCATATTTGTGCATGCTTTGCCAACAAAGAGTTTAAACATTCATTATTTGCTGTAGTTATTTTATTATTCTAGGTGGAGACCTAGCTGAACTAAAAGACAATTATTCTAACAAAGATTCAAAATGCAACCTCCAGAGTGTTAGCAAGATTTCCCTTCAATTTGGCCCAGTGACCTAGTTATTGACCTAATATGACCCATATTCAAACTTGACCTAGATATTTTTAAGACAAACATTCTGACAAGATTTCAAAGTACTGAAGTAAAAATTGCGGCTTTAGTGTTAACAAGGTTTTGCTTCAATTTGACCTAGTGACCTCTTTTCGATCCGACATGACCCATATTACCTACACTAGACCTACATATCACCAAGACAAACATTCTGATGAAGTTTCAACATGCTCAAGTTAAAAATGCGGCCTCCAGAGTGTTTACAAGATTGTCACTCAATTTGACCTAGTGACCTAGTAGTTTTTGACCTCATATGGCCCAGTTGCAAACTTGTCCAAGATTTGATGGAGATGAATGTTCTGATAAACTTACATGATTTATGAGGATCGGATGTAAAATGATCACCTTGAGCACTTCGTGCAAAGGTGAGCTAAAAATGAAAAAGGGAGATAGTTTTAAATTAAGCAGACTAGAGTAATGTTCCATGTAATGATGTATTGTTCCATTCTCCTTATCACAAGGTATATATGTGTTGCAGTTTTAATGTAAATCTGTCAATCAGACGATTTTAATCCAAAGTGTGATTGATCTGTAGAAGTGATCACCAAACGTCTCCCTGCTTAACAGTTTTTGCAACACAAAAACAAAACACATACAGGTACCTTAAGGTATTGCTGGCGACTCTCTGTAACAGTACTGAGCATACCCAGTTCATTCAGAGCAGCATCAATGTCCATTTTGGCCGTGGAAGATCGTCCACAACAGTAGCAGCCGTGTACAGTGTTTAACGCCATCTCATTTGGACATACACTACATGAACAATCATTTCTTCATTGGACAACTGAAATGTAATCATATAAATTTAAACTTTTTCTCACATACATGTACAACAAATCTACAGTACTATAGAGTATAATTATAGACCACTTTTTTTTTAAAATGCCTCTCCTGTTTTTCATTCTAAATGTAACATTTGACCCGACCGATACTTTTAAATTATATCCTCCGTAGGGTTGAAACAATCATGGCAAGAGAAGAAATTGTACAAAAGTCATCGATGGCAGATCTATGTGTCTGCATGTGGCAAGGAAAACACCACATTTACGCTGTTAACTTTTAACCCTTTCCCTCATATAGACGCTTTCTGACGCCTCTGCAGCAGACGGCTTTTTGAAAACATAGTGACAAAAGAAGAAATTGCACAAAACGTGCAATTTCTCCTTTTGTCACAATGTTTTCCACTTTTTGTCATAGGTTATCCAGTCAATTATGGAGATTCTCTATGTTTTGACAAAATACGTTCAAAGTCGTCTGCTGCAGAAATGCCGTATGAGGGAAAGGGTTAAATTATTCATTGAAAGATCCAATTTTTGAATGCAGTGGTAGCAGTGTTTTTGAAATCATTTTTGAAATTAGAACAAATCCTTAATTGGAACACTTTCTATGATGTATATAAAGGCCTCTGATGGATGTTGGAATTCTGAATTAATACTTTCCCACATAAAATGAATTTGCTGCAGACTACTTTGAAACACCAAGGCAAAAATCTCTATAAATTAAAGTATAACTAGAACTATCACTGAAGATGATAAATTCCCCCAAAACAGCACCTTGACCTACACCATAACTTAATAAGTAAAAGGGGCCATTACTCTGTAAAATAATATGCAATTGTAACCCCTTTAGGATATGCACATCTCCTCTTGGTATAGAAGCTTCCTGTAAAATGTTATTGAATTCCACCAAGTGGTTTGTATGAAATAGGCCGGACAAAATATGTCTTCTGACCGACCGACACAGTGACTCCTATACATGTATATGGCTTCCGACCGACCGACAGACACAGTAGGTATAACTTCGAAGGGGGTATAATTATTGAATCGAGTTGAAAACATTGTGGCAAAAGGTGAAATTGCTCATCAAAAGATGAGTGTTCATGTAGGAATGAAAGAAAGAAATTTTAAAACTGGCTGATTTGTCACTTGATGCAAACACAAAGATCTGTAATGAGATTAAGAAATTTCTTGATTTGGACAGAGCTACAGAAAAACCAACCACAGGACTTTTAAGACCAGTGAAGATCCAGATAACCCTGAAATAAAGAAGGGACACAATGTTTTCATCTCCGAAGCTCTAGATAAGATGAGTATTTCACATCCCCAAAACCTCATATATATGACCCTCAAACCCTATGTTGTGGGCACTCAAAAGAATGGTCTCAGTGAGGCAATTCTTTTGGGTACCCACAGCATAGGGTTAGTGGAGTCATAAGAGAGATATTGGTGGGGAAAGACCAGTTTACTCCTACTCATCTGAAAATCGATTCAATAATCATTATACTTTCATTGATAGACGTTTTCCATATCTATGCCTAGATGTTTCAAAATCAAATTTTTCTGCGGCAGATTTGTTGCATGATGGAAAGTGGGGTTAACATTGTGAAAGTTTGCTAGATATCGCCTATCAGGTAAGGATAAATTAAGTTTTATGGACACAGCATGTGGTCGCAAAATAGAATGATTTGAAGACAAGCATTTAACCCTCCCCCATAATGAGTTTCCATATATTTGTCTAGATGTTTTCAAAGTAACCTGCTGCAGAATTGTTGTATGTGCCAACAAGTGAAATGTTGCTGTGATTATGATATAACTGAAATAGTTGAAAACGGAATAAAACCCCATCTAAACAAAATCAACCAGCATATCTGTTTGCAGAATATTGGCCCTTAAGGCTTAACCCCCCTTTTCCTACATAACAATTCAGCAGCAGAAAACTTAGAACACATCAATGCAAAAGTATGGTAAAATCTAGAGCTACAAATGAAAGTTTAATTATTGTATAAAGGTGAAATCATAATTGTGCTAAAATGTTTTCAAAAGTTGTCTGCTGCAGACACGTGAAATTGTGTCTGCAGGTGGGAAAAGATTGACCAATGATCTTTAATTGTGCACTTCCTTGCCTGCAGGACACTGCACCGTGACCCTCTTCAAAAACTACATTATAATATATCTACGGGTTTCCTAAGTTCATGACCATTAGCATTAAAATAACAACATTGTCTAGTACTAAATGAAACTTTAGACTTCAGAAAATAGTTGGACACTTCTTAGTTGGTAGCTTTAAAAACATGGAAGAAAAGGATGAAACAAAGGACGTCAGGAACTAAGGTTTAATAGTTCACGCAGTTGGAATGCTCTACAATATATATATATATATATCTTCCAGATAACATTGAAACATCTTTGCAAAATTATGGAAAATCTCCATTGAAAAAAGCTTAGTTATCCTGTTGATAAATTCTCCTTTTGCCCCAATGTTTTAAAAATAAGCTGCAAAACATGCGACAAAATGCATTATGAGGGAAATGGTTAACCAATCTCAGCACTTCCTGTCTCGCAGGACGGCACTCACTGTACCATAAGATAGATTTAAAAACATTGTGATAAAAGGAGAAATTGCTCATCATGAGCATTTTATCATTTTGACATAAAATGTTCAAAAGTCGTCAGCACAAGACGTTTCAAAATGTGTCTGCATGAGGGAAAGGTTTAAGTAAGGAACAGCTAAACTTGACTTTGATGCACAACTTGTGTACATTGTGGGAAAAGGAGAAATAATGAAATTGCTCAAAATTACTAACTTCTTCTTTTCCAGCAATGTTTTCAATTCTTTATCAAAAATATAATTCCGATTTGGCTTAGATGTGTTCAACGCTGGCGACTATTCATAAACCATACCAGTCCAAAGGTTAAAGTAAATCACTCAATATCACCACATGATTGTAAAAAGTTCAATTTCCAAATGAATTTACCCCTCCCACCAGGACTGTCGTTAGAAATAGCCAACTGTCATGTCAACAAACAAAATTGTCAAATTCTTGAAATTTTTGACAAAACTTACAAATGAAGCTGAATTGCATTGTATCGATTAGCCGGTTATTAATATCCCTTCCAATTACTGAAGCTGCGCGAGCTTTTATTTCAGAGTTTTCTCGAAGTCACAGTTTTGTTTTCATTGACAATAATTTTACCGGGAATGTTTTTACGGAACAGTTCGGGTATTTCCGATGAATACTGGCGTCACTCGATTTGTGTTCACTTATTTTCTGATATTCGAACAATGCCAAAAAAATGTATGAGAAAATCGATAATAATGCCAACATTTTCGAATTTCGATTTCGCACTTTGACGCATCTGCAGCCGACGACGCTTGAAAACATTTGGCAATGGGAGAAATTGCTCATTTTGCCAAAATGTGTTCAATTCTATTTAATAGATATAGTTTCATTTATATATAGAGATTTCCCATAGTTTCACAGTCTTCTGCTCCATATGTGTCGAATGTGGGAAAGAGTTAACGGATAACATCCATTGTACCTACAAAGAAAGAAAAAATATAGGCTATAAGCCGCTAGATATACAAGGTTTCAATGGTCACAAGAAAAAACATTGGGGGAAATATAGCGCTTGAATTATAGACCTAGGCTTTCCCATGTCACTAGAAAATCCGGAAGGGAAGTAACCCCAGATAGTTCTGCATGAATTTATTCGAAAGATTATACAGCCTTGAATTTAACCGTTTCCCTCGTACGACAATTCTGCAGCAAACGACTTCGAACATATTTCGTCAAAAAGTAGAACATCTCTATAATTGAATGGATAACCTAGGACAAAAAGTGGAAAACATTGTGGCAAAAGGAGAAATTGCTCAATTTGAGCAATTTCTTCTTTTGTCACTATGTTTTCGAAAAGCCGTCTGCTGCAGAGCCGTCAGAAAGCGTTCATATGAGGGAAAGTGTAAAAGTCGTGTTTTATTTGTTTTATTGGGCTTTTACGCCGTTTTCACAATTATTTCAGTTATATAATGGCGACAGTTCACTTATTCATGATCCCTTTGGCAAACACACCAGTATCAGGTCCTGAGGATAGAAAATGTGCCTTACCCATGGGCACTCCACCATGACCGTCGCGCCGCGACTGGGGATCGCAGCCCGGTCATGTGGTATAGTCTGTATAAATTGAACTGTCGAATGATGAATACATAACATAGAAATATAAAATCTACATAACAGTCATGGGAGATAGTTCGATGTGCACCGAGATTATGTTGTGGTGTTAATTAACCCTTTCCCACAAGCACACGTCTCAAGCAGACGACTTTGAAACATTTAGGGGGAAATATTAATTTTAAAAAAGGAATAAATAGAGTGGAAAAGAATGTCGGAATGTTTTCAAAAGCTCGTCTGAGCAGATATGTCAAAATACATTGCGGAAGACAATGGTGCAGAGGCTATCGCACAAAAGGTCTCGGGCTCGAATCACGTGATGAAACTTTCATTTGATATATTTCTCTTAATTTTGGGCGAGATATGTCAGAGTTATAATTCACGTAATAACCTAACCTTTTCCGGAAAAAAAAAGGAAGACAAAAATCCAAAACTGCAATCTAATACAAATCATACAGATGATTCCTCGACGTTTATAAACATATCATTTGTTTAGAAGACACACAACTTAAAAATGTAATGTTAGGATTTTGAGATTAGTGGTTGCTTATTTACTGGTACGAAACTACGTATAAACGCACAGAGGACAATCTATAGCTGGAGAGAAAACAACCTGGTGTGGGGAGGAATTCCCCCCCCCCCCCCCCCCCCCCCCCGGATCCCTTAGAACTTGGCATAAACGCCATCGAGCATCGCCTTCACTGACCACGTACATGTAATTAAATATTATTAAGAAAACCTAGCAGTGTATCCTCACTGAGTTATCACCCGCGTCCCTTTGTCATGTACGGATATGTATCAATAACCAAATGCGCCTAAAGCGGCTCAAATTCAACCATTTCCCACATAACAAATGTCTGCAAGAAATTGCTTGAAAATATCCAGGCAATATGTGGAAATTGTCTACCGATAAACTGAAATATAACTTCTGAAACGAATTGAGAACATATTGTGACAATAATCTTTGCTGCAAATGCGTGAAATATAGGAAAAGGACCAAAAGAGAAAACAAATGAAAAGAAATGTTCCATTAACACTCGGTCAGATTCAATCTACACTCCCCTTTCTATCTTTATATATCTTTTCATTTCCCTTTATTTTCTTTACTTATTCTTTTTGTATTTGCTTTGTCTCCTATTTCCATCTTTGTTAATCAATTTCTACAATTTCTCATTCCCTCATACAATACATCTGAGCAGCAGGCGACTTTGACAACATCTGGACAGAAACGGGTAAAACTAAACAAAAATACTGAAAAGTGTTGAAAACATTGAGGAAATATGAGAAAAAGAGAAGGGAGCATTTTACCCTTTGACAAATGGAACAGATATTGAGATAGGTTTATGCCACTATAGTATATACTGCCAGCAGGTCTGTCGAAGCTCTATAACCTCATCGCATTTATTTTAATATTCATACAATTGGTTATGGACGGTTTCAATTGCAAAGCTAGACAAGCCCATTTAAAAAGGAAAAAAAATAAATGTATTGAAAGGATTAAATGCACTGTTACGTTTCTTCGTTTTATTACACTTTGAAGTTTCGTGGATTAAATCCAAATTTTCGAGAGAACGTCTGGAAAAATAATAGAATAATGTTCTGTAATTAATTATATAACCCGGTAAAATCCAGTACAGGCACGGTACATCTTTCTTCCGATTAGCAAGAGGCGTTACGATGTTTTGTGTGCTTAGTCTGGCCACAAGGGTATTTGTACAAGCAAACATGTTTCATACAAAATATTCTTATTAACCAACGATTGCGTATCTCGTATGACCTCTTTAATTCACATGATCACTTGACCGATTGTCCGTTATATAGTCTGTCCACCTTCCTACAAACAATTTCTCCTCCTAATACCAGGAACGTAGATAAGATTTTATCTACGACGTAATGTCCCTGCAAATACCAAAGGACCAATTTCTACATAGTTTCACACGAATGTTCCTGAGATGTGTCCTCTTTTTAAAAATGTTCAATTAACTGAATTACATGGAGACCTTTTGGTTGCTGCGGCATCATAAAAAGGAGAACAATGAAAATAATAATAATGATCTTGTACAAAACAGGAATGTAGAGTACAGTTCTAGATTTCTGTACAAAAGTACTGGCCTGATTTGAAAATATTCCTTGGTCGACCATTTACAAAGATTGCTCAGGTTATTCTGATTCGTCAAAAAGACCACCTGGCTGCCATGAGTTGGAGGCCCGGGAGAGGAGGAGCGCGTTTTCCCAGAGACATATAAATACATTTACATGTCTCTGGTTTTCCTTAAGGGTCTATAACACCTAGCCGGAGCTATACCGGAGCACACATTTGGCGATTTTCGGGGATCGGTACTAGTACGGCAGCGCAACGGTATCACATCGCTAAGAACGGTAGTACATCGTCAGGACATCGTCAGAACATCGGCGAGAAAATTAGCAACGGCAGGCGACGGTCTAAATGTTTTAACAGTACTCCAGTATGGCTTCTTTAATGTCGTTAAATCACCGGTAGCGCCCTGTAATAGATCGGCGGCTCTGCGGTGGCCTCAAATTGTACCGTACTGGTACATTTGTGAGACCGTAGTCCTTCCGATGTACTAACGATGTAATACCGTTCCTACCGATGTGATACCGTACTACTGCCGACCTCCGCTATAGCTCAGGTCCACGGTGGCACATCGGTAGAGCAACGGCGACGCCTCGGTATAAAATCGCCGGGGCATCGGTAACACTACGGTGACGGAAACGTGGTATTCGGTAGCACATCGGCTCTTTCATCGGTAGGACAACGGTAGAACAACGGGAACGCCGGTACTACATCGGTATTGTGATATTTCAAGTGCTTAGATTATTTACCGTCGCCGTAAAGAACTATTTATTTAGCAAGCAATTAGCGATATAGGACCATCATGGTCCTCTTGAAATTGGATTACAATTCTCTGGTCCTATTGATCACCATAGCCTCGTCTTAAATTCGATAAAAGTATATGGTTTTTGACCTGGGTCATAGTAGAAATACCATTTTTTTCGGAGTTGGCAGCCTGCCAATTGCTGTTAGCACCAAACAACGCACGAGAAACTGCGCGAGAAAAATAGTTCATCATGGTTTCAACAAAACTGCATTTAAAAGGTTAGGATCTCCCCCATAAATATCATTTTAATGTTGTTGGAACATCAGTGAAAAACGTAATGCGTGAGTAAGTTTAAGCAATGCTTTAGAGATTAATGCGCCGAGAGGTCAAATATGGACGCTTGTTAACATTATTAACATTCGCGAAGAGGAACGAAACAAAAGAAAGAAGTCACGTGAAATATACAGTGGCGGATTAACCGGGTGTGGTAGGGCCCGTGCGTCGAAAGATTAATGGTAAACAAAGAAAAAGCGTGGCAAATGTAGCGGCGGATTTAGCCCATAGGGCCCGTGCCCGACTCAGCCCACCCCACGACACCCCGACCCGGTCGGGCATCATACATATTTGCGAGCACCGGGCCAAATTCGCCGCTCAGAGCCCGGCCGGACATCGGGCAAACATTGACAGGTGAAAGGCGGCGTCTGGCCGACCATCCAATGTGTCTCGAAGGTTATAAAAGCCGGCTCATCGCATTATTAATCAGATTTCAGTCGCGCTCTTCACAGAAGGGAGAAATTTAACACACAGTTTATCACACAAGTGTCAGAGTAACAGTACTACAAGATGCCCATATAAAAGAAGGGAGGACTGAAGGAGAAGGAGATGGCATGCAGTACCCACAAGAGAGGGAGAGTGGCAGTAAAGGGAATGAGACCTCTCCTCTTCAGCCACCAATGCACCAATAACTAAGTTGACTTGTAGTGTTAGCGTGCAAACGCAAACCTCTCCCTCAATCGTGCTGTGCATGTGCCCGCAAGTGCTGTGGATGTATCAACGGCATTTTCGTTAGAATGTTTGTCTTAATGATATCTAAGTCAAGTTCGAATTTGGGTCATATTGGGTCAGAAACTAGGTCACTATGCCAAATTAAAGGGAACTCTTGTTATCATAATGGAGGCTGCATTTTTAACTTGAGCATGTTGAAACTGTATCAGAATGTTTGTCTTGGTGATATGTAGGCCAAGTTTGAATATTGGTCATGTCTGTTAAAAAACTAGTTCATTAGGCCAAATTGAAGGAAAATATTGTCAACACTGTAGAGGCCACGTCTTTTAAAATTTGGTCAGAATGTTTATCTTAATGATATCTAGTCCATGTTCGAATAAGGGTCATATCGGGTAAACAAAAATAGGTCACTAGGCCAAATGAAGGAAACTCTTGATAACACACTGGATGTTGCAGTTTGAATCTTTGTCAGAATAATTGTCTTGATGAGTTTTGCTTATTTCAAACACTTTCTCCCAGTCTAGTACATGGTTTAGAGAACTATTTCAACTTGATGGAATGTGATTTAACATTGACATATTTCTCAATATAATAATACAGAAATTTCAAAATATTCTGCCTAAACCTTGATTCTTCATGTCTTAAATGTGTATACTTGTCAGCTCTGTAATGCCAACAAGGTCCTTCTGTTTTTAAATTGGCAGTTTAATAACATTTACTATTTTTGACATGATCTTTCAACTTCTTGGTACATACATAAACATAGGCTGTTATTTCCTTTCACATTTCCCCTACTTCTCCAACCTTCCAGCAGCCTCAAGGCCGTCAGCATTGCAGTGCTTTGATTTTAACAAACCGGATGATTATTTGTGAAATAACCTGTAGCAATTAATCGTTACTTTACCTTTGTTAGTCAAGCGAAAAGGGGACTGACATCTTAAAAATATCCTTTCGAATATTGATGTCTCATTGAAAGCGAGGATATACAAGATAGTGCACGCATATTTGTTTAGAGTATTATCATGCTACTAAAAGATTCACTGGTGTAATTCACAATTGCGAACAAACTAGATGCACATTCGTGAAGTGAGTGAAATCTGTAGTGTTCGCATATTGAGTAAAGAGTGATGCTTATGGTTGTCAGGAATTCAGCGGGATAAGGGTTTAAGACACACATCCCAATATAAAAGGGGCTGCGCCACGCATCTTCTTACATTTTATGTATTGCTGTACAACGGGTTCCCTTAATAAGAAACCCTTGGAAATCTGGCCCAACCTGCAGTCAGCTAAAGACAAACAAGTCAAAAACAGGGGAAGTATTTGGTGTTCATAAACCAGCATCTATATCTGAATAATTGTTTTTTAGTAAAAGCAATAACTAAACAGCGACATGGAGCCAGGCTGCATTGCACTGAATACCTCGGTCTATATTCTAGTCGGCAAAATCATTCAATATAGGTCACGATTAATCATAAATGATTGCATTATCGTCTACTTTCATTTTGAAACGTTTCCGGTTTATCTGATATGATATGTTATAGTCTTCTGCTTTAACAAATAAATATCAAGAATTAAAAAATAGATAAAAAAAAAACAACGACAAAAAAACACGTAGATCTGCATCAAGAATATGTTTAAAAAAACCCAGAAAAGAACAGAATTTTATATACGTATTTAATTTTTACATCAGTTGGTAAACAATGGACGTACACATTTTTTGTTATCTGTTGACAAGTTAACAGAAATTTTAAATGTCAAAACCCCACCAAACAGGTACATTTGGAAGTATCGTTTTATTACAAAGCAGTATCATTTTAGAAAGAGGAGGGGGTTTCTCATTCTGTTTTCAGAAGTCGTATGCTGAAAAGTGTGTCTGCAAGTGACAAAGGGTTAAACGACTTATGAAAACGGGAAATGCTTACTATTTATTTAAAGTATTACCGTTACAGTTTTGATTCAAGAAAGTGATAAAGTTGACCTTGTTATCTTTATCAAAACAATCAAGCTTACACATTGTTATAAATAAACAATCTACTTTTTGGCGGTCTGTGTCAAATGAAAATATAACTCGAAATAAATATCACATACTAGCGACAGTTCAGTCTATTCATGGTCCCGTGGAAATCAAACCATTACTACGCTAGGAAAAGGGCCTTACCCAAGGGCAATTCACCATGATCCCAACGAGCGGATATCGAACCTGGAAAGCCCGGTTCCAAATTCCCCGAACCTCATACTGACATTTGTGCAAATATAAAGAAGCATTACATGCATATATACTTATTATTTTCGTCATATTTTACCGTACAACTGCATCAAAATCTCCCATTTTGTGTTTCATAAAAACATCTCACCAAGTTTTGTAGAAATACATTTACTTGAGCCGCTTCTAGCGGTCTGGGGGTCGGTCTATAAAGGCGCTGAACTCCAGCTTATGTATAGGTTAGTCAAAGTTCTATAACTGTTAAAAAGTTGTCTTGAAATATTAGAATCATAATTTTGGAATAAATTTCACTTTCATCTAAATATTGATCTTTTATACTTCGTTTTTCCTGGGTAGACATACCCAGTAAGCCATATTTTGTACATTTTCATGACTTTTAATTGACTTTTTTTTTCAATATTTTCTGCCAAAATAGTTTTGAACTATTTATTAATTACTTTGTTGTCACTCTTAGCTGGGACAACTAATACGTCGCCGCGCAGCTATTAGCAATATTTGTAGAGGTTTCAACATTTCAAAATGTTGATTTCCATCTCAAAATGCCCCCAAAATGCAGCTGCGGCGATAGACATCTGCGTAATGTATCGACCAGATTAGCCCGCGCTGTCCGCGCAGACTGATTCGGCCGACACATTCCGTCTTAGGGGGATAGATGTATAGAGTAGTGATTCCTGAAACAGAAAATCCACAGGAGGCGAAAAGTGTCTATCCGGGTAGGCCTGTGTGGCATGCTTAGGCTGATTCGGGTCGATACTTTACGCAGAGTCCACAATGTTGATTGTCTCACGAGACCTACACATTGATTATTATTGCAAAGCTACGCCCCTGCGTACAGTGAATAATCAGACGAGTTCATGCATCTGTATAGTCTCAACAGAGCCTTCACTGTACGTGTATATGTTTGTTTTGAATTTACGCGGCTTTCAACAGTTATAATGTCATATCGCGGCGCACAGGAAAGATGATATTGTTCTCACACCATACCGTTACGTCAAGATGATAAAATATATAAGGTAGGAAACCAATGCCACCTAATCTGCTGGAAACAAAGAGTAGCATTGACGTTCAAAGCAATATATCCGGATCTTACGGTATAAGTAGTCCCTGATTTCACCAACATTACTTAGCGCTAAGTAATTATTTTTGAAAATACCTAAGAGCATATTTCGAGGGCTTGGCGTGAAACGGTTGTAACTAAAATTGGTATTTGTTTACCAAGGCCAATCACCTCGCCATAAAGTCTTCATAATGTTAAATCAATTTTCTTGGTAAACAATGGAAAGTTAGGTGCCATTGCTCGTTCTGAGTAATGGCACCTAAATTTGCATTGTTTACAAAGGGGTCAAAATTGCCCCTAAACCAGGGTTTTCAAAATAGGTTTTTATTTACAATCGTTTCACGCCAAGCCCTCGATGTCATCATTTGTGTTTACATAATATGTTGTAAGACATGAATGGTGGAATGTAAATTACAAAGTTGACATTAAAAGTTATCTTGCTGACAAGCAATACTTGCTAAGAAATTAAATATTTTTGCAATTTTATCAGGTTAACAAAGTGATGAAACATGCTGTGAAGTATCTAAGTATTACTTATCCCTAAGAAAGGTTGGTTGACTAGGACATATGGGTTGATTGTTTGGAGTTTAACGCTGTTTTAAACCAGATTTGAGTATCATCAGAGTTATTTGCAAGGCAGATAGAAGGGACCCCAGATAGAACGCGCAATAATATTTATTATCAGCCCAATCATGACGAAGATAATATTATCATATCTTAACTCTATGTAGATAATGCCTCGATAAAACTCAAATATTAGTAACAATCCGGTACCAAAGTAGCACTGACATAATTAGTATTAATCGCGTCTCTGCGTCAATGATGGAACTATAACGGATGTGAGTAAATTAGTTTGCAGTAAGGAAAATAAATATCAACCGATTTTTCAAAACCGACTATGTAAATATTTTTTGTTGTTGTTGTTTCTGTTAGCATTGTGGCGATTGTCAAACCAATCGCCACAAAAATTGTTCAGTCATATAACGGCGGCCAGCTCACCTTCTCATTTTTTTCAATGCTTTTTCACCCCAGCACTCCACACAACATACTTTCGAAGCAAGCTAGGTCTTCGACGAGTTATACACAAAATAGCGATTTTCCTGCTGTCTCTAATTTGACTGGTCGACTAAATAATTGACCATTACAATGACCTCCGAGCAGAACGACATGAACAACCTGTTTACAAGGTTTTGACATTCCAGATCGTTATCGACCATCGGGCTTGCTACAGGTCATAAACCCGTTTACTGATATACATAATGTATATATACAGTACATAGAGGATAATTACTTTTTAACATATTTTATACATGTAGAGAGCATTTAGACACGTATCGGTGACTTTATCTTTTATTCGTTTTCTTCTTCTTCAGATTTTACATGAGAGGACAAATTGTTATTAGGATAAACTTAATGTCAACGTCTGAAAATATTGTGGTTGCGATTGTTTAAAAACACTAAGTTATGATACATTATAAAATACATTCATGTTTCCAATGTTTTAAGTTTGTGTTTGATTAACCTCATATTTCAGTTTAGTTCATGCTATTTACGACTATTGACTCCCTGATTAGACTTGCAGCGAACGCTAATGTTGAAGTATGATTACCACATGATCATCAGCCTTAAATAATACACATTTCTCCTATTTATACTTACATAACATTATCGACAATCATTAAAGGTTCAAAGAGGTGTATTGATGTGAATACATTTATCAAATTTGTTAATGCATGTATCTCGTAAATAATTAAATGTTGAACATCATAACATTCGAGTAAAATAGTCTATTTTTTTTTTTTTTTTCCCATAATTTTTTTGGGTGAAAAAACACCTCATCATATTTGTTAATGGTTGCTGTAACTTATTTCTTAATTGATTTTAGTTTGACACCCGTTTTCAAACAGTGGATTTCTACCAGTCATATCACGGCGTCCAGTTTACCTTATGTAACTTTGAGGCACAAGTACTCCACAAACCATTCCTCCCTGGCGTATGACTACCTTTCCACATATAATATATTATACATTCTTAGCCCATTTGTGGAAGTTATAATTATTTTAAATTTCTATGATCGGAAATAATGAATAGCCGAATCGGGATTAAACCCACGACTCTTCCATAGATAGCCCTCGTCGATAGCCCTCGTCGTTACCGACTTGAATATCTCGAATCGGTAATAATTTCCCATGTTTTATTATGATATATTTTCTAAACATTAAAAAATTCGATTTGGAAAAATTCGGTTCACTCCGGCTAAGTTAATTTTCCCGTAGCGTTCCGAATGTTAAAGTGCAATTACCGATACAATAACCGCTATATCTCGGTTAGTGCACTACGAATCCTCGATCCGGCTTCATGTAGTGAAATAAGTTTCTTATTTTATGACTACACGGTGTAACAGGCCTATGCAGTCTCAATTGACAGCTTGATACACCACTTAGTGTATTGAAAATAGTGAATTGGTTTTTACTCGGAAATAGGAACTGTATAGATAACACAAATTTATTCTGTAAGTACTAAACAATTAATTAACTTACAGTTTGCCTAGAAACTGTCGGACAGACGAGAGAGTAGCTCGTCTGTTATAATTGTACTGTTAATTGCCGTTTAGACTTGTTGAATTGATGTTTATTTTTATTATAGTGTGTTTGTTGTTGTTGTGTTAAACCCATTTGTTAGCAGACGACTTTTAAAACTGTTGTTTGAAAAGGAGTTTATTGCTCAAAATGAATAATCGTTCATCGTCTCACACAGTTACAACCGTACTGCCTTCCAATGTTTCATATGTTAACCCTCTCCCACATGCAGACGCTTGTTGGTGTGTCAGTGACAGACGACTTTTGAATATATTGTAGCAAGGACGTAGATCCAACATTCCTGATTGTAGCAAAGGGAGAATTTCTTCATTATGAGCAATTTCTCATTAATCCACAATGATTTCAACGCTATTTTAAAAAAAAAGAAAAAATTATTTACAAAGATTTTTCATGATTTTGTCAAGATGATGTTTTTAAAAAGTCGTCTGCTGCAGATTTGTTGTATGTGGAAAAGGGTGAAAAACAAGTTTGATATGATTATTCTGTAGACTTTTCTAGGAATTATTAAATCTGAAGCCTTCGCATTTAATACTATGAGGGAACCATGTAGACAATGTTTTGACCACACAATTGTGCAGGCTGATCTTGGTTTTAATTGTATTTTTATAAACACATATTACTGCCTCAGTGGTGGAAAATTGTCAGCCTCGGTGCAGAAGGTTTTTTATATTGATTCCAGGCTGGGTCATGTCTCAAAACTTTAGAAATGGTAGTAAAGCTTTTCCCTCCTTGGTGCTCAGAATTGTGGGGTTACCATTTTACTGATAGGATAAATGAACCTGTATAATACTGGTAACTTACCCTGAGGAATCTTAGTCTTAATATTTTCGACATTTCATAATCATATTGTATTGGATGCAAACAGTCAAAATATAAAATCATATTCGAGTACAGAAACCTGGCCTACCAGGAAATGTCATGATATAACTGAACAAATGTTAAAAGTGGTTTAAATCTAATATTACAAACAAAATAATTAAATGTTGTTATAGTCGCATATCTAGCAGGATAAGGGTATATTCATTCAATGTCACTCTTTGTAAAAAAAATGTTATCTAAATTCAGTTTTAGTGTTTCTTAGAAACACATTAATATCATAGATATGGGTTTCAGTCATCCTTTCCTTCATTGTTAACCCTTTCTCACTTATAGACGTTTTCTCACTAACACCTCTTCAATCTTCATTATTTGATTAAAGAGATCAATGGCTCAGATTGAGCATAAGCTTTTCAGCTTGTATTCCTGGAAAAGACCAGTACTTGACCTCTAGTTCCATGAGTGGGAGACTTAAAAGCACCTTAGATAAATCTAGAACCTGGAAAGGTTTTGAACCCCAGACCTCTGGATTGACAGTCTAGTGTGTAACCACTAGACTAACAGGCCACTACTCTGTAGCAGATAACTTTTAAAGATATTGTTGAAAAAGGAGAAATTGCTCATTAGAACATGTTCTCCTTGTGCAACAATGTTTTAAATTTTATTCAATAATTTCTTTTTTTTTATACAATTTCAATATTTTTGAAGAAATCTTTTCAAAATCATCTGCTGCAGATTTGCTATATGTGGGAATTTGTTAATTAATTAGTTCATTCAATTGTATATTTATTTAGATTTATAAAAAAGTTAGAAAACATTGTGATCAAAGAAAAATTTAATTGAAAAGAGTAATTATATATATAATTTCTTTGTTCACCAAAATTTAAAAAAAAACCTGCTGACAGGAGATCAAAAGTCTTCTATTACACTTATCAGAAATTTTAGTTTGAATTAAAATTGTCTAAAATTATCTATCAACATTTTGAATTAAAATTGTCTCAAATTATGTATCAACATTTTGAATTGAAATTGTCCATCAAAGCTTGATCAAAATGCCAGACAGTTCTCACAACATGAAATCCATATTCTCCTTGAAATCCTATACTCAAAATTATAATTGTCTTGCAGAGACAATTCATTTGCATACCCACAACATAGTGTTGATCAAGTATTAGTTAGAGATATTTTTGTGAGTTAACCCTTTCCCTCATATAGACGCTTTCTGATGCCTCTGCAGCAGATGGCTTTTTGAAAACACTGTGTCAAAAGAAGAAATTGCTCAAAATGAGCAATTTCTCCTTTTGTCACACTGTTTTCCACTTTTAGTCATAGGTTATCCATTCAATATATAGAGATTTTCTATTTTTTGACAAAATATATTCAAAGTCGTCTGCTGCAGAATTGTCGTATGAGAGAAAGGGTTTAGATATTGTTATATTCACTCCCGGTTTACTAATAACCCCTCTGACTGTGTTAATACTCTATCAGTTTCTAAAAAGGTTGACAAGTGAAGGAAGGTGAAAGATGGCATAAAAAATCTGTCAACTGAGATTTCATAGTTTTGTGAGCTGAACCAATTAATGCTTAAACCCTTTTCCTCGAACAGACACCGTCTGACGCCTCTGCATCAGGCGACTTAAAAAACATTGTGACAAAAGGAGAGATTGCTTATTCTTTTCCACTTCTATCATTAGATAATTTTTACTTATTTTTAATAGAGAGTTTCCATATTTTTTAGTTAATCTTTTCATTGTCAAGGCCATGCGGCGGATGCTGGAGATTTGTTAAATATTTGAAAGGGTTAAACCCTTTTTTGTCTGGTTACTTACAACAGTTACTTTAAACCAATTGTCCCACATACATCTAATCTCCAGCAGGAAGAATTGGTTGTTTATTTCTGTTTTTGCCACAATGTTTTTTTAAAAATCATACACTACAAAACATATAAGCATTATGGGAACGAAAGGGCTAACACATAAACAGATGAGCAGATTTATTCATTTGACAATAATAAATTATTGTTTCATTTCAATTCTTTTACATTTAAGTTGCACCTTCAATTTTTTTGTGTATGACCAAGTTTTTTCCTCAGAAGTTTTTTTCAAAATAGATAAATATTTTAATCCTTTCCAACATATGGACGCTTTCTGACGCCTCTGAAGCAGACCACTTTTAAAAACATTGTGGCAAAAGGAGAAATCGCACATCATGCGCAATTTCTATTTTTGCTGCAACGTTTTCAATTCTTCTTAATAATTGTACTCTCGGTAAAGAGATTTTGCATAGTTTTACTTTTGGTAGATGATTTCGAAGTTGGCTGCAGACATGTTTGATGTGGGAAAGGGTTAACTGTTAAATTATTCTTAACTGTCAAATTTCATATGAGGTAAAAAGTTTATTTATGAAAGAGACAGTAAAAAAAATCATTATCAAATAGTGGGTCAACCACCTTTAGTAATGAAAGGATGGTCTTTCAAAATAATTCTTTTTTAAATAAAAGTTCATACCCTACAAACATTGTACATTGAATAGAGTTAAAAATGTTGAGGCAAAACAAGAATTTGCTCATGTTGCAACGCTGTTTTGTAGAAATAGCTATAGGTTACATAAATATTCCTGAACATGAAAAATTCTGTTTATCTGATCAAAAAATTCACAAAATTAAAACTTTCCCATATATGACAAATCTGCAGCAGTCACGACTTTGAATGTAAACATCTAGGCAAAATATAATGGTAAATCTCTATAGATGAAGGTATGATTACTGAATAAAGTTGAAAACATTGCAGCAAAAGGAGAAACTGCTCATTTTGAGCAATTTCTCTTTTTGTCACAATAGTTTAAAATGTTGTCTGCTACAGAGGCGTCATAAAGCGTTCTGTATTAGAGAAAGGGTTAAAATATATATATCTCATTCTGGGTGCAGAGCTATTACCCGGCTGTAGTTTTTCCGGGGACTCTTAACAAAAATACAGGGAAACCAGGGAAAAACCATGAAAAAACCATAGAATTTAATGATAAGATGCGGAAACGCTGGAAATGGTCCGAATACTCCGGGGTTCACGGAACCATTCCAGGGTGTTCACAGAACCGTTCCCGGGTGTCCATGGAACCGTTCCGGGATGTCCATGGAACCGTTCCGGGTTGTCCATGGAATTTCCGGGTTTTCCTCTTAAATGTGCTGGAGTTTCCATGGAAAGTGTCAGATTATCCCAAATTATCCCTGGAAAGTTGTCCGAATACTCTGGGGATTTTCCGTGGATTTTCGTTCGAGTCCCCGGAAAAGCTACAGCTGGTTAGTGAAAGTGCATGTAATAGCTTATCAAAAGTGTTCTGCAGAAAGTATTTTTTCTTCTTTTAGTTCTATAATAAATCACAAAAAGAGGAATCCGGATCTGTGGGCATCGATATAATTTAATTAGCTTCTTGTTGCACACTACATTCTATTTACCCTGATCCAATAACAACAACCAGATAAGCCAGTAAAATGACTACTTATAACCCCCTCTTTTCTATATACAACAATTAATTCTGCAGGAGATGACTTAAAAAAAAATCTCTGCAAAAATAGGGAAACTTTAACCCTTTCCCTCATATAGACGCTTTCAGATGCCTCTGCAGCAGACGGCTTTTTTTGAAAACATAGTGACAAAAGGAGAAATTGCACAAAACGTGCAATTTCTCCTTTTGCCACAATGTTTTCCACTTTTTGTCATAGGTTATCCATTGAATTACAGAGATTTTCTATTTCTTGACAAAATATGTTCAAGGTCCTCTGTATAACTTAACATTTGCTATTTAATATATAAGTATGCTACTGCTATACATCATCATTGTCATGAAATTGGAAAGCTCTGAAGGTCCTATTATTGTGTGGCCTAGCCCAAAAGATGTCTATAGATCAGGTAAAGGGTGAAAGAACGTTATTCTCTGATAGAAGAGGGTTTCATTCACTTGATCAAAAACAATCAAACAAACCCCCCTGTAAGATAGTTAATCAATACGGAGAAATAATTGCCAAACCGCCCTACAGAGGCTTTATATAATAAGGTATGTAGAAGTCATCAGGTCCTTGACTTTGTCATCAAGTTTTTCACTTATTACTGAATCAAGTTCTATGTTGTCATCTAGACGTGATGATTCTTTTGAGTACCCAAAACATAGGTTTTGGAGGTCAAATAAAGATTTACGACTTTTGAAAAATATTAAGGCATATTGAGATTTTTTTTTAACTTAATATTCAATAAATTTTCATTCATATGCATAGATTTTTGTTCTGTTTCTACCTAGAGGTGATCATGGTTGTCTGCTGCAGAATGTTTGTATTTTAGAGCTATGTTGTCTTTAAAAGTCCCCAAAAAGGCGATTCCACTCCAAAATTACAGTCTTTATTAAGGCACATTTTCTAGCCTAGTACTGGTTTGTTTACACTGGGATCATGAATAAGTTAACTGTCGCCGTGATATAACTGATATAATGTTGAAAGCGGTGTAAAACCCCATTAAATAAATAATAAATTAAGTCTTGGACCGTTTACCACATATCATTTTGAGTCAAGATTGTTTTCAAAGTCATCCCCTCTGCTGCAGATTTCTTTTATGTTGGACAGGGTTAAGACAAAGAGATTACACAAAAAACGCAACTTGCCGTTATTATATGACTGAAGAATTGTTGAATACGGCATTTAACCCCAATCAACCAAATTATTTTACCCTTTTCCACATGCACTGCAGCAGACACATATATACTTTATGAGCCTTATCTGCAGCAGACAAGAATATCTATTTTAATTTTGAGAAAAGTATGATTATTGAATGGAGTTGAAATCGTTGTTGCAAAAGGGAGAATCGATTTTTTATTATATGAGAAATTTCCCCTTCCACCACAATGCTTTTACAAGATGTCTGCTACAGATGCATCTATATTTGTGTCTCCATTTCCCCTTCCACCACAATGCTTTTACAAGATGTCTGCTACAGAGTGACGGATCATGCATCTATATTTGTGTCTCCATTTGCCAAAGAGTTCACTGTTTCCCACAGAAAACACTTTAAAAATCCTCAAGGCGAAAACACAGACAATCTCTTTAACCCTTTCCCTCATACGACAATTCTGCAGCAGACGACTTTAAACGTATTTTGTCAAAAGATGGAAAATCTCTATAATTGAATGGATAACCTATGACAAAAAGTGGAAAACATTGTGGCAAAAGGAGAAATTGCATGTTTTATGCAATTTCTTCTTTTGTCACTATGTTTTCAAAAAGCCGTCTGCTGCAGAGGCGTCAGAAAGCGTCTATACGAGGGAAAGGGTTAAATGAAGGTATTATAATTACTGAACAAGTTGAAAACATTGTGACAATTAAAAGCAGAAATGGCTGGTTGTGAGAAATTACTCCTTTTGTCACATGTTTTAAATAGTGTTCTGCTGCAAAGGCGTTAAAAAAGTGTCTGTATATATGTGAAAGGGTCAATGTCACCTACTTTATTGTGTGGCATGGACCCCCAAGACAGTAGTCCCTTAAGAGACAAACTTGTTCAATATTTATACAAATGATATCAATAAATGACAGGACTTCACCAAACTTACTGATAACCGATTGACTTCTTAAATCTTTCTTTTTCTGATTAAGACCAATTTGGACTCATCTGCATCAGGTAGGATTTGAATGGATTGTTTGTTTGTTAATTTTACCCTTTCCCCCTTATGACAATTCTGCAGCAAACTACCATTTTTAAAGTGTTTTGTATGACCTGGCCTGGGCTTGAACCTGCAACCTCTCGCACTGAGGAAGACACCCTACCACTACTGTTACCACTGTGGCGGTCTTGAAAGCATTGAAGTAAAAACGATATTCCTGAACATGTTTATATATATATACACAATCTTTGATCAATTTTAAAATCTTTCCCATGCCTCTTGGGCGGAGCACATTCGAAAACATTGCAGTTAAATGAGAAATATTTGCCACAATGTTTTTAACTCTTTTCAACAGTTTCATTTAAAGAGATTTTCAAAATTGTTGCCATGATGTATCTACTTTTTATCTAGATAACATTTTCCAGAACTCAAGATAGTTTAATGTACTTAAATCTTTATTTATTCCTCAAACCCTATGTTGTTAAAAGAGACAATTCTTTTGAACGCCTATAAATAAGGGCTGGGTTGGATTATAAGAGAGATGTTGTGGGGAAAAGACCACAGTTCAACCTCATCTCACATGTAACAAATCAGCAGCAGACGACCTTGATTCGGGATCCGCTGTGGTCAAGTGGTTAGCGTCGGGGATTTCGAAACTGGGTGTCCTGGGTTCTATCTCCAGTCGCGGCACTGGTCATGGTGGAGTGCCCTTGGGCAAGGCATATTTTCTAGCCTAGTACTGGTTTGTTTACCCAGGGATCATGAATAAGTGAACTGTCGCCGTGATATAACTGAAATAATGTTGAAAGCGGCGTTAAACCCCAATAAATATATGACCATGGTACACATTGGCATAAATATGTAAATGAAAGTATAATAATTGAAAACATCGCAACAAAATTAAAATTTGCTCATTTTGGGAAATTTCTCAATGTTTTCAAAAGTCGTCTGCCGAAGAGACGTCATAATGCATCTGTGTGTGAGGAAAAGGCTTGAAAGTTTTAAAAAATAAAGTTCAAAATGAAATTGATCTATCTGAAATAACAATTGATGGGTGATTATGAACAATTATTTCTCCTTTTGCAATAATTATTTTCAAACGTTGTCAGTGGTGCAGATGCGTCAAAACATGTCTGCAGATAGGAAAGGGCAGAATGTAGACACTTTCCAATGCCTCTGCAGCAGGCGGCTTTTTGAAAATATGGCGACAAAAGAAGAAATTGCTCAAAACGATTATTTTACTTTCAATTAAAGGGAGTTTCCAAAATATTTCTGGTAAGTTGCCTGCTGCAGAGTTGTTGCATGAGGGAAAGGGTTAAGGGTTATAAGCTTTGCTAAGGTATTTTATATAGTTACATTCAAACAATTAAGAGTTCAGGGTTTTTACATATTTTCACACCTTCACAATTGAAGAGGTCATTTCAGTTTTTACCTTTTATTCCTGTTATCTGGGACATGTCAGGGTAAAACAGGGCTGTAACCCTTTCCTAAACACAACAAAACTGCGGCAGACAACTTGATAAAAAAATAACTGGGTTAATATACGGAAACTCGTTGTAAATGAAAGTATAAAAGATTTGAATTAAGTTAAAAAAAGATTTTGCAATAGTAGTTGTATGTTATGGCTGTGAAGCAAATGGAACTGTTTTTAATCATTAGATAATAAGATTGTATAATACTGCAATGCCATAACTCTATCATGTATTTTGTTTGAATAACGATGCTTTTTTAGGGTTCGAATTTTGGTTAAGTTTTGTGTTTTGGTCCTTTTGTCACCTTGCCCTGGTAGCTCAGTCAGTAGCAAGAAGAGCTGTAAATCCAGGGGTTTTGAGTTCAAACCCCAGCTTGGCCAACAATCTTTCCAACGTTTGACAAAAGTCACTGTGACAAGCGTCATTCGTCTTTAACCAATCGACTAACTGTCTATGTGGAAAAGCAGCCAGTTGCTTGGAAATAATGTTGTGTGGAGTACTGTTGAATACTTGTGCGAGGAAGCCAACAAACACATGAGTAGGTGAACTGGCAGCCTTGATATGACTGAAAAATTGTTAAAAAACAGCATTAACCCTGCCCTCATATCAACGCTTTCTGACGCCTCTGCAGCAGAGTGACGGCTTTTTGAAAACATAGTGACAAAAAAAGAAATTGCTCAAAACGAGCAATATCCCCTTTTGACAGAATGTTTTCCACTTTAAGTCGTTTTGAGGTTATCCATTCAATTATAGAGATTTTCTATTTTTTGACAAAATATGTTCAAAGACGTCTGCTGCAGAATTGTTGTATGAGGGAAAGGGTTAAACCCAAATCAATTAATCAGTCCTTAAACTTTACAACCTATTGGTTTGAAACTTCGAACATTTTATTCTTCATCATTTACAAGGCGATTTTTCAAGGACCATAACTCTGAACATATTTATCTTCATAATTGCACTTTATAACAATCAGGGCCACAACTTTAATTAATTAACACATAGTGGATAAATTATTGCCATTTTGGAAATTCATACCATCAGATGAGCCATATATTGCATACACTTGCATTGCTCTTTGTTATAGTAATTCCAATTTTCATAAGGCTCTGAATTCCACCAATGTTACTTAGTGATAAGTAATTACTTAAATACTTAAGAGCATATTTCGTCACATTTGTTTTCCTAATGAAAATGCCAAAAGATTTAATTTCTAAACAAGTATTGTTCATCTGAGCAAGGTAACTATTTATGCTTAAACTTAGTCATATACTTTTATACATTCCTCTATTCATATTTTACTTAATATTAGGGAAACAAAAAGGACGAAATGTGATTAGGTATTTAAGAATTACTTAACTCTTTCTTATTAACCCTTTCCCTCACATAGACGCTTTCTGACGCCTCTGCAGCAGACGGCTTTTTGAAAACATAGTGACAAAAGAAGAATTTGCACAAAACGTGCAATTTCTCCTTTTGCCACACTGTTTTCCACTTTTAGTCATAGGTTATCCACTTAATTATAGAGATTTTCTATGTTTTGACAAAATACGTTCAAAGTCGTCTGCTGCAGAATTGTTGTATGAGGGTTAAGGTTGGTGGAATTAGAGAATGTATGATTTGTACAACTAGATGACAATCAAAGCGCTGAAAGCGCTGATGGTATAGGGGGCATATGTAAGTTGAAAACATATGGCATAGATCATATGGACAAACATTGTTGAAACAATGAAACAATGACCTTTAAACAAACCAAACCAAAAATGTTTGAAGCAACACATTTTGCCTGCCAATAACATATTTACCTCATTTGTCAAAGTTTTACCCTTTTCTTGTATAAACAAAATTTCGAAGGACAAAAGATTGACAAAAAAAACCCGAGCAGCTACCCTTAATTAAAATATTTCAAGTTCAGAAATCACTAAAGATCCACAATGTATATTGTAATCATGCTGATAAATGAAAGACGATCGAAAGCATGATAGAGTTATGTTTCTTTTGCGCAGCTCTGAGTTTCCTATACACCAAGTCTTAAATTGATATATTGGAAATATATTGAGACAATAACCGAAGAAATGAAAAAATTGAGTTTACACCTAAAAAACAGATTAGACGCAGCATGCTAAATTTATGGTTATGGCGCACTGCAAATCTGTAGGTCATAAGTTACCTACAAACCAAGTTAGAAATTGATACAATGAAAGTTAATTGAGACAATCGCTGAACTAAATAAGGAAAAATGGAGATAACTGAAAAAACAGACCAGAGTTATGTACCTAGTACTTTGCCGTTCTCCTGATCACACGGGTATAATTGTGACCACTTTGAAATAAATCTGCCATACAGAAACAACGTGTTAACCAATACATGCAATCCATGACGGACGGACGAATGCACATTCAGGCAGACAGCCGGCCGGACGCCGGATTATACCTCCAAGCTTTACAGACGGAGACAACTCATAAATTATTGATTACAGAAGACTGGTCCAATGCGTCAAAACACGTCAGCTTAGATTATGGTATTTGTGAAGTATTTGCAATTTAATTGTATCTCCGAAACGGGACCGGACCGTCAAGGTTAATTTTCAAAAACCTATTTAGACTACATTTCTAGTTTATTTGTCAACAGATACATCTAGGACTATATTACACGTTGATGAACGTTGAGTCTTCAATTAACGCAAATGCATATACATTATAATTTTAGTCCCAAAATCGCTAGAAGCTTCTCAATTATAAAATAAATAATGACCTTGCGGTTATAACTCGGATGTGTTGACAAATTCGGCCAAATTTCTTTCCGACGTTTGACAAAAGTCAATGCGACATGCGTCATTCGTCTTTCACCAATGGGCTAAGTCTATGTGGAAACGCAGCCAGTTGCTTGGGAAGATTGTTGTGAGGAGTACTGGTTTGAGAAAACCAGGAAATACATTTGTAGGTGAACTGGCCGCCGTGATATGACTGAAGAAATGTTAAAAACGGTGTTAAACCCCAATCAATCAATGTTGAAATTAACTTATCTATAATTTGTAGATTTAATTTCTATTTCCTAGTAGGGTCTACATACAGCGACACATGAGAATATTCAACACAAAACGCGACCTGTTTTACCAACAATTCCCCAGTAGCGGTGAGACCGTTTGTAACATTATTTCATGGCATGTATACACAGTAGGACCTCTCTCTTTGGACGAATTATGTTGTAACAAGTTTGTTTACAGTATTCCTTAACCTTGACCACATAGACTAAATATACAGCAAACAACATTGAACTAAGGCATAACTATTGACCTGAATTAATAAAAGTATGATTTTGAATAGTGATGAAAACATTGTGGAAAAAGACAAACTTGTTGATTATCATTCATCTGTTAAGGTTAGTCAAATGTGTCTAAAAGGGGCAAAGGTTAAAATAATAACTGTAGACAAATGTTTTCGTTATCTAGGTTATAGAAACAAATTGATTCATGTTTCAAAGCATTGTTTGAAAAGGAGGAATTGCTCATTGTCAGCAATTGCTCCATTTGTAAATATACTTTCAACATTTGTTTGTAACTAAGTAGCTATAACGGGAACGGTTCAACCCTTTCCCGCTTACAGTCGCTTTTTGACGCATGTGCAGCAGACGGCTGCAGAATTGTTTATCATGACCCATTTCCTCTTTTTCCACAAAGGTTTCAACTATATATTTTTCCCCTTGATGTAAGGCAAAATTGCTCGTAATCATTCATCTCTAGCATGTTATTCAAAATGTGTCCGGAAGGGAGAAAGAGGGAAAGAACGTCCATAGTAAAACGTTTAAATATGAAAAGAATTAATTTGAAACGTGTTTGAAAGAATTGTGTGAAAAGGAGGAATTGCTCATTGTCAGCAATAGCTCCATTTTCAACAATATTTTTTAAATATTCGAACTGTTATAGTATCACGGAAAGGGTTCCGCTTCCATGGGAAAGATGTAACCATTTTCCGCCTATAGACGCTTACAGACGCATGTGCAGCAGACGACAATCGAAAGCATTGTGACAAAAGGGGAAATTGCTTTTCGTAGGCAATTTCTACTTTTGCCACAATGGTTTCAACTCCTTTCAATAATTGTATTTACAGTGCTTTGCACATTTCTCTATAAGTCGACTGTTGTAAACTAATGGGGTCACAGAACGGTCGACGTTTAACCTCACACTACTGACATTGAGGTCAACCATAGTTCAGAGTGTGTTTCATTCATAGAAACTATTTTGTCTCATAAATTTATGCAAGCGGAGGGTTTCGTGATTCGGTCGAACCAATGAAATCGTTGAAAAGGCAGATTATAACCAATCAAAACTCGATTTTGGTGTAGGTATACACATGTGGACTGCGGTTGCAGCTTTAATCCGACTTTTCGAAAGCAGCTTCGCTATGGGATAGTGGCGAAACGCCCCTATCCCAAAAACTGCAAAGTCCATAAGACCACTTTGGAGTTACAGGTTTATCTGAAATGTCATTAAGTGCTTTAACCCTTTCCCACATTGAGACGGTTTCTAACGCCTCAAAATCTACAGCAGACGACATTTTAAAATGTTGTGGCAAAGGAGAAATTGCTCATAATGATCAATTTATTCATTTGCCACAACATTTTCAACTCTTTTCAATACTTATGCTTCCATTCACAGAGATAAATTTTCCAAAATTTGGCATAGATGTTTACAAAGTCGTCAGCTGCAGATTTGTTGTATGTGGGAAAGAGTTCAGTCCTGAATGACGTTACCCATTCCCCTTTTACACAAGTTTGCAAGTACATGTCGAAGCATCCGAGTTTTGTTTGTTTTATTGGGTTATTTTCAACACTATTTCAGTTATATCATGGCTACTCAGGTTATTTCGTTTTAATCCCTTGGTAAACAAACCTATGCTAGAAAATGTGCCTTGTCCAAGGGAGGGCACTCCACCATGACAGCTGTGACTGCATAAGCAGCAGACAACTTTTCAAAGCAATTTGTCCTTTTTGCCACATTTTTCAACTCTATTCAATAATTCTTCTTTTATTTATGAAGATTAACAAAACATCTGGCTACATTGTTATCCAAGTCATCTGCTGCAGGGTTTAGTGTATGTGAGAAAGGGTTTAAAGGACATTGAAAAGGATACATCCCCTCTTCAGACTGGGTTATGTCAATATGTGCCTATAGTATTGGGTGTCAAAAGAATGATAAAAACTTCTTGTTTTTTTGTGTGTTTGGGTGAGGGTGAATGATGGGAGCAGCCGTGTCAGGCAATTTGGAGTCTAATCTTACATCTGAAGGCACAGAGGAGCCCATGTATTAACTGTTTCCACATATAAACACTTTCTGATGCCTCTGCAGCAGACGACTTTTGAAAACACTGTGGCAAAAGGAGAAACTGCTCATCATGAGCAATTTGTCCATTTGCCGACAATGTTTTCAACTCTATTTATTAAATGTGATTACATTTATAGGTATTATTTCAAAGTCATCTGCTGCAGATTGGTTTTATGTGGGAAAGGGTTATAGCCATTTTTCATCAGAGGACTAGATAAGGAGGAGTAAACTGGACTTATCCCACCAATAGCTTGAGATCTATTATATGTCACTCAACTAAACCCTTTCCATCCAATCTCTAGCCTATTGGTTTTGTGAAATTCAACGTGCAAAATTGCTAAATTGTGAAAACAATGACATACAAAATCTCAAAATTGTGACGAAAAAATGATGTTATGTATAAATGAAGTACAAGAGAAAGTTGATGCAAGGCATCAATGTCGCCGGAAAAGACTGCATTGATTTATTTTTTAACACACATGTATTCTTGACTTTCATTAGTCTAAACATACACATAATGTTTTCATAAGGACTAATTCCAGGATTTTTGAAATTCCACATAGATCTACAAATTTCAGGATTTCTTTTGGTCAGGATTTTTGATGTTTTGTATTTGTCAATAAAACCACAACAAATTAATACATTTTGGGATTTAAATCTACATGCAATAAAAAGCTATTAAACCCTTTCCATGTCTGAAGCAACAATGAAAACCTTTAAACGCTTAACTCATTGAGAAAACGGTTAAATTGCTGAAGACATGAACTTCCTCCTTTTTAATAATAATTATAATAAATATTTCACAGATGTTAAAATTTATCCTCATATGTTTAAAAAGTAGACCACACTTGAAACAACATATCAGCTAAATTGTTTATCTAAATCGTTGATGCATACAATATATGTTTGGCGCAAGATAAATGCCAATTGCGAGTCCCATTACAATTTAATAGGTGGCAAGTATGAAATTAATTGGGTGCGAAAGAGCAGATTTTCTTTATTTCTAAATATATTGTTTATCAGAGTTTGTTCTTCTCTTAATTTGTTTCAAGCCAAATAAACATTTAATATCACATATATTTAATCATTCAAGTGTGTAATATTAGCTATCTATCTGTTATAAGGTGTTTGAGCATTCTTTCGAAATGTTGACCCTCGATCGTGTGTCAAATCGAGGCGTAGTGTCAGACATCGAAGAAAGTGAATAAAAAATCAGGCAAAGCTTTAGTGCATGTTTTATTCCACTGCATTCGAGTGAAAAAAAGCATTTCTATATTATCTTTCCATGCACTCGTTTCGTGACGTTTAAGAAATCAATTCGTCGTGCGACATTTTTTGTCAGCATAAACAAGTCACTTTTCTAAGTTTACATTTTACTTCCGGTTACTTCGCTTTGTTTACATTTTGGCAATATGAAACTAGGTCACGAACTGATGAAAAGGCGTTTCGACGTTCACGACCGATAAACAGGCTTATATTTGAGACATATTTTCACAAAATATTTCTTATTTTTGTTTCTGTTACCAGTTTATGTTGATAATTATCTATTAAAAGGGGAATTCGAAGTGATTTTCATATCGATAGTCTTCTGCAAGCAGGTGCGTGTATGTAAAAAAATTAGACTGTGCAACGTAAAGGTTTGTAGTTATCGCCTTTTCATTACATAGTTTATGAAAATAAAGTATCGCAGTCTAGCTAATAGGGACTGTTTTGTCTTCGTAAATAAAACACAAAAACGTAAATGCAAGTCAGAATAAAGAAACTGCACATGCTTAAAACATCAGAATATTTATTTCATTTTAAATGTGTCATAACTTAGTGTTTTTAAACAAACGCAATTGTAATATGTTCAAGACATTTAAAAAAATAAAATCTAATAATAACCCCCCCTCCCATGTGATTTCCGAAAACCTATTAAAAATAGAAGTCGCGGGCTTCTGCCCGGCGACTAATTATGAAATCTTATGAACAATGTATTATTATATTCCAATTTATTTTGCTTTATGACTTAAACCTTTCCCTCATATAGACGCTTTCTGATGCCTCTGCAGCAGACGGCTTTTTGAAAACATAGTAACTAAAGAAGAAATTGCACAAAACGTGCAATTTCTCCTTTTGTCACATGTTTTCCACTTTTAGTCATAGGTTATCCATTCAATCATAGAGATTTTCCTTTATTTGACAAAATATGTTCAAAGTCGTCTGCTGCAGAATTGTCATATGAAGGAAAGGGTTAATGCACTTCCTACTGGATTTTGCAAGCATTATAACACTTCATTTGTTTGCTATGTGAATTTTGCCTTTCATTTGTGAAAATATTTCACATCATTATGCAAAATGTTTGCCTCTTCCTAATTGTGAAGTAGCCTTAATTCGGCCTCTAATATAGTAGGTGGAAAGGCGCTGGGGTTCTCAAAAGAATTGTCAATGTCTCATAACAAAGGGTTTGAGGGTCAACTAAGGATTTCAGAACAACAAATACTGAAATATGCATCTTATCTATAGATGGAGCTATGTTTCATTTTCTTTTGTCCAATCAAGACAAATAACAACCATTGACATTCCTAGTTTATAGAAATCTTCTACCACTTATGAATGATAATCTGTTTGAATAGTATAAATCAAGAGTTTTAGGTAAGGGTAGCTAAGGTCATAAGCCCCTCTGGACATTGGCCCCTTCATCATTTAGTACAAGGCGAACATTAGGCTAAACGCTAGCCCTTTCATAGGCGGACATTAATTAGCCCTGTCACCATTTTTTACATGATGGACATTAGCCCCTTCACATAGTGGTTAATCCCAACACAGATCTAACATGCAGATTTAAAAAAAGTTTGTTATAAATATCGAAGGGGATACTGCCCACTAATATCCAATTTAAGAAATCCTGTGAAGAGGTTAATGTCCACTTTAAGCGATCCGGTGAAGGAGCTAATGTCCACAGTCATGTCAATAATGTCTGCCTATGCTCTTTTTAATGAAGGGGCTAATGTCCACATTGTCAATAATGTCTGCCTATGCTCTTTTTAATGAAGGGGCTAATGTACGCCATTCCTAGATCTAGGTAAGGGGAAACAGCTCTGTTATCCTTGTTATTAAGTCACCTTTTAATCAACGATTGACAGCCTTGATGGTGAAGTGGTAGAGCATCTGTCTTGGGTCTTGAGGTTATAGGTTTGATCCTAGGCCAGGGCATACCAAAGACTCTAAAAAATGTAGTAATGGATTGACCCTTCTTGGCGCTCAGGATTGCGGGGTAGGCTGGTGTCAGGATAAATGGACCTGTAGTACTCAGGTAACTTACCCACGATATAACTGAACAATTGTTGAATGCTTTGTAAAATACCACAAAAAAACATAACTCGACCATACCCCATGTTGTATTGCAAGTCAGAGACCAATCTTTTGATTACCAACAGCATACGGTTTTGAGACCAAATATGGATTTAAGACCACGAAGAGCTCTGTTTTGGAACAGTAACACCAAAGTCTGGTACAAAGTTATGTAATTAGAGAAAGAAGGGAATATGCTTGATAATGAAAGTTTTTTCCTTTTACCACAATATTCAAAAATGTCTTCTGCAGAGGCGTTCAAAGATGGCTGTAATGAGAAACAGCGTTTGAGAGTTATTATATCATCTAAGTCCTCTCTTTAAAGACATTGTTGCTCTTCAGGGTTAACTATTTCATCGTTTACTGTTTATATAACATATACAATGTACCTATATACCTTTTGACATCCATAGGAGTGACTATGCACTTAAAAACAATGCTTCTCTATTACTTTTATTGTTTACTCTTCACTTTTCACAGCTTAAGGAGTGTTTTTGTACTTTGAAACAATTAGTGCTTCTGTTGTGTAATTCAATCCTTTCCCACTTGCAGTTTGATTTAATCCTTTCTCAATTGCAGTTTGACCGTCCTGAAAGTGGTAAGCTTCAGATGTTTTCAGAATTGGCTAAGGTGTTTTGTTTTATTGAGTTTTATGCCATTTTCAACACTATTTCAGTTATATCATGGCAACAGTTCACTTATAGTTATGATCCCTGGGTAAAGAAACCAGTACTTAACTCTTTCCCTCATATAGACGCTTTCTGACGCCTCTGCAGCAGACAGCTTTTTGAAAACATAGTGACAAAAAAGAAGAAATTGCACAAAATGTGCAATTTCTCCTTTTGCCACAATATTTTCCACTTTTTGTCATAGGTTATCCATTCAATTACGGAGAATTTCTATGTTTTGACAACATACGTTCAAAGTCGTCTGCTGCAGAATTGTTGTATGAGGGAAAGGGTTAAGGCATGAAAATGTGCCATGCCAAATGGCACTCCACCATGACAGCTCTGACTGGGGATCAAACCTGGGATGCCGGTTTTCAAATCCCTGAAGCTCACCTCTCAGCTACGGCGGATCCCTGGCCTAGATAAAGAGTAAACTGGTCTTTAACCCATAATATCCAGAGCTCATGTTTTGAAATCTTTATTTGACACTCCATTCCTATGTTATTTGTAATCAGAGAGACGATTCTTTTGAGTACCCACATCATAGGATTTGGTTGGACATTAACCCTTTCCCTCATATAGACGCTTTCTGACGGCTCTGCAGCAGACAGCTTTTTGAAAACATAGTGACAAAAGAAGAAATTGATCAAAACGAGCAATTTCTCCTTTTGCCACAATGTTTTCCACTTTTAAGTCATAGGTTATCCATTCAATTATAGAGATTTTCTATTTTTTGACAAAATATGTTCAAAGTCGTCTGCTGCAGAATTGTATACTCCTCAATACCTGGACCTCTGAATATCTTACTAAATATAATTGACCGTCTCTAAGGTGAAGAGGTTAGAGTCTCCACATTGGGAGCGGGAGACCATGCATGTCTCAATCCCCGCTCAAGTCATATATACCATAGAATTTAATAATGGTTACATAATGGCTTCCGTCCTTGGGGCTCAAGGTTGTGGGCATTGGATTATGATGGATGCATCGGTGTCAAGAGTAAATAAGTCCAGTAATTATGCCCCCTTCGAAAAAGAGGAGTATATTGCTTTGCACATGTCGGTCGGTCGTTCGGTATGTCGGTAGACCGAAGCTTGTCCCCCACTGAGCGCCATGTTGTCAGGAATATTTGGACGATTTTTGACCCAATGACCTCAAAATCAATAGAGGTCATCTTCTGGTCACCCTCAGCCTGCATGTCAAGTTTTAGGGACATGGGTGCAGGCAAAGTGGGGTTATTGCTCTGACAAGCTTTTTGCATTCAAGGTCACTGTGACCTTGACCTTTGACTCAATGACCTCAAAATCAAAAGGGTCATCAACTGGTCAGACCCAAACTCCAAATCAAGTTTGAGGATTAAAGCTCCAGGCATTATTTAGTTATCACTCGGACAAGCTTGGTCACTGTGACCTTGATCTTTCACATGATGACCTCACAATAGGGGTCATCTTCTGGTCACCTTCAGCCTCCATGTTAAGTTTTAGGGTCATGGGTGCATGCAATGTCGAGTTATCACTCTAACTTGGACAACATTTCGCGTTCAAGGTCAATGGCCTTGGTGTTTGACCTGATGACCTCTCAATCAATAGGGGTCATCTACTGGTCAACCTTAGACTTCATGTCAAGTTTGAGGGCCATGGGTGGAGACAATGTTGATTTATCACTCGGACAAGCTTTTCAGGTTCCAGGTCACCTTGACCTTTGACCCAATGACCTCATCATCAATAGGGGTCATCTATTGGTCACCCCCAGCCTCCATGTCAAGTTTGAGGGCCATGGGTGTATGCAATGTCGAGTTATCACTCGGGACAAGCTTTTCTTGTTTGACAAGGTCATTGTGACCTTTGACCCAATGACCTCAACATCAATAGGGGTCATCTACTGGTCATCTTCAATCTCTAAGTCAAGTGGACCATAGGTGCAGGCAGTCTCAATTTATCACTCAGACAAGCTTTTTAGGTTCAAGGTCACTGTGACCCAATTACCTCAAAATCAATAGGGGTCATCTACTGGTCAGACCAAGCCTCCATGTCAAGTTTGAGGGCCATGGGTGCAGGCAATGTCAAGTTATCACTCGGACCAGCTTTTCAGTTTCAAGGTCACTGTGACCTTGACTTTTGACCCAATGACCTTAAAATCAATAGGGGTCATTTACTGGTCACCCCCAGCCTCTATGTCAAGTTTAATGGCCATGGGTGCAGGCAATGTTGAGTTATCACTCGGACAAGCTTTATAATATTGAGATTTAAGAACAATCGATAACCATTCTCGCTAGCTATTTATAGAACCGTTTGGAATTTCCAGATGCCTGAGGTGTTTTGAGTATCATTAGAGTTATAGAACGCGCAATGATATTTATTATCTGCCCAAACATGAAGAAAGATAATATTTACATAATTTAACTCTATGTAGATATTATCTCAATAGATCTCATATCTTAGCATCACTGATGGAACTATATATATTCGGCCGTTTAACGGATGGAGGTTAATTGGTTTGCAGTAAGGAATAAAAAGTCAACAGGCTGTTCAAGACCGACTATGTAAATTTGTTTGTTGTTGTTGTTTCTGTTGCCAAACCAATCGCCACAAAAATGGTAGTAATGGCACTCAGGGTTGTAGGGTAAGCATTAGGACTGATTGGCTGGTGTCAGGATAAATGGAACAGTAGTACTGGTAACTTACCCCCCAGACATGTAGTGATATAACTGAAAAATTGTTAAAAGTGGCGTAGAACACCAACCAATTGATCAAATAATAGATCACTTTATCTTGGCTTCTGCAATTTTCTGTAACACTTTTGAAAATGTTATGGAAAAAAGAAAAAATTATTGTAAATGAGCTATTTTTCCTCCCACAATCTTTGTGTATTAAGAAATGAGTACTTAAAAGATGTTTGTGTATCCACAAAAAAGGATTTAAAGGCGAAAAACATGGTTTTCTTTTATAAAAAAATACATACCTTGCCTAGAACTATGATACTAAGCATTTACTCAGAGCTCTAGATAAGGGGCATTTAAGATGTTCTAATATCCTTATTTGACACTGAGACCATATGTTGTGGGTACTCAAAAGAATCGTCTCAGTGAGATAATTCTCTTGAGAACCACCCATAACATGGGGTTTGTTGAGTAATATAGTAGAAATATTGAGGGGAAAAAGTCCAGTTTACGCACCATGATCCTGAAGTTCTTTGGTAGTTCATTTTGAGGAGTATCGATCTTCATAATATTTTCAAAAGTCGTCTGCAGCTGTTATCTGTCTTAGGGAAATAATCAATTAACCCTTTCCCACATGCAACAAATCTGCAGCAGACGACTTTAAAAATATAGACATGAAAAATCTCTATTATTGTAGGAATGATTACCGAAAAAGGTTGAAAGCATTGTGGCAAAAGGATAAATTGCTTGTTTTGAGAAATTTCTCCTTTTGTCATATTGTTTTCAAAAAGTCGCCTGCTGCAGATGCGTCTAAATGTGTCTAAATGCGTCTACAGGTGGGAAAGGGTTAAATTCTTCGAAGTGATTTCCTAACACAAATCTGCTGCAAACAACTTTCCTTACATCCCTAAGAATGAAAATGAAATTATTCGATAAGAGTTGAAATAATTGTTGCTAAAGCAGATGCATCGAATTGCATCTGCTAACGTCATTGGCAAAGTGTTTTGGTCTGCATGGTGCCAGAAATTGTCCCTAAGAGTATTTCGTTCATACTTCTTCTGAATATGGATAAATACTTCAGATAAAATGTCTCGGCTTCAATCACAGAATTACGTCTGCTCCTTGGGAAGAATTACCCCACAATATCTCTGTAAATAATAAACCAACCACTATGTTGTGGGTACTCAAAAGAATTGCACACATGGTTACAAAAACCTGAAAGATCTCCATAAAAGATAGCTTAATTGTTAAATAAAGTTTAAATCATTGTAGCCAAATAGGGAATTGTTCATCACAAGCAATTTCACCTTTGGCCACAATGTTTTCAAAAGTCGTCTGCTGCTATTGCGTCAGAATGTCTTGGGTTAAGATGATGATGAAATACGGGTGTTATCTTGAGCTCTGCTATAAATATGGATTTTAGATAGAGTGTCTCGTTTGTTAGCAGGATAATTGAATAAGGTCTGCTTCATGGCAGACATAGATGAAATTAGGTCGCCTTTCTTGGGTCATTATCCATTTGTTGATGGTTTTCGTGTCCAAATAAAATATTGAGTATCTATAAAAAGGCTGGAAAATAATGGTATCAATTTGCTATTCAGCTTTATTTTCCATTTCCCAGAAACAACAATTCTAATAGTGTTGGGCCGATGATCCATTATAATCGAAAGTTGATCGGATATGTAGAAAATAATAGTGTTGGGCCGATGATCCATTATAATCGAAAGTTGATCGGATATGTATCAAGATGGCTATAATCAGTTGCATCTTACCACAATCGATTATCGGTTCGCCTTTTTCACTTCATTTCCGCTAGATTAATACTTGCTTCCACAAGGGAGATTACTCTCGCAGTCATGATTAAAAACACATGTTTGGTGGACTAGCATGTAAATACAACAACTTGAGATCGAAACAAAGTGTTTTTTTAGCAACAAAATGATACAACCTAGTAAAAACAAGACATTAAGCTGGTATATTTTTTATCAAACATAAATAATAAGAAGCATTGGGAACAGTGAGGCTTGTTAAATACAATACTGTATGATTGATTGTTAAACCGGAACCGATGACCCAACACTAGAAAATAATCTATGCAACGTTATTCTACGGCAAATTCCTTTAAATGAAAGTATGATTACTGAATAGAGTTAAATTAATTATTAAGACATTTTTGCAAAACCAGAAATTGTTTACAATGTTTTCAAACATTATCTGCTGCAAATAATGTCAAAATATATTTTTTTTTTCAAAATTTGACTGGAAAAGGAAGATAATTTTATTAATTGCGTATAAGGAAACAAATTTGGATATCAAGGTGTGAAAAAGTATTACAAATGACTTTATCGCCACATTGAATGATTTATCAAATATGTTGTACTTGTATGATTCACCTGATTTGATTAATAGTGCCAACTTTGAAAATAACATTAAATTGTACTATTACTTGAGTTAATTCAGAGCTTGAGATAAGTCAGATTTGTCTTTCGTTTTCTGAAATCTTTATTTGACCTCCATTACTTCTATATTGTGGATCTTGACAGTAGAATTGTCTTAAGTACTCATATCATGTGTACTTGTTAAGCTTAGTGACTGTGGGTCACTCGTCCAAGCACTTTAAACTATGTTGCTGCATGAACTTTATGAAAAACCAACCACTCTACAAACATCTCTATAAAAGCTGGCCTTAACCCTTTCCTGACAACAACAAATATGCAGCAGTTGAGTAAGTTGAAAACATATTGACAAAAACATGAACATTTTTCATAAATGAGAGTTTACTTATAAAATAGAGTTGAAAACAATTTGTTGCAACAGGAGAAATTGCTCGTTCTTTTGCCACAATGTTTTCAAAAGTCGTCTGCTTCAAGGCGTCAGAAAGCGTCTACAAGTGGGAAAGGGTTAAAAGTATTACATTGCATGGATATAAGAGAAATATTGTTGTGAAAAGGTTTAAATCACCTCCCTTTTTATTGGGCCTCTGTTTTTTTTCCAAGGGCCTAGCTTGTTAATTCAACCATTTCTCACATATAACAAATCTGCAGCAGAATTGACTTAAAAAACATATCTTATCAAAACTATTGAAAATCTCTAAAAATGAAAGTGTAATTTACTAATGTGGAAAACTCATTTTGAGCAATTTATTCTATTCTAATTTTTTTCAAAAGTTGTCTGCTGCAGAGGCGTCAGAAAGCCTCTGTATGTAGTAAAGGGTTAATTAAATATTAATTCATCTAACAATGGTAGTTTTATTGAAAAACATTCAACCATAGAAACATAATTTAAGTTTCTGTCACATCGAAACCAACCTTTGAAGATATTAGAATTGATGACAGCCATGGGGTAAAATTTCAGACTTTTATAGTCATTCTTTTGTCATAATTGTTCTTCTAAGGGTTTTAGATGACAAACAGAAAAGGACCTGATCAGACTGTACCTGTGTGCAGGCTTATCTTGATCTTCTATGGTTTCATTTAAGTGCCAAAGATAGATTTTCATGTGATGCGGCTTATTTGCCATCATGTGACAGTTGTCGTGAATTTTAATTAATTTTTATGAACGATCTAAATTGAAAACTTGTCAGTTAAAAATAAATTCATATTTACTTTTATGAAACCCTTTATCAATATATGTAGTAAACCTTTCCCACTTCATGCAACAAATCTGCATCAGACGACTTTGAAAACATCTAGACCAAAATATTAAGATTCTGTTTAAATGAAAGTATCATTATTAAATATATAATTGAAAACATTGTGACAAAAGGTTGAATTGTTCATTTTAAATGAGCAATTTCTACTTTTGCCATAATGTTATCAAACGTTGTCTACTGCAGAGGCACATAAAGCCTCTGTACTGTGGGAAAGGGTTAACATTCTCTTTCCCACTTGCTGAGACGTATTTTGATGCATCCTTTTGCAGCAGACAACTTTTGAAATATTATGGCAAAATGAGGAATTGCACATTGAAAGAGCAATTTCACCTTTTGCCACAATTTCAACTCTCATAATTCAACAATTATGATATCATTTATATATATGTAGTCAATAATGGATTACTGCACATTTTCAAAGTTGTCTGCTGTGGCAATGGGTTAACCCTTTCCCACCTGCAGACACATTTTAACGCAATAGCAGCAGACGACTTTTCAAAACATTGTGGCCAAAGTTGAAATTGCTCATGATGAGCAATTTCCCCTTTGGCCACAATGTTTTCAACTTTATTTATCAATTAAGCCATCTTTTATGGACATTTTTTAGGTTTTTGTCTCTATGTTTTCAAAGTCGTCTGCTGCAGATTTTCTGTATGTGGGAAAGGGTTAAATGATTTCACTATATTTCAGACTTACTAAAAAATTGCCTTGCATTTTATAATTTTCCTCAAATGCTTTTAACCCTTTCCCTCATACAGCAACCCTGCAGCAGACGACTTTGAAAGCATGTTGGCAAAACCCCGGAAAAACTCTATAAATGAAGGTATAATTACTGCAAAAAGTGGAAAACATTGTGGCAAATAGAGAAATTGCTCGTTTTGAGCTATTTCTTCTTTTGCCAGAATGTTTCCAAAGCAGTTTCCGCGTCAGAAAGCCTCTTTATGAGGGAAAGGGTTAAGGCAGACTTCTATAAACATCATAACATGTATTTATTATCTTTATGAACCCTTCTTCAGAAGACGAATTTTGACGCATCTGCAGCAGAAAACATGATGAGCAATTTCTCCATTAATGTCACAATGTTTTTACGATCAGTCTTTAATTGATCTTATAATGCATCACAATGCATCTATATGTTGGAAAGGGTTAATAACAAATTTAAAGAATTTCAATGAATCTTAAGAATTTGGATAACTTGATAAGAAAATATATATAAAAAAAATTGATGATAACAAGAAATATAATAAATTCATCAAGATATTAATCTTTTTTTTAAAACTTTCTTACATTTATTTGTATATATGCAACAACAAATGAATTATTAACCCTCTCCCATTTCCAACAAATCTGCAGCAGACGACTTTGAAATATCTAGCAAATGTTTTCAAATATTTTCAACAATTATTCCAATAATATTTCTTTCATTTATAAAGAGTTTCAATATTTTTGACTAACAGTTTTCAAATGCGTTTGCTGCAGATTTGGTGTATGTGGGAAGGGGTTAAAATAATACTTATTCCTTCAAGCTGTGAATGAAAATGAAAAGGAGTTGGGTGAAAACATGCAGCTGTTTCGTGCTTTTCAGAATCATTATGGATCATTAAACCATTTCCCAAATGACTTTTGATGCTTTTAACCTATTCCCGCATGTAACAAAATCTGAAGCAGAGGACTTTGAAATTTTCTTGGCAAAAATATTGAAAATTTAATAATTGAAATTATTAATATTGAAAAGAATTCAAAACATTTTGGCAAAAGGAGATATTCCTTATTTATGAGCACTTTCTTCTTTTGCCATAACGTTTTCAAAAGTTGCCTGCGGTAAATGTGTCAAAATGCATCTGAAGGTGGGATTTAAGGGGTTAGATTTTACCTCCATGCTGACGCAGTTTAAGCCATCTGCAAATCCCGTCTTTCCGACGTTTGACAAAAGTCATTGCGACATGCGTCATTCGTCTTCCATCATTGGGCTAAGTCTATGTGGAAAAGCAGCCAGTTGCTTGGGAAGATTGTTTAGTGGAGTACTGGTGTAAGAAAACCAGGAAACACATGAGTAGGTGAACTGGCCACCGTGATATGACTGAGAAATTGTTAAAAACGGCGTTAAACCCCAATCAATCAATTCAAAGTATTCTGCTGCAGTATTTTTTTTTATAAATGGGTTGATTCTATTACTGATACAGATCGATGACATTAACCCTTTCCCTCGTATAGACGCTTTCTGACGCCTCTGCTGCAGACGGCTTTGAACATATTTTGTCAAAAAAGAGAAAATCTCTGTAATTGAATGAATAATCTATGACTAAAAGTGGTAAACATTGTGGTGAAAGGAGAAATTGCTTGTTTTGAGCAATTTCTTCTTTTGTCACTCTGTTTTCAAAAAGCCATCTGCTGCAGAGGTGTCAGAAAGCAACTATATGAGGGAAAGGGTTAAAAGACGAGTACATCAGAAGATAGGAATGCTTGAGATGAGAGATTTTCTAGCCTGTTTGCCAAAGTGCAGTGTTTGTGATGAAATCAACCACGCCATACACAAAACTAAGCATCGGAGGGTTTTGAGAATCAGAGGCCCAGATAAGGAGTGCGGTATTCGGTTCTTTTTCCCACAATTTCTCTTTTATTTTCAAAGCAAACCTTATGTTGTGGGTACTCTAAAGAATCGTCTCACTGAGACGATTCTTTTGAGTACCCACATAATAGGGTTAGAGAGTCAAATAATAATTTTAGAACATGCAAAATGCCCCTTATGTAGAGTGCTGGAGAATAATACAAATGTGTATACATGTATAGATTGATTTTGGACGTATAGACCTCAAGAGGCTTCAAGGATTGTTTTAAGACTAGATGGGGGCAAACAGGGTAGAGCCTGATTGATCCATCCGGATCTGCACGGAGGTGCTGGCTGTTTTGGAGCTCCACTGTTTGTGGAGTCCAGAAGGTTGGATTATATATGACATGGTCCTTATCATTTTCCACTTACATTACAGTCAAAAAACCCTATGATGCAAGGCATTCCTCAATTCTAGTCAGTTAACCCTTTTCCACATATAGAGGCTTTCTGAAGCCTCTGCAGCAGACGGCTTTTGAAAATAATTGTAACAAAAAGAGAAATTGCTAAAAGTGAGCAAGTTCTCAATTTAAAAACCGTTTTTTCAACTTTATTCAAATAATAATACTTTCATTTATAGAGTTTTACCATATTCTTTCCTAGATATTTTCAAAATCATCTGCTGGCCTGATTTGGTGTATGTGGGAAAGGGTTAATATAATTCTTATTCCTTCAAGCTGTGTTTGTATCAGAATGAAATGGTTAAATCTCTCTCACATACAACAATTCTACAGCAGATGAATTTGAAAAAAAAAAAAAAAATATAAAATCCCTAGGAATGATAGTGACATGTAATTATTGAGAAGAGTTAAAAAAACATTGTGGCAAAAGTAGAAAATGCTCATTATAAGCATCTTCTCCCTATGTCACAATGTTTTCAAATGTGAAACAAACTGAAGCATCTGCTGCAGAACTTTTTGTAAACTTTGTAGCAAAAGGAGAATTTAATCTTTCAACTGAATTCAATAATTAATATTCAGTTATACAGTATAACCTGTGTTTAAAGACCACCCATGGCAAAAGAACAAACTGGTCTTTGTTCACAGGTGGTCTTTAATTACAGGGTCATTTATGCAGATAAATGAGTAATCAGGAAATTAAAAGTGTGGTTGCTATAGACAGGGAATTGCTAAACAGAGGTGGTCTTTAACACAGGTTTGACTGTACTTTTGGTTGTACAGATTTTCCATAGGTATTTTCAAAGTCGTCTGCTGCAGATTTGATGTATGTGGAAGAGGGTTATAACCCTTTCCCTCATATAGACGTTTTATGATGCCTCTTTAACAGACAGCTCATAGGTTATCCATTCAATTAAAGAGATTTTCTATTTTTTGACAAAATATGTTCAAAGTCGTCTGCTGCAGAATTGTCGTATGAGGGAAAGGGTTAAATCCTTATTTGAATTCAAAACCTATGTTGTGGGTACTCAAAAGAATCGTTTCACTGTGTACCGACAACATAGGTTTTTAATGAGTGCTAAGAGAGATATCATGGAAGAAAGACCTATTTACTCCTCTTTATCTACAGTCCTCTGGGAATAATGCTAAGAATTATTTTGTGCTAAGATATTTGTATTGTAACTTTCAGATGATGGTTCAACCTAGTTAACTGCCATGGGACACTAACCCCATTCTCTACAAATGACTGCGTAATAGGGCCATCTTAGCATTGGATCAACAAATCTGGGGGAAAATGTTGGACTGAACAGTGAGTACATTGTTTCTGTTTATAAAAAATTGTTTACTTGATATGTCATTTTAAACCTTTCCCTTATATAGACACTTTCTGATGCCTCTGCAGCAAATGGCTTTTTGAAAATATAGTGGCAAAAGAAGAAATTGCCCAAACGAGCAATTTCTCATTTTGCCACTATGTTTTCCACTTTTAGTCATAGGTTATCCATTCAATTATAGAAATTTTTCCATTTTTTGACAAAATATGTTCAAAGTCGTCTGCTGCAGAATTGTCGTATGAGGGAAAGGGTTAAACCTTTCCCACATACAGACGGTTTATGATGTCTATATAAATATGCAGCAGAGGAATTTTTGTCTCGCACACGATTGTGGAGTAAGACATAGCAGTCACTTTCCTGCAGAGGCAGAACTAAGCCAGTTGGTTAGGTAACTTTACCTTGGTTATATTTTTCATCCTATTTTCATGAAAGTCTATTTGAACATTTGTCTCCATCAAATCTGAGTCATGGCAGTAAAAAAGTTGGTCACTAGGTCAAAATTTAATGTTAAAATAACCTTGTGAACACTTAAGAATTTTATGAAAACTAATTTGAATATCTGGCTCCATCAAATCTCAAATTCGAATCTGGGTCATGGGATAAAAAAAACTAGGTCACTAGGTCAATTTTTATAATAACTTGATTAACACCCAACCTTTAGGACAAATTATCAGAATGTTTGTTTACTTCAAATCTCAGTCTAGTTATAAACAGCTAGGGTCATTTGGGAAATCTAGAGGCCACATTTTTCATCCAATCTTTATGACAAATCATGAGAAATTTTGTCTTCTGGGTCATGGAGGTCAAAAACTAGGTGTATAACTAGCCTAGAACTGGTTTGTTTACCAAGGGATCATGGATAAGTGACACCTACAAAAAGTTATCAACAGGGGGCGAAAACCCATATATTTAAATAAGATAGAGAAGTGCAGATTGCACAGTAACCATTTTGACAGTAAAACCGAGGGTTGATTGTATTGTGTGATTTCATTGGACAGAAAAATGAGCACCTGCTCATAAATATTTAGGATCTATTTGAGATGAACTTTAATTCAGTCTTATCAGAATCTGATGCAAAGTATTGTGTTCTGATTTTTAGCTCACCTATGCACGAAGTGCAAGGTGAGCTATTGTGATCACATTTTGTCCGGCGTCCGTCCGTATGGCGTGTGTTGTGTGTCGTCAACATTTGAGCTTGTTAACACTCTACAGGCTACATTTTGAATCCAATCCTCATGAAAGTTTGTCAGAGCATTCATCTCCATCAAATCTTGGACAAGTTCGAAACTGGGCCATATGAGGTCAAAAACCAATTGAGCATGTTGAAACTTTATCAGAATGTTTGTCTTGATGATATGTAGGTCAAGTTCGAACATGGGTCATGTCTGGTCAAAAAGTAGGTCACTAGGTCAAATTGAAGGGAAATCTTGTTAACACTGTAGAAGCTGCATTTTTTGCTTCAGCAGCTTGGAATTTGGTCAGAATGTTGAGCTGAATGATATCTAGGCCATGTTTAAATATGGTCACTAGGCCAAATTGAAGGGTAATCTTGTTAACACTGTAGAGGCCACATTTTCAACTTGAGCATGTTGAAACTTTACAGAATGTTTGTCTTGATGATATGTAGGTCTATTTCGAACATGGGTCATGTTGGGTCAAAAAGTAGGTCACTAGGTCAAATTGAAAGAAAATCTTGTTAACACTCCAGAGCCCGCAATCTTTGCTTCAGCAATTTTGTCAGAGTGTTTGTCTTACAAATATCTAGGTTCAGTTCGAATATGGGTCATATTGGGTCAGAAACTAGGTCACTAGGCCAAATTGAAGGAAAATCTTGTTAACTCTGTAGAAGACGCATTATTTTTGCTTCAGCAGCTTGACATTTAATGAGAATGTTTATCTAAATGATATCTAAGCCAAGTTCGAATATGGGTCATGTAGGGTTAAAAACTAGGTCACAAGGCCAAATTGAAGGAAAATGAACATTTTAAGAACTTGGACATTTTCTTGAATCAATCGACTTGTTCTTCAACTATTCATGAACTGTTCAAGAAAAGACTTCAAGGACTGTTCATGTCCATAAGTTCATGAACATAACTCAAGAACTGATAAAGTGGTTCATGAACAATCCTTAAAAGGTATGAACAATTCATGATTTCATGAATTTCATTTCGCAGGGGCAGCAGCTTGAAATTTGGTCAGAATGTTTGTCTGAATTATATCTAGGTCAAGTTCAAATATGGTTCATATTAGGTCAGAAACAAGGTGAATAAAGGAAAATATTGTTCAAACTCTGGAGGCCGCATTTTTACTTTGAGCAAGTTGAAATTTTGTCAGAATGTTAATTGTCTTGATGAAAAATCATCACTAGGCCAAATTGAAGGAAAGTCTTGTTAACTCTGTAGAAGACACATTTTTTTTGCTTCAGCAGCTTGACATTTTATGAGAATGTTTATCTAAATGATAATCTAGTCCATGTTGGAATATGGGTCATATCAGGTAAAAAAATATAGATCACTAGGCCAAATGAAGGAAAATCTTGTTAACGCTGTGGAGGATGCATTCTGAATAATTGTCTTGATGTGTTTTGTATTGCAGTACATTGTATAATTAAGGTGAGCAATCCAGGGCCATCATGGCCCTCTTGTTATGAGTGTAGTTTGTATAATATATTTCCAAAAGAGGCTTATTGTCTGCATATAACAAATCAGCCAAAATAGATAATAAGTGTGTACAGAGCGTAACAATATCACAATATTTTCAAGTTATCCTAGTGACTGCTATTTAATCATCTGCACCAGGAAAAGAGTATTTTCCACATATAATGAATCTGCAACAGAGGATCTTACAACCCTTCCCCTCATACAACAATTCTTCAACAGATGACTTTGAACATATTTTGTCAAAAAATAGAAAATCTCTATAGTTAAATGAACAATTTCGTCTTTTGTCACTATGTTTTCGAAAAGCCATCTGCTGCAGAGGCATCAGAAAGCGTCTTTATGAGGGAAAGGGTAATCATCTGCAACAGGGATAGAGTAAAACCCTTTTCCACATATAATGAATCTTAACCCTTCCCCTCATACAACAAATCTGCAGCAGACGACTTTGAATACATCTGAGCAAAATATTAATTATTGAATAGGTTGGAAAACATTGTGGCAAATGGTGAGCTCATTTATGACTGACTGACTCTGACTGGCTGGTGTCAGGATAAATGGACCAGTAGTAATGGTTACACTTACCCAGGAAATGTTTTCAAAAGTCGTCTGCTGCAGAGGCAACCGAAAGCATCCGTATCATAAGTGTTAGCATAATATATTGAACATAAAAAAAAAATGTTTTCAAATGTGGTCTGCTGCAGATGCATAAAAATTTGTCTGCACCAGCATAAGGGTTTGAATCTGTGAATGAGCGCGTGAATTGAGGCATGAGGATTTAAGACGAATTTTTAAAAATGATTATGTTTCTTTTAAATGAAAGCATAATTATTGAACATATGAAAGCAATGTTTTCAAAAGTTGTCTGCTGTCAAGGATTAACCCTGTCCCACATACAACAAATTTGCATCATATAATTTTGAAAACATGTTGGTCAAAATAAGAAATATCAGTATAAGTATGTGTATCATAATTAAAGAGCTGATAACATTGTGGCAACAAAATCAGAAGCAATTTCTCCTTTTGCCATATTGTTTTCAAAGATTGTCTGCTGCAACCTATGACAAAATGTGTCGGCATGAGGGATAGGGTAAATGCATCGTGAGAGATGAATCATTGGATGTGTGAAATGAGACATGAGGATTTAAGAACGATTTCTTAACATTATTCTGTTTCTTTTAACGCTTTCCCACGTACGATAATTCTGCAGCAGACGACTTTGAACATATTTTGTCAAAAAATAGAAAATCTCTTTAATTGAATGGATAACCTATGACTAACAGTGGAAAACATTGGAGAAATTGTCACTTTTGTCACTCTGTTTTCAATAAGCCGTCTGCTGCAGAGGCGTCATAAAGCGTTTATATGAGGGAAAGGGTTAAAACATTTACCCCTCTCTCTGATAGGGGCCGTATTTCAACACTGTCCCACATACAACATATCTGCAACAGATGTCTTTGAAAAAATCTAGGTTAAAATGTGGAATATTTCTATAAAAGAAAGTCTTAAATTATTGAGAATATCTTTATAAAAGAAAGTCTGTTTTTTTAACACAGCTGAAATCATTGTGGCAAAAGGAGAAATTGCTCATTATGAGAAATGTTTTGCCACAACGTAGTCAAAATTAAGTCAATTCTGTTGCAGATACCTCAGAATGTGTCTGAAACCTTTTGAAATAATTATGGTAGAAAGTTCTCCTTTTGCTACAATGTCATAAGAGATATCATTTATCGATCTCTATTTAACCCTTTCCCTCATATAGACGCTTTCTGACGCCTCTGCAGCAGACGGCTTTTTGAAAACATAGTCACAAAAGAAGAAATTGCACAAAACGTGCAATTTCTCCTTTTGCCACAATGTTTTCTACTTTTTGTCATAGGTTATCCATTCAATTATGGAGATTTTCCATGTTTTGACAAAATATGTTCGTTGTCTGCTGCAGAATTGTCGTATGAGGGAAAGGGTTAATTTTAATGACAGAGATTTCCCATATTTTTTTGCTTCGATGTATCAAAGTCATCTCAGCTGCAGATTGGTTGTAATTGATGGAAAGGGTTAATACATTTTGGGAATTATTTTCAAATGAGTTTTCTCCACTTTACGATTCTCCTGTTACCCTGCATCACTGTTATTTCGTGATTAATCACGCAAAAAAGAAACAAAAAATTGGATGAGAGAAAAATGTGTTAATTTCAATCCTTTCCTTGATACAGATGACTTATGAAACTTTGTAGCAGACGACATTTTTTGAGAATATTGTAGGAAAAGTAAAAATGCTCAAAACAAACAAATTATACTTTTCCTTTTGTCTTTTCCTGTGATTAGCACAGTGAGTGTTTTAAAAAATACAATAAGTTTTTATTTGGGCATGATACATCCATTTCCTGAGATTTTTTTTTTTAAAGCTGATGGCATTATAAAGGATAAAGATTACCGGTAAGAGAAGATGAATTTCCGTATTTGGGAATTTCAAATATTGGAGAAAGACGAGAGAAAATTGCCTAATATTAAAATAAGGTGTAGATGAATTACGTGTATAGGAATGCTACACGGAATTTCAAACAGGGGGAACCGGTAATGACAGGAAGCCTTTGTACAGGCTTCCTGCCCTGTGTTGCAAACATTATGTGACTCACTGTTTACATTTCGCCGTGCTGCCTATCTGTTAAACAGCAGACGACTTTAAAAAACAACTGTTTAGAAAAAGAATAACTGGTTTGTTTATAATTAGTTACAAAACAGCAGATGACTTTAAAAAACAAACTGTTTAGAAAAAGAATAACCGGTTTGTTTATAATTCGTAACAAACAGCTAGTTCATTAACCCTTTCCCACATACAACAAATCTGAAGCAGACAATTTTGAAAACCTCCACACAAAAACATGGAAAATTTCTATAAATGAAGATATAATTACTGAAAAATGTTGAAAACTTTGTGGCAAAAGGAGAAATTGCTTGTTTTAAGCAATTACTCCTTTTGGCACAATGTTTTCAAAAGTCGTCTGCTGCAGATGCATCAGAATGCATCTTTAAAGTGGGAAACTTCCTGGGTTAATAGCAAAAGATTTTTGTAATTTGACTTTCTCCCCTGTTTGATCAAGCCGAATCTTTTGCTTGTGCAAAACGTCAAGCCGTAATTGCTCGATCCGTTTGTAAATAGAGTCTGCTATCGAGCCAGGGGTTGTGAGTTAGAATTCAAGTTTGGCTAACTCAATCAGCATCAAACGTCTTCCACCAATGGGCTAAAAGTCTATGTGACAAGTTAGCAATTCGCATGTGTAACACATTCTGATGAATTTGTAGTAAGTTACAGTTTATAAATGAGTGATTTCTCCTTTTCTCACTTTGTTATCAATTTGACAAATGTCATTTTGCAGTATGGGTTGGGAAGTCATCTGTACTGGAGAAAGGCTTAACCCTTTCCTACCTTGCAGACGTGTTAATTTAAACATAATTTATTTTACATCGATTGCGAAGCAAGTTTTCAGCTTATATTAATCATGCTTGATGTCTGCTTTCTGGAGACTTATATATATATATAACCAGTACTCGCGCCGTTTGTGTGGAAAAATCCCAAAGTCAGGACCCGTTCATCAAGGGACTCGAACCAGGGACCTTTGATACGAGAGGTCGACACTCTACCTCTGCACCACTGTATTCCACTTGTAGATGTGTTAATGACTCTTCTGCAGCTGTAAAAGTATAAACACATATAAATGCAAAAGGTGCAATTTCTATTTCCTCAATGTTTTCAACTCTATTCAATAAAAAACCCTTTCATTTATGGCGATTTTCCGTATTTTTGCCAGAATGTTTTCAAAGTTGTCTGCTGCAGATTGGTTGTATACATGTGGGAACTGGTTAACCCTTTCCCTTATATAGATGCTTAAATTCATATAGCTTATCCATTCAATTATAGAGATTTTCCATTTTTTTACAAAATATGTTCAAAGTTGTCTGCTGCTGACCCTTTCCCTCATACGACAATTCTGCAGCAGACGACTTTGAATGTATTTTGTCAAAACATAGGTTATCCATTCAATTATGGAGATTTTCTATGACAAAAAGTGGAAAACATTGTGGCAAAAGGAGAAATTGCACGTTTTGTGCAATTTCTTCTTTTGTCACTATGTTTTCAAAAAGTCGTCTGCTGCAGAGGCGTCAGAAAACGTCTATATGAGGGAAAGGATTAAACAATGAAGGGGCTGATGATTGTTTGTTCATGCCAGGGTTTTTATCTTGTGCAGCACAATTTGATGGATTTGTTATTCGTTTACTTGTTTCATTTAAACTTTTCCTTTTTTTTGGGGTTGTGTTAATTGAACGCTTTTCCACAGACTACAAATCTACTGCTGACTACTCTTTTAACATCTTGGCAAAATATGGAGTAATGACCTCCATAATTGAGAGAATAATTATTGAATATAATAACAAAACAGTGTGGGGAAAGGAGTCAGAATTTTTTCAAAGGTGATTGTTGCAGACGTGTCCAAATGCATTTGCATGTGGATAGTTTCACCCTTGGTCCAAACATATTTTTTGCCTGTTCTGTTAAATGCAACACTTAATTAACCCTTTCCCTCATACGACAATTCTGCAGCAGACGACTTTGAATGTATTTTGTCAAAACATAGAAAATCTCCATAATTGAATGGATAACCTTTGACAAAAAGTGGAAAACATTGTGGCAAAAGGAGAAATTGCATGTTTTGTGCAATTTCTTCTTTTGTCTCTGTTTTCAAAAAGCTGTCTGCTGCAGAGGCGTCAGAAAGCGTCTATATGAGGGAAAGGGTTAATTGCATGTAAGAGTTATAGATTAACCCTTTTCCTCATATAGACACTTTCTGACGCCTCTGCAGCAGAAGGCTTTTTGAAAACATAGTGACAAAAGAAGAAACTGCTCATGATGAACAATTTCTCCATGTTTTCAAAAAGCCGTCTGCTGCTCCTATTTGAGGGAAAGGGTTAAACATGCATGAAACTTGTAATCTGTAAAGGTAAAAAAATGACATTTTGCAATTTTTCCTTTCTTCACAATGTTTTCAAAAGCCATGTTAAATTTCCCACATACAGCATATCTGCAGCAGAAGACTTTGAAGACATTAACCCTTTCCCTCATATAGACGCTTTCTGACGCATCTGCAGCAGATAGCTTTTTGAAAACATAGTGACAAAAGAAGAAATTGCACAAAACATGCAATTTCTCCTTTTGCCACAATGTTTTCCACTTTTTGTCATACGTTATCCTTATCCATTTAATTATGGAGATTTTCCATCTTTTGACAAAATACGTTCAAAGTCGTCTGCTGCAAAATTTATAGTATAAAATATGAAAAGTCCCTATAAATGAAGGTATAATTACTGAATACAGTTGAAAACGTGGCATAAGGAGAAATTGCTAGTTTTTAGCACATTCTCCTTTTGCTACAATGCTTGCAAGAGTCGATTGCTGAAGATGTGACAAAATGCGTCTATACCTGGTGGGAAAGGGTTGATTTGGATCGATATCAAGGCTTTTAAGGTTCTTTTAGAATATCAAGTCTGGAAAGTACTGAAACAATAAAGGGAAAGCATGGTGCATCAAAATGTGTCTATCGATATATTGGAAAGGTTAAATAGTGTGAAATGTAGCTGCTTAACCCTTTCCCCCATATAGACGCTTTCTGACGCCTCTGCAGCAGACAGCTTTTTCAAAACATAGTGACAAAAGAAGAAATTGCACAAAACATGCAATTTCTCCTTTTGCCATAATGTTTTCCACTTTTAGTCATAGGTTATGGACCATTCAATTATAGAGATTTTCTATTTTTTGACAAAATTTTGTTCAAAGTTGTCTGCTGCTGAATTGTTGTATGAGGGAAAGGGTTAATTTAACGCTTTCCTACATACTACGAATCTGCATCAGACGACTTTGAAGACATTTAGGCAAAAATCTGGAAACTTTCTCAAAGTGAATGTACAATTATTGAATAAAGTTAAAAACATTGTGGTGGCCAAAGGATAAATTACTCATAAAACATTATTTGACCATTAAATTCCATTTTCTGGTATACTCTAAAGGACTGTCTCACTAAGAATTTAAAGTTCTTTTGAGTAGTTTTTGGTATTGTAAAAAGAGAGACATTGTGTGGGCCTGTTTTAGCCCCTTTGGCGAGTCGTCTTGTGATCTTATTTAACTTACTCTTTACGAGATATAGATGCATCTCGACACATCTGCAACAGACAACTCATGAAAATATTGTGGTAATTGATATATAGATGCATTTTGACGCATCTGCAGCAGACAACTTTCAGAAAACATTGTGGAAAATTTAATGGACATATAAATCCATTTCGATGCATCTGCAGCAGTCAACTTTTTTAATAATTATAATTTTATACACTTACTGTTTTAGAGGTTTTCCATATTTTTGCTTAGTCAGCAGCTGCACATTCTGAGTGTGTGGGGAAGGGTTAAAGAAAGAGTACAGTAATTTGAACAGACGTGAAATTTGAAAGAAATGAGAAAATTGACGCCATGTTTTCTAGAAGTAAACATGTTAATTGTCATGTTAACCCTTTGCGTGATACAAATGACATTCAAAGCCATAACAGCAGTCTCCTTTTTAATACATTGTACAAAAATGAAAATAAAATTGCTAAAAGTGCGCAATCACCTTTTCTCACATTGTTTTCAACTCTGTATCAAAATAATAACCCCAATTTTCTAGACATAGAAATATAACAATTTCCTCAAATGTGTTTTAAGTGGACAGGCTCTTCAAATATCTTATCTTGTAATTTAGCAGTTATCCTGTTCCCACATACAACAAATCAAACGAAGAGGCTTTGAAGATAACTAGACAAAAATATGGAAAATCTCATTTAAAAAGGAACTATAATAATTGACTAGAATTGAAAACATTTCACCTTTAGCCGCAATGGTTTCAAAAGTCGTCTGCTGCAGCATAACAATGTGTGCCAAAATGCGTCTTCATGTGAAAAAGTTAACTTAATTTTCACATACGTCTGAAAGATTTAAGATCTAAGATTTGCAAATTGATTATCTTTCAAGGTATGTTGACATAAACAGGAAAACAATAAAATGTATTAACCCTTTCCCACATACAATAAATCTGCAGCAGATGACTTTGAAAGCATCTTTGTAAAAAATATGGGAAATCTATATGAATGAAAGTATTGATTATTGAAGAAAATCTATATAAATGAAAGTATAATAATTGAATGAGTTCAAAACATTGTGTCAAATGGAGAAATTGCGTTTTTAGCAATTTGACTTTTAACCCTTTTCCTCATATAGATGCTTTCTGACGCCTCTGCAGCAGACAGCTTTTTGAAGACATTATAGTGACAAAAGAAGAAATTGCTCAAAACAAGCAATTTCTCCTTATGCCACAATGTTTTCCACTTTTAGTCATAGGTTATCCATTAAATTATAGTGATTTTCTATATTTTGACAAAAAATGTTCAAAGTCGTCTGCAGCTTAATTTTTTTCGTATGAGGAAAAGGGTTTAAAGTCTGCACTTGGGAAGGGTAAATGCTTTATTCTCAAAGGTAGTGGCAAACAAGATAAATGTTGTTGAAATAGTTAAGTATGCATTTTTGGCTCAGATATTAACCATGACTTTTAACTCTCTCTACATGGTGACCACCTTGGTGGTGATTGATTGATTGATTGGGGTTTAACGCCGTTTTTAACAATTTCTCAGTCATATCACGGCGGCCAGTTTACCTACTCATGTGTTTCCTGGTTTTTCGCACACCAGTACTCCACACAACAATCTTCATAAGCAACTGGCTGCTTTTCCACATAGACTTAGCCCATTGGTGGAAGACGAATGACGCATGTCGCAATGACTTTTGTCAAACGTCGGAAAGAAAGTTGGCCGAGCCGGGATTCAAACTCACAACCCCTGGATTGACAGCCCGTGAGGTCACGGGCTAGATCCCCGGTCAGGTCATACCAAAGGCAATGATAAATGGATCAGCAGTACTGGCAAACTGGCAACTAATACCCAGAAAACCAGAAAACACTGTGATATAACTGAAGAAATATTGCAAGGGCGTAAAATACCATAGAAACAAAAAAATATATATTCTACATGGTATAAAATATTGTGTCTGACAATAGATAGAAATGATTTATGCTCATCACAAGCAATTTATTCTTTTAACACGGTGATTTCATCAATATTTATACTTTCATATTTTGAGATACTCCCACATGTTTTTATCTAGATTTTCATCAATGTAGTAGCAATGCTGCAGATTTTCTTGTTTGCGGGAAAGGTTTTATAAATTCATGCAAATCCCAGCCATGTCATACAAAAAACAACCATCACCAGCTTTGGTCAGGTTTGGAAAAACCGTTAAACCTGTACTAAAGACCACATTGGAACGGCAATTCCCCGTCAGTAACGACCACACTTTTGGTTTCCCAATTACTCATTTTCTGTATAGATGACCCTGTAATTAAAGACAACCTGTGAACAAAGACCATACTGTTGTGTTCCCATGGGAGGTCTTTATACACAGGTTTCACTGTAAATCAAGGGCTTGGCGTGAAACAGTTGTAACTAAAATTGGCTTTTTTTTTTACCAATGTTAATCACCTCGCCATTAAGTCTTTATAAGTGAAATAAATCATATTTCTTGGTAAACAATGGAAATTTAGGTGCCATTGCTCGTTCTGAGCAATGGCATCTAAATTTTGTTTTGTTTACAAAGGGGTCAAAATTGCCCCTAAACCACGGTTTTCAAAATAGGTTACACCCGTTTCACGCCAAGCCCTCGAAATGGCAATCACGACCAAGATGCATACTTGTTTGATTGGTGTAACCATTCAATCATGTGTAAGTCTGTCTGTTAGTCAAGCCATGTCCATAATGACAGGTGATATATGAGTATTCTCTTGAACATTTTTTTGGAGCTCTAGAGTTTTCACATTGTCGATGTGCGTTTAATTACCCTCTCCAATCGGCAAATGAGCCGTCCCGACAGAAAACCAACATTGTGAACTCTACGTAAAGTATCGACCCGGGTTGGCCTAAGCAAGCCGCTCAGACTTACCCGGATAGACAATTTTTGCCTACTGTGGATTTTCCGTTTCCCGAATCATTACTCGATACCTCTATCCCCCTGAGACGGAATGTGTCGGCCCGGATCTTGGTCGATACACTATGCAGATGCCATAATGTTGATTTTCATGCGGGATGGCTCATATAACCATTTGGCTAGTTTCCCAGGTTTCACAGTGCTGAGAGGTCTCTTTTTATATGACTTTGGGTCTCTCATTTTCATAGAAAAAGTTATCATGTTGGACTATTAAAATGTTTTTGTAAGTTGATTTGAAGAATTCTTTTAAACATAATAAATCATCTCACATTTCCATACCAAGCCCCTTTATCATGAGCAATGCAATTGTTATCATTTAAAGTGGATGAAATTACCTCCCTTTATCTCAACCAGAATGTTAATCTTTTGTCCTTTGACACTTACACTGAAACAGACCTTTTTTCCACATTATGTCAAACTTGATTTAACAGGAATTAATATGCTTTCATTTGCAGAGAATTGTCATAATTTTGCCTCGATGTTTTTAAAGTTGTCTGCTGCAGATTTTTTTTTTTCAAAGCAGTCAACTCTTAAAATACCATTTCAGATAATCAGTAATATTTCCTAATTTGCTAGAGTCATCTGACATGTTGACATTCGATTGATTTATTGGTGTTCAATGCCATTTTCAAAAACTTTTGTTGGATGTCAAATGTCGGCTGTCACATTGACTTTAGTCAAAAGTTGGGAAGAATATTTTCCGAGCTTGGGTTCGAACTTACAACCTCTGGATTGACAGCCCACATTGCTACAGAATGAGCAACTGGGGCTCTGCATGACGTTTGAGGAAGGATCTTTGAAATGATTCACAACAGAACACTTTTCACCGGACTCATTTTTGTGTTTTTTATTTTGATCCAAATGTGAACTCTAAACTCTCCTTTGTTTGATTCAGTCTCCTTAAATTTGATGAATATAGAAACTTTACACCATAAATGTACTTAAGGGCGATGCAGAATAAGTTCTAGAATTTCATATACACTTCATGGGTGAATGAACCCTTAACCTATTATGGTATTGTAACGCTTTGAAATTCATGAAAAAATGTGTCTGCTTTCTGACACTTAGAATCTGCAGCAGACGACTTTTGAAAATGTTATGGTAAAAGGAGAAATTGAGATATTGCTCATGATATTGCTCATCATGAGCAATATCTCCTTTTGCCACTATGTTATCCAAAGGTGTCTGCAGCAGAATTTATTATCCTTGAATTTTCTGTTTTGAAAATTAAATAGAATTTGTGCAACATCTGAAATATTGAAAGTAAAAAAACTTAAGATTAATAATTTCGATGGTTGAAAACATTTTTTTTTTCATTTGAACAATTTCTCTTTTTCTACAATTTTTAGATCACTTAGAGCCAAAGGCTCAAGGTGAGCTATTCTGATCACTTTTTGTCCGTCGTCTTTAACTTTTAGCTTTAAACATCATCTCCTCCTGAACCACAGAACCAATTGCATCCAAACTTCACAGGAATGTTCCTTAGGTGTCCCTCTTTCAAAATTGTTCAAAGATTTAAATTCCATTGAGAACTTTGGTTGCTGCGGCATCAGAAAGGGGGCAAAATGTCTGAACTTGGAAAAGCTTCTCCTCTGAATCTGCATATCAGATTCCAATATAGTTTAGTAGAAATGTTCCTTGGGTGACCCTCTACAAAGATTGTTCAAGGCATACTGTTTGGTTGAAAAACATAGAAGTCAGGAGGCATCAGAAAAGGGGCAAAATTATCTCCTTAACTTTTAGCTTTAAACATCATCTCCTCCTAAATCACAGGACCAATTTCATCCAAACTTCACAGGAATGTTCCTTTGGTGGCCCTCTTTCAAAATTGTTCTAAGATTTAAATTCCATTGAGAACTTTGGTTGCTGCGGCATCAGAAAGGGGGCAAAATGTCCAAACTTTAAAAATCTTCTCCTCTGAATCTGCATGTCAGATTCCATTAATATAGTTTAGTAGAAATGTTCCTTGGGTGACCCTCTACAAAGATTGTTCAAGGCATACTGTTTGGTTGAAAACATGGCAGTCAGGAGGCATCAGAAAAGGGGCAAAATGACAAAATTTAGAAATTCCATTATTTTTTTTAAGTCCTTGTCTGATATTAAGAAAATTGATTAGGAATCTTACTTAAGTGATCCACTACTTGATTTTTTCAAGCCGTATTGATTGGTTACAAAATCATAGCAACCTCGCGTCATCACAAAAGGGGTAAATTGAACTTTTAGCTACAAATGACAACTCCTACCATTGCACTCTACCAATTTCAACGTTACTTCACAGGAATGTTCCTTTCATGGTCCTCTTTCAAAATTGTTCAAAGACTTGCATTCTGTGTAGAACTTTTGTTGCTGCGGTATCAGGAATTGAGAAAAATACCCAAACTTTAAAAACCACCATCTCCATAATCCATTTGTCAGATTCCAAGATAATTTGGCAGAAATGTTCTTTGAGTGACTCTCTACAAAAACTGTTCAAGCCATATTGATTTCGTTGACAAACAGGGCAGCAAAGCCGCATCAGGAAAGGTGCAAAATGACAAAACTTTATAATTCCATTCTTATTAAAGTTCTTGTTAGATTTCAAGATACAAATGGCTTTTACTGATAAACTATTTCTTTAACTGAGTGTCCAATCCTTGCAGTTTCATTTGAACTCCTGATTAAATTTTCACAGATATTTGCAGTTAAATATTTGCTTCTAATTTACTATCATTCAGGTGATCGATTTAGGGCCATCTTGGCCCTCTTGTTTTCTAAATTCGTCTGCTGTACAAGGAATCAGATATCCATCAACCCTTTACCTCATATAGACGCTTTCTGACGCCACTTCATCAGACGGCGTTCTGAAAACATTGTGACAAAAGAAGAAATTGCTCAAAACAAGCAATTTCTCCTTTTGCCACAATGTTTTCCACTTTTAGTCATAGGTTATCCATTCAATTATAGAGATTTTCCAGATTTTGACAAAATATGTATAAAGTCGTCTGCTGCAGAATTGTTGTATGAGGGAAAGGGTTAAAGGAAAGGTCCTATCATGTGTGTGGTTTCATTACATGGTCTCACTATCTTTCATGTAGGTATTAAAACACTTGTTTTTGTCGAAAGCATGTTATCAAACTGAACTTGTGCATTTCCCCTGAGCAACGTTTGAGGCAAAACCATTAACCCTTTCTCACACATAACAATTCAGCAGCTTACGACTTTTAAAATGTATTGGCAAAAGTGTGAAAAAAAAAATACATAAATGAAAGAATAATTATTGAGTGAAGTTGGAAACAATTTGGCAAAATGAGAAATTGCTCAAATGAGCAATTTCTTCTTTTACCACAATGTTATCAAAAGTCATCTACTCCAGAAGGGTCGGAAAGTGTCTATATGTGGTAAAGAGTAAATGTTGATGGATTTATTGGAATCTATTTTGAATTGGAGGAATGAAGCTCAAGTCACAATGACATTAATCAAAAGTTTCATGCAAAACGGTTGTAACTACATCTTGTTCAAGATGTAGCTACAACGATTTTGCATAAAACCATCGAAAATTTTGTCTGTCATTGAAAAGAACGAATGACTCAACCAGTGTAAAAATATAGGCCCCCATGCAGGATTGATATATAGTCTTCATCGGTACCCACTGATGGCTGGACCCAGTGTTATTATATACCTGCACATTTTCTGGTGCAAATACAAGCAGATTGTTATGTGCAAATCAAACATGACGGAATTTAATCCGTATTAGTAAAGTATGTCACTGAAATGAGATGTGACGTCATTGAAATATGTTCAAAATGCGTTAGTTGGGCGTGAATCACATGTCACGTGTAAATTGTGTTATTTTGTTCTTGAAATTATCGAAAATTAGTTTATTTTTTCTTTATTGTGACTTAAAAGTTATATTAGGTATATAAGAAAATGAAAATTATGTTGCTGTAGCAAGAAATGGCTTTTTATTGTCTTCTTGAGACTTGGTCAAATTGACATCTTTTCGACCTTCATTCTCGCGAGATATTAGTTTTCCACGCACATCGTAGTACAATATTAAACCCAGTATCACTACTGCAACATAATATTCCCTTTTATTGTACAGTCATGATTTCAGTTTGGTACACGGTCTCTATAATACATTTAGGGGAAGGTTTTATCATCATTTGTGGTTTCTTTCATGTAGGTATACAGTTGTTTTTGTCTAAATCAAGTTATCAAAGTATGTAATGTATCACCCCTGGGCCCCGCCATCAGCAAACCTGTGTGTAAACCCTTTTATCCATTCAGATGCATTTGGACACATCTGCAGGAGACGTCTTTTGAAAAAATGTTGTAAAAGCAATTAACAAGTTCTCCTTTTGCCACAATGCTTTCAACTCTTATAATAATCGATAATTTTTGTAAGTTTTAGAAGAGAGAAGAGATTTTCCGTATTTTTGAAAACATGTTTTGAAATCGCCGGTTGTGACTGTCTCTGTGGTAAGAGTATCAGCTTTAGGAGGGGCACACTTGAGTTTGATCCCCTGTCAAGTCACACAAAAGAATAAATAGTAAAGTAGACTAATAGTTTCCCTCCTAGGTGCTCAGGTTTGTGAGTATAGCATTTAAACTGATTCATTGTATAAGGTGCGCCTTGGTGGTGTATTGGTAGAGCTTCTGCTCCGGGTGCGGGAGGTCGCGTGTTTGATCCATGGTCTCGTCATACCAATTTGTTTTAAAAATGGTAGTAATGGATGCCCTCCTTGGCACTAAGGGTTACTATTACGACTGACTGGCTGGTGTCAGGATAAATAGAGACGGCCAACTTTCTTTCCGATGATTGACAAAAGTCAATGCGACTTGCGTCATGCGTCTTCCACCAATGGGCTAAGTCTATGTGGAAAAGCAGTCAATTGCTTGGGAAGATTGTTGTGTGAAGTACTGGTGTGAGAAAACCAAGAAATGCATGAGTAGGTGAACTGGCCGCCGTGATATAACTGAGAAATTGTTAAAAACTGCATTAAACCCCAATCAATCAATCAATCAATCAATCAGGATAAATAGACCAGTATATTATAGAACTGGTTAACTCTTACCCAGGAAATGCCGTGATACGACTGACAATTTTTTTGAAAACGGTGTAAATCACCAAACAATCAATCATTGTATCAGGATGAAGAAAACGAGACATACTGGTAAATAAGTCAAGAAAAGCAATGCAATATGGGACTATACTGTTTAAAAAATCCTTCAAACCATCAAACAAATCAAAGTTGTTTGCTGTGAAATTATGGTCTCTGTGATGAAGTTGTTAGAGATGATCCACGTCTTGGAAGCCAGAGACTAGGTTTCGATCCCCAATAATTTGAATTGAATCATCATGCAGTGTCAGGATGGATAACCCCGGTAGCACTGGTAAATGACCAAGGAAACACTGATTTGACTGAAATAATGTTGAAAATGCCATAAAACACCATTCAAATAAATCAAATTGTGTTCTTGTAGATTTTTTTTCGTGTGTTGGAAACGGTTAACAGCAGATGGCTTTTAACCATTTCCCTCATGCGAAAATTTTGCAGCAGACGACTTTGAACATATTTTGTCAAAAAATAGAAAATCTCTATAATTGAATGGATAACCTACGACTAAAAGTTGAAAACATTGTTGCAAAAGGAGAAATTGCTCGTTTTGAGCAATTTCTTCTTTTGTCACTATGTTTTCAAAAAGCCGTCTGCTGCAGAGGCGTCGGAAAGCGTCTGTATGAAATTAAGGGCTAAAAACATAGTTGAAAAGATAAGAACTTGCTCAAAATATTAACTATACCAGTTACTGCTTACAGAAATTGAGGGGGGTTTTGTAGCTAGCTAATTTAGTCAGTCTTTTCTCATGCCTTTTGTGTTGACATTAAATTATATGATTAACTCTTTTTTTCACATCAAATCTGCACCAGATGACTTTGTAAACATCCAGTTTAAAATTTGGAAATTTCCTAATAAACTAAAGTATTATAATTGGAAAGTATATTGACAACATTTTCGCAAAAGGGAAGATTGCTTGCTATGAGTAATTTCTCCTTTTGCCACAGTGATTTCCAAAGTCATCTGTTGCAGGTGCGTCAAAATGCATCTGCAAGAGGGATAACTTAAAGGCTTGACAAGTACTTATCCAATCCAACAATGATCATGCACTTAATTGTCTGATCTAGACAAATTTAAAACCTTTATCCCCTTCCCACTTACTGCAGCAGATGACTTTTCGAAAACATAGTAGATTATTTAATTGATTGGTGTTTAAATCGAACTCAACAATTTTTAGTTCTACTGGCCAAAGGCCAGAAGTGCTTATGCGATGGCGTTGTGTCTGTCGGCTGTGCATCCGTCTGTGCGTCTGTAAACAATTGCTTGTGAACGCGATAAAGTCTCAATTTTATCTCAATCAAACATAAACAGTAGTAAAATATTGATGAGAGCTCGGTTCCTTTCGAAAACAAGCCAGATGTGCCCTTGCAAGACTGGATTATGGCCCTTGAAATTGTCAAAATTGCTATAATACAGCTTGTGAACACAATAGAGCTTCCTTTTACTATCCGATTTTCACCATACTTAGATGTGGTAGTTAAATATTGATGACAGCTCGATTCCTTTTGAAAACTAGCCAGATCCGCCTATTCATGACTTGATTATGGCCCTTGTAAATGTCAAAATTGCTATAATACAGCTTGTGAACACAATAGACCTTCCATTTCTTATCTGACCTTCACCAAACTTAGATGGTAGTTAAATATTGATGAGAGCTCGGTCCCTTTTGAAAACCAGTCAGATCTGCCCATACATGACTAGATTATGGCCCTTGGTATAGACCTTCCATTTCTTATCTGACCTTCACCAAACTTAGATAGTAGTTAAATATTACTGAGAGCTTAGTTCCTTTTGGCCACCTCTGCATGACTGGATTACGGCCCTTGAAATTGTCAAAATTGCTATAATACAGCTTGTGAACACAATAGACCTTCCATTTCTTATCTGACTTTCACCAAACTTAGCTATTAGTTTGGTTCCTTTTGAAAATGACCAAAGAACCATGCCAGTAGAGCATAGGCCCATGAGGGCCTCTTGTTTAGTCATATCACCGCGGCCAGTTCATCTACTCATGTGTTTCCTGGCTTATAAATCCCACAACAGTCCTCCACACAACATACTTTCCAATTAACTGGCTGCTTTTCCACATTGACTGTTAGCCCATTGATGGAAGACAAATGGTGCTTGTCAGTGACTTTTGCCAAACATCGGAAAGAATGTTGGTCAAGCTGGGGTGCAAACTCAAAAACCCTGGATTGACAGCCCATGTCATTACAGACTAAATTAGCTACAGGGCTAGTCTGAAAACATAGTGGAAAAAGAGAAAATTGCTAATATTTGTGTTTAAATATCTCCTTTGGCCACAATGTTTTTATAAGTTGTCTGCAGCAGATCTCAGGGAAAATAAGTGCGTGCATGTTGGTAAGGGTAACATAAGTACAATAAGAGTGTCCACATGTTTCACCTCTATGAAGACATGTCAGATACATGTTTACTCTTTCCCACATACAACAATGCTGCAGCAGACGACTTTGAAAGCATCTAGGCAATAATAGGAAAAAATATCTATAAGTTTAATAGGGTAGAAAACATTGCGGCAAAAGGGGAAATTGCTCATCATGAGCAATTTCTCCTAAATTGGTCACAATGTTTTCAAAAGTTGTCTGCTGCGGATGCACCTGAAAGCGTCTGTATGCGGGAAAAGGTTTACTACAACCAATGTTTGTAAAGTGTGACAGGCAACAACATAAAGACTGCAGACAGACAAAGGTGAAAGTCATCATTTACCCTTTCCAACATACAAAATGTCTGCAGCAGACAACCGGTTTACTGATATGATATCAAAAAATATGGAAAATCTGGATTTATAATAGAGTTGGAAATATTGTGGCAAAAGTAAAAATGGTGTACATGATTATCAAAAGTCGTCTGGAAGAGGGAAAGGGTTATGATTGTTCCATACCTTACATGAAAAAAGTGGAGATTTTAACCACCATTTTTGCTGAGCCCTTTCCCTCATACAGCAAAGGGGTGTCCCGGGTTCTATCCCCAGTCGCAACTGTATGGTCATGGTGAAGTGCCCTTGGATAAGGCACATTTTCTAGCGTAGTACTGGTTTGTTTACCCAGGGATCATGAATAAGTGAACTATCGCAATGATATAACTGAAATAATGGTGATAGCAGCGTAAAACCCCAATAAATCAAACATACAGCAAAGCTGCATCGGACAACTTTGAAAATGTCTCGACAAATAATATGGTTAATTTATCTCAATGAGAGAATGATTATTGAAAAGTGATGAAAACGTTGTCGCAAATAGGATTTAGTGAGTTGAATTTGCTTTTTATGTGAAACTTCTCTTTTTGCTACAAAAGACGTCTGTTGCGGATGTGTTAACATGCACCTTGCATCTGCATGTCAGAGAGTGTTAAACAAACTGTGGTTTCTTTGTTAATGAATTTTTAAAACGGAGATTAAAAAAGTTCTCATGCAAAGGAAATCAAATGCATGTTGAGGAGAAAAAAATTGCAGGCATGGAAAGGAAAAACCTGTTTTTATCAGTTTGGTGCACTCAACCCAACTGAAAACATTGATTTACCAAGATAACCTATGTGTCCCCCCCAACCACTTGTTGCAATGTTGCACATTTTGAGTTCACCCTTTTTACACATACAACAAATCTGCAGCAGATGACTTTGGAAACAGCTGGACAAAATTGTGAAAATTTTCTATCATGAAAGTATAAATAATTATTGGATAGCTAGGGTAGTAAAAATATTGTTGTTAAAGGAGAAATTGCTTATATTGTTTTAGCTAATTCTCTGTTTGCCACAGCTTTTTCATAAGTTGTCTGCTGCAGAGGACTGAGACAGCACCGCAGTCCTGTAAGTGGGAAAGGGTTAAACCTTGCCTAGATACATATGACTATTAAATGTCTTAACAATGCTTCAAATTTTCCATTCAATGATACTTTCCTATTATGTGCAACAAATCTGCAGCAGACAACTTTAAAAACATGATGATTGTCAACAATATGGTAAAAATCCAATAATTATATAAGTAAAATTATTGAATACAGTTGACAATCATTGGGGCAAAAGTAGATATAGCAATTACTCCTTCTGCCTCACTGTTTTAAAATCGTTCTTCTACAGAATGGTCATTGGGAAAGGGTTAAAAGTTGCACACTTTATTACACCAACATATGTATCTTGCATAAAGCCTAGACAATTTAAATGTATTCATTTGTTATTTAAAATCCTCTTTAAAGTTGAATAATTGTGCTCAGAGACCATCAAGGAAACAGTTTTCATTGGATATTTTTAAAAATTGCACAGCTTTTTTGTCTCATTGAATGTGCAAATTTTATAAACAAAAATTTGAATTCATTTAACCAATTGCTTCTTAACCCTTTCCAACATACAAAAAACTGCAGCAGACGACTTTGAAAAAATACCAAAAGAAATATGGAAAAATTCTTTAAATGAAAGTATATATAATTATGAAAATAGAGTTGAAAACATTCTGGCAAATGGTGAAAGGATTATGAGTGATATCTCCTTTTGCCGGAATGTTTTCAAAAGTTGTCTGCTGCAGAGGTGTCAGAAAGTGTCTATATGTTTTAAATGGTTAAAGTAAGACCTATTTTCGGATTGAACGAAAAGTATCTTGAGGAAGTGTTGTGCACAAACTCAGTAGAGCAGATCAGGCTTTCAAAATGCTTCTTAAGTGTACAAAGTCATCTGTATCGGGGGAAGGGTATATAACAATAGGGGTGTTTTAACCCTTTCCCACATACAACAAATCTGCAGCAGACGACCTTGAAAATATAGTGACAAATACCTGAAAATTCTCCATAAATGATAGCTTAATTGTTAAATAAAGTTGAAAACATTGTGGCCAAAGGAGAAATTGCTCATCATGAGCAATTTATTTTTTGGCCAAAATATTTTCAAAAGTCGTCTGCTGCTATTGAGAAAGGGTTAATTAAGTAAACACTAAATACACAGTTACAAAAGAGAAATTTGATCTTTGGCCTCAAGCTTTATTTTGCAGGTTTTTTTCTTATGTACTTTTTCAATCTCTGTAATTCAATCCATTCATTATATAATGGGTCTATTCTTTTTGGTTAAACTCATTAATCCTTTCCAATATTGAACAAATCCGTAATAATTGTTTTTGAAAAACATCAAGGCTATTAAACGTATAAAAAGTCTTTAACCCTTTCCCACATACAACAAATCTGCAGTAGACGTACAACTTTGAAAACATTGTGAGAAAAACCTGAAAAAATTTATAGAATATAACTTAATTGTGAAATAAAGTTGATAACATTGTCGCCAAAGGAGAAATTGCTCATCATGAGCAATTTCACCTTTAGCCACAATGTTTTCAAAAGACGTTTGCTGCTATTGCGTCAAAATGTGTCTGCAGGTGGGAAAGGGTTAAAAACATCAAGTCAATATATATAGTCGTCTGCTGAAGATGCATAAAAATGCATCTGTATAATATGGGCAAAGGTTCAAACGTACCCCTTCCCACATATAGATGAATTTTGATGCCTCTGTAGTACACTGATTTATAATAGAGATTTTTGCATGTTTTAATTTGCCTAGCCGTCTTCAAAGACGTCTGCTGCAGAATTGTTGTTTATGGGAAAGAGATAAATGAAGGTGGTTACCTGCATTAAGTGGCAATAGAAGAAATTTGCTCAATTATGAGAGAATTCTTCTTTTGCTAAAATGTATTTCAAAAAATGTCTGCTGCAGAGTTGTCAACATACAACGGCATTGTCCTTTCCACAGTACTTAATTCTGCATGTGGAAAGAGTTCCAATTGATCTATGGGAACCCTGATTACGTGCACTGTCGGAGAATAATCAAGATCTACGCTGCTCACATATAACTTGCACAAACTTGTTTGAAGCTTCTGTTTACTGTAGATTCAACTATGTAGCATATAGTTTGACATGTTTAACCCTTTCCCTCATATAGACGCTTTTTGACGCCTCTGCAGCAGACAGCTTTTGGAAAACATAGTGACAAAAGAAGAAATTGCTCAAAACGAGCAATTTCTCCTTTTGCCACAATGTTTACCACTTTTAGTCATAGGTTATCCGTTAAATTATAGAGATTTTCTATGTTTTGACAAAATAAGTTCAAAGTCGTCTGCTGCAGAATTGTCGTATGAGGGAAAGGGTTAAAATCCGTATTTGATCCTCTAGCCTTATGTTGTGGACACTCAAAAGAATCGTCCAAGTGAGACAATTCTTTTGAGTGCCCATCGCACAACATAGGGTTTTAATTGACTCGCAAGAGAGATATTGTTGGGAACAGATCAGTTAACCCCTCCTTTTCTACTTCTCTAATGTAGATTACGATAAGACTAAGCAGATAGACACAAGTTGATCTTTACCCTCACTCACTTGCAGACACATTATAACGCATCTGCTACAGACGACTTTCGCAACATTATGGCAAAAGGAGAAATTGCTCATTACGAACAAATTGTCCTCCTTTTGCCCCAATGTTTTCAACTCGAATAAATAATACACCTTCATTTAAAGATTATTTCTATATTTCTTCCTAGATATTTATTCTTTTATTTATAGGGGTTTTCCACATTTGTGCAAAGATGTTATCAAAGTAGTCTGCTGAAGATTTATTGCATATTGCAGCTTTTTCCCATAGACAGGCTCGATCATACATATACTGTACTGTTTTTGGTCCCCGCCAAAATTAATAACTACAATTGCCATGTGAGTTAACCCCTTTCCCTGATATAGATTCTTTCTGACGCCTCTACAACAGACTACTATTGAAACCATTGTGGTAAAAGGGAAAATTGCTCAAAACAAGCATTTAAAATTTCTCCATTAACCCAAATATTTTCAATTGTCCTTTTATTTATAGAGAGTTTGCATAGGTTTTACTTTTCAAAGTTTTATGTTTTCAAAGTCGTCTGCTGCAGATTTGTTGTATGTGGGAAAGGGTAAAGATAAGATGAAGTAAAACATAATATATGAAAATTGCCTCTTATGAGGTCGGCAGTTATCGGTAAATGAAACTCTTTCTTCGTAATGTGGGAATGATACTTGAATTATCATCCACTTAACTCTACAAGTCATGCATTTTCTACATTAATTCATGATCCATGCATTTTCCCATTCCCACTTACAACAATTCCGCAGCTGATGACTGTATTTAACCCTTTCCCTCATATATAACAAATCTGCAGCAGACGACTTTGAACATATTTTGTCAAAAAATAGAAAATCTCTATAATTGAATGGATAACCTATGACTAAAAGTGGAAAACATTGTGTAAAAAGGAGAAATTGCTCGTTTTGAGCAATTTCTTCTTTTGTCACTATGTTTTCAAAAAGCTGTCTGCTGCAGAGGCGTCAGAAACCGTCTATATGAGGGAAAGGGTTAAAATAGTTGAACAGAGCTTCAGATAAGGAGGGGTATAAACTCTTTTTCCCCACAATATATCTCTTATTATTCCAACCAAGCTCTATGATTTGTGTTCTCAAAAGAATTTGTGGAATCGAAATGTTTTGAGTATTCACAACATATAGGGTTTGAGGGTCAAATGGGGATTTTAGAACATGCAAAGTGTCCCTTATCTAGAGATCGAGCTCTGAAGTTGAAAACATTGTGGCAAAAGGAGAAATTGCTCATTCATGCTTCTTATCTACACCACAGGGTCCGATTCCATCAACTTTATTTATATAAGCATGAATATATCTCTTAAATATTTAATCCTTTCAAACAAACAACAAATCTGAAGGAGACGACTTTTAATTGAAAACATCTACTAATGAATATATAATTATCGAATTATGCAATAATGAACCATTTTTCCCTTTAACCCTTTCCCTCAGCCCGGCCGGGTAGCTCAATTGGTAGCGTATCTGACTTGTGATCTGGAGGTCACGGGTTCGATACCCGGTTGCGGCGACATTCTTTCGGGCGATTTTTCATCGCCTCTCACCTCTGATCTATGTAAGAAAGTAGTCAGTGGCTTCGAAAGAATGTTGTGTAAGTACTGGTGTAGGAAAGCCAGGAAAACATGGGTAGGTGCACTGACCGCCGTGATATGACCAAAGCTGTTGAAAGCGGCGTTAAACTCCAAACAAACAAAAAACCCTTTCCCTCATACGACACTTCTGCAGCAGACGACTTTGAACGTATTTTGTCAAAACATAGAAAATCTACATAATTGAATGGATAACCCATGACAAAAAGTGGAAAACATTGTGGCAAAAGGAGAAATTGCACGTTTTGTGCAATTTCTTCTTTTGTCACTATGTTTTCAAAAAGCCGTCTGCTGCAGAGGCGTCAGAAAGCGTCTATATGAGGGAAAGGGTTAAAAAATCGTCTGCTGCAGATGTATCAAAATGAGTCTGCAAGTGGGTATTAGTGTATCTGTTAGAGCATCCACCAGAGAGAATGAATGTATATTGTTTTATGGCGCATCGACAGCTAAGGTCATTTAGCGCGCATTTAAATTTTATTATTCATGTTCCCTGGGTGAACAAACCAGTACTAGGCTAGAAAATGTGCCTTGCCCAAGGGCACTCCACCATGACCGAATTGCCGCGACTGGGGATCGAACCCGGGACACCTGGTTTCGAAAACCACTCGACCACAGCGGATTCCTCCACCAGAGAGAGCTCTAGATAATAAAAGGAGCATTTTTCATGCTCAAAAATCCTTATTTGACTTCCAAAAACTATGTTGTGGTGTACTCAAAAGAATCGTCTCAGTGAGAGGATTCTTTTGAGTACTGACAGCATAGGATTTAATGAGTGCTCAGAGAGGTATCATGATAGAAAGACCTATTTACTCCTCCTTATCTAGTCTTCTGGTCCACTTTCGAAGTAAGGACTTTAACCCTTTCCCTCATATAGATGCTTTCTGACACCTCTGCAGCAGACGGCTTTTTGAAAACATAGTGACAAAAGAAGAAATTGCTCAAAACGAGCAATTTCTCCTTTTGCCACAATGTTTTCCACTTTTAGTCATAAGTTATCCATTCAATTAATATAGAGATTTTCCATTTTTTGACAAAATATGTTCAAAGTCGTCTGCTGCAGAATTGTCGTATGAGGGAAACGGTTAATAATGGTAGACTAGTAATGGCTTCCCTCCATGGTGTTCAGGGTAATTGGTATAGCATTAACACTGATTCATGGTTTTCAGGGTACAATACGACCAGAAGTACTGGTAAAAAATAGGAAATCCCGTCATTTTACTGAAGTAATGTTTAAAACGGTATAAAACGCCATTGAAACAAAGCAAGTTGGGAAGGGTTAAATGAATGGACCTGTTTTCCCTTCTACAGGTCAATTCTGCAATCATGCAAATGCATGTAGCCACAGTAATGGAGTATTGATAGGATTTCACTCAGTGCAGATTTAATTGGTATCGAAATTACAGCATTGCATCAACCCCAAAGGCAAAAAACGTTATATTGATTGCATGATGGGTGTTTTGATCATCCGTTTCAGGGCGGCATGTTACCCGTCTAGGTTCTTTGAAGTGTATTCAACGAGGTTAATGCTGCATTTGTAATTAGACGGGAACACTGCGTAATTGGTGTCCCTGTGTACACGATCAAATGCACCACGAGTTGCAGGTGTAGTATTTCCCCATCCCCTGATTAATCCTTTCACTCATACAAACAATCTGCTGCAGAGGAAGAAGGAAGAAGGAAGAAAAAAATATGGAAAATCTGAATAAAAGAAAATAAATCGATTGAACCCTTTTCCCACATATAGACGCTTTCTGATGCCTCTAGCTGCAGCAGACAACTCTTGAAAACATTGAGAAGGAAGAAGGAAGAAAAAATATGGAAAATCTGAATAAAATAAAATAAATTGATTGAACCCTTTCCCACATATAGATGCTTTCTGATGCCTCTGCAGCAGACAACTCTTGAAAACATTGTGAGCAATTTCCCCTTTTACCACAGTGTTTTAAACTCTATTCAATAGCTGTTCTTTCATTTATCGAGAGATCTGATATAATTGACGAAAATGTTTTCAAAATCGTATGATACAGATTTGTTGTATATGTGAAAGTTGCAAGCAATTGCTTGATTTTCCTTTTTGCCACATTGTTTCAAAAGTTAAGCCTGCTGCTGATACGTTTACACGTTTACAAGTGGGAATAATTGAATGTTTTCCCACAATGACCAATTATATTAATTCTGACATCTTGTCAGTCTTAGCTGATTTTTATCCCTTTCCCACATATAACAAATTAGAAATCTGCAGCAGAGGGCTTTGAAATAATCTAGTCATACTACAGAAAATTTCTTTAAATGATAGTTTTATTATTTATAATAGTGCTGAAAACATTGTGACAAATGGAGAAATTGCTCATCATGAGCAATTTCTCCGTTTGTCACAATGTTTTCAAAAGACATCCGCTGCAGAGGCGTCCGAATGTGTCTGTAATTGTTGGAAAGGGTTGAAACATCGTTGGGAAATGTGAAGAAAATTGCTCAATTTCACCTTCTCCCGTAAGGTTTATTAGTTTGTGTCAAACTGAATTTGCAAATTTTCTACTGTGTTATAGAATTTCTTCTTTAATTGTATTGAACAACAGTTAACTCCTTCCCATTTGTAGATGCAGTTTGATGCATTTGCCGCAGGCAACATTTGAGCAACTTATCCTTTTGCCACTGTTTTCAACTCAAATACACTGCACTTTCAAATTTTATGGAGACTTTCCATATTTTTGCCTAGATATTTGCGATAGATTTTTTTGTTTGTGGGAAAAGGTTAAGATGATGTAAAGAAAAGGATGCTTTTCACCGGTAACTCTCCTTTTCCCATGATGCTTTTAGAGTTAATCGTTTCCCACATATAGATGCTTTTTAACGACAATTCTGCAGCAGACGACTTTGAACATATTTTGTCAAAAAATAGAAAATCTCTATAATTGAATGGATAACCTATGACTATAAGTAGAAAACATTGTTGTAAAAGCCTAAAAAGGAGAACATGCTCATATTGATTCTGCTGCAGAATTGTTGTATGATGGAAAGGGTTAATAATAGAGATTCTACATTATCAGGTCATGGGATGAAATACCTGTTGCCAAAGACAAATTGAGTTCAACTTAAAAATTGATGGCTTCATTCAAAAGGGTAGTAACTACCTCTTGTTACAAGGATAAGTTGCAACAATTTTGCGTGAAGCCATGCAATGCTGTGTAAAAAAATCTTGCCTTTTTTTCACACGCTCACATGGGATGCATAATCAGAATGCAACTTTTTTCCATAATTAACTTTCACTATGATGCAGATGACTTTCAACACCATTGCAGCAGGCTTCCTTTTGAAAACATAGCAAAAATAACAGAATTTTAATTTGTTGTTGCTAAATATAAAAGGCATTTTTCTTTTCCTTTTCATGCAACAATTTGTTGTCTCGTACTTTCAATTTCTCAGATGTTGCAATTTTTTTACTCAGACAGATGTTTTCAAAGCAGGTAAGTGTAAGTTGCCAAATAATGTAAATGGTTATACATCCAACTTGGTCGAGTGGTTAGCTTCGGGGATTTGAAACTGTGCATTAAAGCTTTGATCACCAGTGGGGGCACGACGGTCATGGTGGAGCGCCCTTGGGCAAAGCACATTTCCTATCCTAGTACTGGTTTGTTTACCCAGGGATCATGAATAAGTGAACTGTCACAGTGATTTAACTGAAATAATGTTGAAAGTGATCTAAAACCCCATTGAAATAAAACATGTATAAGCCTTTCTTACATTCAACAAATCTGCAGAAGACGTACCACTTTAAAAACATCCATGCAAAAATATGATAAATCTCTTGTGGCAAATCAAGAAATTTATCATAATGCCATATTGTTTACAAAAGTTGTCTGTTGCAGATTTGTCAAAAATGCGTCTTAACTAAGGGAAATGCCTTAATTATCAAATAAGAAACAAATGCCAAAAACAATTAAATGAACATCTTCCAGTGATTTAATTTCTAGTTGCCTCTCCTTTTTGGCACACTAAAAAGATGCATTCAAGTAAAACTAATGGGGCTACACTTCTATTTGTTTGTTAGAATATGCATTAACCCTTTCCTACATACATCAAATCTGCAGCAGACAACTTTGAAAGAATCTAAGCATTAAAACACGGACATTCTCCATACAAGAAAGTTAATTTATGGAATATAGAGTCGAAATTATTGTGGCAAAAGGAGAAATTGCTGGTTATGAGTAATTCCTTCTTTTGCCACAATGATTTCAAAAGTTGTCTGCTTCAGATGAGTCAGAATGTGTCGACAAGTGGAAAAGCGTTAAGGTCATTAATGATTATAGCCCTTTTTCACATATAGACGCATTTTGACATTCAGAAAACATTGTGACAGAGGAGACATAATTAAATGCTGATCACAGTGAGTATAATGAGAAATTTCTGTTTTTGCCACAACATTTTCAACTCTATTTGATGAATGTGCTATTATATATTATATAAATATTGCATGGCTTCCAGTGTGACAGTACATATTGTCAACATGAGGAAAATACTGTTACCCGAGGCGAAGCCATGCAATATTTATTTTATTATTACTATACCGAACAAAAGTACACGTTTATTCAATTTATTCTGTACCTTTGTAGGGGAGGTGAACATGGGTAGATCTACTACAATGTTGAACAAACACATATGAATATACCGCTTAACAGTATACTGTTACATGGCACGCGCATCTAGTAAAAGGTGACGTTGTTTGAAATGACGTCATGCAATCATCATGCATAACTGTTATACTGTTAACCGGTCAAAAACGTACTGTTAGCATGAGACAGTAAGAAATTGCCCATGATGAGTATATGAGAATTTCACATTACAAAATCATGTGAGGTATAATAATATATATTATATATCAAGAGTTTCCACATTGTTTCCCCAAAGACGTCTGCTGCAGATTTGTTGTATGTGGGAAAGGGTTAAGCAGCAACTTGTATTATTAAGCTGCTATATATTTGATGATTAACCAAAACAACAAATTGTCTTCTTAATTTGACTTAACCCTTTCTCTCATACGACAATTCTATAATTGAATGGATAACCTATGACAAAAAGTGGAAAACATTGTGGCAAAAGGAGAAATTGCACGTTCTGTGCAATTTCTTCTTTTGTCACAATGTTTTCAAAAAGCTGTCTGCTGCAGATTTGTTGTATGTGGGAAAGGGTTAAAACATAGGTTAACTGTAAAGACTCTGGTGAGGCTGTGTGTTTTCGACTTCACCTATAACGTGCCATTCCCTTGTCAGGAGACCCCAAACTGCATGACTAATAGCCCTTTCCCACATATAGACACTTTTAGACGCATTTGCAGCAGACAATTTTTGAAAACATCGTGACAAAAGGAGAAATTGCTCAAAACAAGCATTATTTAATTCTCCTTTTGCAACAATGTTTTCAACTATTTTCAGTAATTATACCTATGTATACATTTATAGATCTTTTCCGTGTGTTTGACTAGATACTTTCAAAGTCGTCTGCTGAAGTTTTGTTGTATGTGGGAAAGGGTTAAGCTCATATTGTATCCCTTAAATTTCCCTCATAAAGACCAATTTTGATGCCTTTGCAGCAGACAAGTTTTGAAAACATTGGGACAATAAGAGAAATTTCTTCTTTTGTCACAATATTTTTGATGATGTTCAATAATGATAAAAATCTTTCATTTGTAAAATTTGTCCACATTTTTGCTTAGAATCTGATGTTTTCAAAGCCGTGATTTGACAGATGTTAGAAAAAGGGTAAAGCAAACTGTATAATATGTTCAGTGTAAGAAATGAGGAAAATTTTTGAGATTTTTCTCACAATGGACACTTATTGGAATATCTCTGAGCTGGATGTAAATTTTTTGAAGTGGTTTGCCAAATGATTAAGTCATGATCTTTTGGCTGCCAGCATGTAGATAAGTCAATCAGTAAAAGTTCATTAGATGTAGATAAGACCTTTAACCTGTTTTAACCCTTTCCCACATACAACAAATTTGAAGCAGACAACTTTGAAAACTTCTTGGCAAGATTATGTTACATCATACTTCGGGAAAAAGTAATTATTAAAAGGAGTTGAATAGATTGTGACAAAAGGAGAAATTGCTCATTTGACCAATGTCTTCTTTTGTTACAATGTTTTCAAAAGTCGTCTGCTGCAGAGGCGTCAGAAAGCGTCTGTATGTTGGAAAGGGTTAATTTATGTGACCGAAATTCTCCTCTGTGAACTTTTACCCCCTATAAACACACATGTACAATCAATCTGCAGCAGACTACTTTTAAATCATCTAGGCTAAAATTATAAAAAAAATCCCGATGAATGAAATTATCATTAAATGTATTGAATAAGTTGAAAACATTGAGACAAAAGGAATATGTCTGCTAGAGCTTGTCAAAATGCATCAAAGTTTGTCGGCTGCAAAGGCTTAACCCTTTCCCTGTTACGACAATTCTGCAGCAGACAACTTTGAACATATTTTTATCAAAAAATAGAAAATCTCTATAACTGAATGAATAAGCTATATGACTTAAAGTGGAAAACATTGTGGCAAAAGGAGAAATTACTTGTTTTGAGCAATTTCTTCTTTTGTCACTATGTTTTCAAAAAGCTGTCCTGCTGCAGAGGCATCAGAAAGCGTCTATATGAGGTAAAGGGTTAAGAATTAGTCTAAATGTGGGAAAGGGTTAACCTTTTACAGACTTACAACAAATATGCAGCAGACAAGTTTGAATAGATTAACCCAAAGTGTGGAAAAGCTCTTTAAAAGGGAAGTATAATTGTTGAATTGAGTTGAAAACATTGTAGCAACAGGTGAAATTGCTGTTTATGAGTAATTCTCCCATTGCCACAATTTTTTCCAAAGTCTACTGCGGCAGCGGAGCCAAAAAGCGTCTATATGTAGGTGAGGGTTAAGAAATTTAAAACATGCTTGATTAGCAGTATATCATAAGAGATGGGGCTATATATTTCCCTGAAGATTGATTAACCCTTTCCCTCATTCGACAATTCTGCAGCAGACGTACAACTTTGAACATATTTTGTCAAAACACAATAAAATCTCCATTATAAATTGAATGAATAACCTATGACAAAAAGTGGAAAACATTGTGGCAAAAGGAGAAATTGCACGTTCTGTGCAATTTCTTCTTTTGTCACTATGTTTTTAAAAAGCCGTCTGCTGCAGAGGCGTCAGAAAGCGGCTATATGAGGGAAAGGGTTAAGGTTGTACCCTTTCCCACAGAGATATGGAATATCACTATAAATGAAAGCATAAGTAGTTAAGTTAACCCTTTTCCACAAATATATGCTTTCTGACACTTTTGCAGCAGACGACTTTTGAAAACAATGTGATTTTAAAGAAGAAATTTCCTTAAAACAAGCAATTTCTGCTTTTGCCACAATGTTTTCAACTTTTTTCAGTAATTATACCTTCATTTATGGGGATATTCTATGTTTTTGCTTCGATGTTTTCAAAGTCGTCTGCTGCAGATTTGTTGTATGTGGGAAAGGGTTAATAGAGTTGAAAATACATGTATTGTATCCAATGGAGAAATCGCTCATCATGGGACATAGACATAAATTTTTATTCACTGACAACTTTGGAAAGAATTGTTGGAATAGGAGAAACTTAATATTAGGAAACAATTTCTCCTTTTCTCACAATGTTTTCCCGGGTGTCCTGGGTTCGATCCCCAGTCGCGACACGACGATCATGGTGGAGTGCCCTTGGGCAAGGCATATTTTCTAGCCTAGTACTGGTTTGTTTACCCAGGGATCATGAATAAGTGAACTGTCGCCGTGATATAACTGAAATAATGTTGAAAGTGGCGTAAAACCCCAATAAAACAAATCACAATGATTTCGAATATAAAAATGGTTCTTCCTAGATGTTTTCAAAGTTATCTGCTGCAGATTTGTTTTAACCCGCTCCAAAATACAACAAATCTGCAGCAGACATAACAATTTAATGACCTGGTATTGAAATGAGGGGCGTCAGAAAGCGTCTATATGAGGGAAAGGGTTAACTGATTATAATGAAATTTTGTCATGGCACTACAAAACTCAATGTATCTCATAACTTATACCTTAGTAGAAAAATCCCAATGTTATATCTAGCGCAGACATCATAAACTTTGTGATATGGTAATGAAATGGGATTAAATCTTTCCATGTAATTTTTTGTGTAATTTGATGCTGATTATTTTATGACTTGTATGATTGGATATCTAATGGTTTAATCCTTTCCCACATTCGGATGCCTCTACAGCAGTCGACTTTTGAAAACATGGTGACAAAAGAAGAAATTGCTTAAAACGAGCAATTTCTCCTTTTGCCACAATGTTTTCAATTTTGTTAAAAAATTGTTCATTCAATTTAAAAGAGTTTCCATATGTTGGAAGAAAAGTTTTCAAAATCTGAAAATTTGCTATATGTGAAAGGGTTAACCCTTTCCCACATTCAAACGCTTTTTGTGGTGTCTATCAAAAATATAGAAAATATATCTACTAATGAAAGTGTTATTATTGAATATGGTCGTTAAATTTGTGGCATGAGATATTTCTTCTTTTGCCAATTTTTTTCCGAACGTAATCTGCAGCAGATCGAGGCATCTGAAAATGACTGTAAGTTGGAAAGGATTAAAATCTTGGTGTGTGTCACTGACCAGGGTTTCAAACCATTTTCGCTTGTTTCCATTTTGTTACCCTCTAACCTGTCGTGAGTGGTGTAGATAAGGGCTGGGTAAACTTAGTAAGGGAGACACTCAAAATCCCTGTGCTCATAATCCCCTCAGTTCAAAAATGGCATCGTGCTCAAAACCCCCTCAAAGAATTTGATAGGGTATTGATAATCCCCTCGATGGGAATCATGATCCACTCGATGGGTACTCATAATCCCCTCGATGGGAACTCATAATCCCCTTGATGGGCACTCATAATCCCCTCAATTGGGACACCTTACTCAGTAACTGTATGACATTTGTCATCACTTTGGTCTTTGTGTATATTAGAGACATCCAAGGTGTTGAGTACAGGGAGTTATATGTAACTAAATTTGGTGCATTCTGTCTGCTGCAGACAACTTTTGAATACATCTTGGCAAAGATCTGAAAAGGCTTATAAAGCCTCTGTAAAGGAAAGTAACATAATTGAATAGAATTGAAAACATTTTGGCAAAAGGAGAAACTTTCTCATTACATGCAATTTCTCTTTTTGTTTCAACGTTTTCAAAAGTTGCTTGCTATAAAGGTGTAACAAGGCATTTGTATAAGGGAAAGGGTTAATTAATCCTTTACGACTTGCAGAAACATTATGATGTATCTGCAGCAGATGACTTTTTATATCAAAAATACATTACCAGTCATTTAATACCTGATATATCATCTCTATACACCTTAATTATCCAAAAAAAAACGCCCACGCTAGCATATCCCTCACGTATCCGTGACATACACGGCCGCCCGGAAGTACAGGCGCGCACGTGAGCGGGTAGTCACTTTTCATTTTTGGATTCACCGGAGTAGTCGATAAGAAAAATTTATATTATTATTTCTTCTTCCAATTAACTCTTTTGTTTTATAAGGCCCTGCCTTATAATCATTTAATTGTCCAAAGATATTTTGTCTGCATTAACGTCACAGCCGTAAATTATTTACTTTATTGCTGTATTTATTGTTTTGTAGCGGACGATACTCTGAGAAGCACGTGGATTACCCCACCCGCTAATTTCAGTTACCGTCTTCGGGTGCGGAAGTCTTGCTGTTTTCAATACTTTTTCCCTACCCTGTTAGCGATAGTACATTAACTATTGCTGTATGAATTATTGACTGTTCTATTCAATATTTGTGAAAAAAATTTGAAACAAAATTTATTTCAATATACGTGTCCAAGCTACCGGTGTCCCCGTGGTGTGGATATATAAAAACGGATTATAAACGGATTATATACGGATTATTTACTGTTTGGTGAGTATTTTGAATTATGTCAATGTCAATTACTGGTGAAGGGATGCGGAGCCCATGTGGTCATGCTGTGCACCTATGGGATTCGCATCCGACCTGCGTTGTGTGCACCAAATGCACACAGGCTTCACCTTGCGAGTACTGCTCGACATGGCCTATTTCCATTTGGAAAAAGGTCGTGCGGAGTAAGACTCGTAAAAGCAGGAAGATAAAGAAGACCCCTAAGAGGGTGCCTTTATCTTCATCGAGTGAGGCAGAGTTCGAGGGGTTCTCCCAACCGGACTCTGCAACGGTGTTGAGCGAGTCGAAGGGCAATGCTGAGCCTTCTTCTCCGCTCAACACAGCCGTTTTTCCGCGCGCTGAGGAAATTCGGATGGTAGCTTTGGGTGAGAGTTGCTCCGTCGGGAAACTTCAGAAACCGTACGGAAACAGCGGGGAAAATGCTCAGCTGGATCATTTAACCGCTGAACCTCACCATCTGTCGCCTGGTGTCAGGGCTGGGCCTTCGAAAGAAGGAGTGCCTTTGGTAGCTTTCCGGGATAACCGCATGAGTTGTACCAATCCGACACCATACTCTGAGCTACAGCGGTCTTCGGACAGCTGCAGAGTACCGGTTACCTACGTCGGGGGACGTAGTGTTCCGGAGACTTTGTATAGTGCAGCTTCACTCCTGCCTATGCATAGTCAACCTGGGTTTTGTTGGGCTGAGCAACAAAACCCAAATACCGAGGCACGTCAGGTCACCGGGCAACCGGAGAGGAGTCATTCGTTAATGACGCGACCTGTCACCAGTCAGTCCGGGTTGGACTGGACTGGGCCAGTCAGTCACGTTGCCATGACTAGACCAGGTAGTCGCTCACGTATCTGTGATGCGACAGGGCAAAGGTCCGATTGCAAGGACCCAGCCAGGCAAAAGGTTGATCGTTTAGCACCGATTCATCCTGGCAGTCAGACTATCTTAATTGATTCGACGACTAGCCAAAATCGCGCGCATGGAGACATGCCGCATCAGGTCAGTAGCCCATTTCGTTATGGTGCTACGGGCCAATCGGTCACGCCTGTGAATACGACACAAACACCAGTGTCTTATGTAAACGCCAACCGAGTAGTAGGGCATTTTTCAATGCCTCGTCTACACTGCCAGACGACTATGTAAACATGGCGCGTCTAGGCACGGGTTCTGTGGTGATAGACCGAATTGATTCTAATAATCGATCGATCTCTGCTCCACTACAGAATCAGAATAATTTAAAGCCTGGTGTTGCACCGGGTTCGATTATTCCTCTGTCTTCCATCGGGTATGGGGGTTACGAAAAATCTTTTTCTTCCCCTGGGGGGACAGTGTATGTCGCAAGACAATATGCTGCTCCTCAATACCAGCCACCGGTCCATACTATGGAACCGTTAGGTGTTAGACAGGCCTACCGGGATCAGCATTACCCATCTCATGGGGATTCACTGCTCTCGGGGGGACACCTATTTGATAGGCAGTCCGGTTATAGGTAACCTCGGGATGGTAGCTTTGGGTGAGAGTTGCTCCGTCGGGAAACGTCAGACACCGTACGGAAACAGCGGGAAAAATGTTCAGCTGGAACGTTCAACCGCTGAACCTCACCATCTGTCGCCTGGTGTCGTGGCTGGGCCTTCGAAAGAAGGAGATGCCTTTGGTAGCTTTCCGGGAAACCGCAGGAATTGTACCAATCCGACACCATACTCCGAGCTACAGCGGTCTTCGGACAGCTGCAGAGTACCGGTTACCTACGTCGGCGGACGTAGTTCTCCGGAGACTTGGTATAGTGCAGCTTCACTCCTGCCTATGCATAGTCAACCGGGTTTTGTTTGGGCTGCACAACAAAACCCAAATGCCGAGGCACGTCAGGTCACCGGGCAACCGGAGAGGAGTCATTTGTCAATGACTCGACCTGTCACCAGTCAGTCCTTTTTGGACACGACCGGGCCAGTCAGTCACGTTGCCATGACTAGACCAGGTAGTCGCTCACTTAGCCGTGAGGCGACAGGGCAAAGGTCTTATTGCAAGGACCCAGCCAGGCAAAAGGTTGATCATTTAGCAACGATTCATCCTGGCAGTCAGACTTTCTTAAATGATTCGACGACTGGCCAAACTCGCGCGCATGTAGCCATGCCGCATCAGGTCAGTAGCCCATTTCATTATGGTGCTACGAGCCAATCGGTCACGCTTGTGAACACGACACAAACACCAGTGTCTTGTGTAAACACAGTGCAACCGAGTAGTCAGGCATTTTTCAATGCCTCGTCTACACTGCCGGCCGGCTATGTAAACATGGCGCGTCCAGGCACGGGTTCTGTAGTGATAGACCGTATTGATTCAAATTATCAGTCGATCTCTGCTCCACTACAGAATCAGAATAATTATAACGCAGGTATCGCACCGGGTTCTATTATTCCTCTGTCTTCCATCGGGTATGGGGGTTACGGAAAATCTTTTTCCTCCCCTGGGGGGACAGTGTATGTCGCTAGAGAATACGCTGCTCCTCAATACCAACCACCGGTCCATACTATGGAACCGTTAGGTGTTAGACAGGGTTCAACGGCCTACCGGGATCAGCATTACCCATCTCATGGGGATTCACTGCTCTCGGGGGGACACCTATTTGATAGGCAGTCCGGTTATAGGCAACCTCGGGATCAGAATACATTGCATCATTCCGTGAAAGAGAGGTCGAAACCGTCCAATACGGTCAGTTCGGCCCCGGCAGAAGTTTTTGCATGGCCGTCCTCTGCTGCGGAGAGGGGGCCTGCTTCGCAAAATCTTCGGCAGAACATGGATTTTCTGATTTATCCCTGTCTGAGTCGGACATAGATCTACCGGTTGGAATACCGAGTAGACAACCTCAGAGGAGTACCTACAACCCTACATCTTCGTCTGACGATAATGAGGGAAATAGGTCAACTTCCGATGAGGAGCCAGCTGTAGAGCGTTGGTCTCTTCAGCAGGCTATTGACGAAGTATTTCGGGTGGTGCCGAATACTTCATACCCTAAGGTTGACGCTCCCCACGTCGCAAAACCTTTCGAGCCTAGAGGAACTTAATGTACAAGCTTTTCGCCAGTGCACTTGCTTCCTCAAACTAACAACTTGGGCAGGTTGTTAGACCAATTGCAGTCGACCAGGTCCCTAGAGGCTATACCTCCAGGCTGGTCGGTCCCAGGACCCATTTCTAGGAAATGGGTCAACTCTAAGGCGTATTCTACGTCTAAGGAGTTCTTCCCGGTCAAAGTGCCAGCTTTAGACGGGGATGCAGCTACACTGGGTTAACTGCACCCGCTTCTGTCCAGGTCTCTTTTAAGATACTAGAGAAGTGGGAGGCCAGAGCAAGACTGGGTGTATTGGTGTCATCTCATGACAACCATTTCGCAGTCACTCTGTCTTTGTTGTTGAAAGAGGAGAATATCTCTAGCCTAGGGGCTAACAGAATTCTCGAAGCTTTCGACACAGGCAACAGGCATCTCATGGCACTGAATCTTCAGACCATCACAGAGATACTGTCCATGAGGAGGGACGCAGTTATAGTTGCTCCTAACTCATTGCTACGTGCTAGCAAGGACAGCCTGAAAGCCGCACCATTGGAGTCGAAACAACTCCTTGATGGAAGGATTGCTGCGGTGACAGCTTCTGATGCTTCAGAACAGTCGACGCCTTTCGGCGAACGCAGCTAAGGCTTTTGCGCAGGGCCAGAAACGTTCAACGTATTCTGCGAATGTGGGTAGTTCTAAGAAACCCAACCCAGCAAAGAAGCCAAAACGGTATGTGAAGGCGTTTCAGCCTAAACAAACCCCTTCCACGGGTCAGAAATCGGCTAAACCGAAGCGCCCCTTTCAGGGTACTAACATCGGCAGCCTGCTAGAGTTAACACGAATCCGAAGCCGCAGCCCTAGGGATTCGCTCCTCTCTATGACAATCCCAAGGTCGGAGATTGCAGTCGGGGGCCGCCTGTCATTTATCACGGAGGAGTGGGAAAGTGTCACATAGGATCGTTGGATTTAGTCTGTGATACAGGAAGGGTATCTGATTCCCTTCATTTCCCCCCCTCCTCTGACAGGCGTGCCGATCGACATTTCGTCACGTCATCCGGCCATGTCAGTGGTGATTTCATCGCTTCTGAAAAAGAATGCCATAGACAGCGTTCTCAACCTCAATTTTCGGGGTTTCTACAGCCGTCTTTTCCTTGTTCCGAAGAAAGACGGCAAGTGGAGACCGGTTATAGATTTATCTGAGCTAAATCTATTGATTCCAGTCGATAAATTCAAATGGAGTCGACCCGCTCCATCCGAGTTGCAATTCGGAAAGGCGACTGGGCGGTCTCTCTAGACCTAACATACGCCTTTTTATCACATCCAGATCGCTTCCTCCTCGAAGAAATACCGTCGGTTTGTGATAGAGGGAGAAGTGCTCCAATTCCAGGACTCTTCCCTTCGGCCTCAAGTCCGCCCCTCGAGTGCTTACGAAGATATCAGGGCATGGGAGCCTTTCTTCGTATGAAAGGACCCCAACTTCTTCAATACGTCGACGATTGGCTTCCCCACAGGACGGATCGTGTACTTCTAATTCACGATCTATCCCTAGCCTGGCGGACCACTCTGCGGTTGGGTTTAATACCCAACACGCAGAAGTCGGAATTAATTCCGTCAAAGAGGTTCACGTTCGTGGGTATGACGTTTCTCACCGACTTAGCGGTAATTCGAGTACCTTCGGACAGAGTCGATTCACTAATACAGAATAGACAACTATATTCCACTCATTCGGCAGTGGACGTTCAGAATTCGCAAAGGAATAATAATAATTACTCCCCGAGTTCATAATGAGGCTAGAACCAGTTCGTCAACTTCCGGTTTCACTTCTGAAAGGGAAGATGATGACAGAAACACTCCTCTGGCCCAGAGACCGTGGTTATACGTCCTTCTGGCCTGCCTATCGACATAACCGTTACATCTTCCTTAGATATAGACAGTTCTTACCGATTGATGTTAATAAGGTAGGTCAATCTCTCTGAACGTTTGTCGACGGCTACCGCTTCTTAAGTTCTACTGAGAATTATAAATTCGTATTGCTTGGCGAACACTAACAGGGAAGTGAGTTCTTTGCTTTCAGTAGAAACGAATTACATTAAGTTTCACAGACTGATGGTTAGAATTAGAAAAACCCAATTGTAGGAGTTAACTCCAAAATAGGATTTGTCTTGCGTCCTTTGGTCGCTTACAAGAGCTCCATACGAACTCATGAATCGACGTCTTTAAAGTTTTTTTACTTATAAAACCGTCTTTTTATTAGCTTTAACTACAGATCGTCTCTGTAGAAACCGGGCAGATCAGATTCAATGAATCTGATGGCTCCTTACTCTACTGTGTCAACAAGGGTTCCTGTCTAAGAACCAGTTGCAGTCGGTCCTGCCTGGGTCCCCTTGTGGCTTCACAGCGAGTGGTTTGCTAATTCACATAATCCAACACATAAATAAAGTGAATACCGATTGAACCTGTATTCAATCCCCTCTTTCCCTTTATACATATGTTGGAATCAAGTATGTTTGTTCTTAAAAAATATGGAATAATATACTACAACGTACCTGGAACGACAGTAAGTATTGGTCGAACCTCCCGTCCTATGCTACGAAGTCATCAGGTATTAAATGACTGGTAATGTATTTTTGATATAAAAATGAAGTTTTTTTAAGTAAAACATATTTTTATTAGAAAATACTTACCAGTCATTTATAGAGTCCCACCTCCCAACCCCGCGTCGTCACCAATACTTAACGGTGAATGAAAAGTGACTACCCGCTCACGTGCGCGCCTGTACTTCCGGGCGGCCGTGTATGTCACGGATACGTGAGGGATATGCTAGCGTGGGCGTTTTTTTTGGATAATTAAGGTGTATAGAGATGATATATCAGGTATTAAATGACTGGTAAGTATTTTCTAATAAAAATATGTTTTACTTAAAAAAACTTCATTTTGAAAACATTGTAGTAAAAAGGAAAAATCAATCAATTTCTCCTTTCAAATTATGATTGTCTAGATGTTTTCAAAGTGATGTGCTACAGATTTGTTGCATAGTTATGGGAAAGTGTAAAAGGAGCTTAACCCTTTCCCTTATACGACAATTCTGCAGCAGACGACCTTGAACATATTTTGTCAAAAAATAGAAAATCTCTATAATTGAATGGATAAACTATGACTAAAAGTGGAAAACATGGTGGTAAAAGGTGTAATTGCTCGTTTTGAGCAATTTCTTCTTTTGTTACTATGTTTTCAAAAAGCCGGCTGCTGCAGAGGCGTCAGAAAGCGTCTATATGAGGGAAAGGGTTAAAAAACTGTTAATCCTTCCCACTTATGGAAGCTTTCTGACGCCTTTGCCGCAGACAACTTTTGAAAACAATGTGACAAAAGAAGAAATTGCTCAACACAAGCAATTTCTCCTTTTGCCACAATATTTTCCAACTTATTTCACTAATTATACCTTCATTTATGGGGATTTTCCATATTTTTGAGTAGACATTTTCAAAGATGTTTGCTGCAGATTTTTTGTATGTGGGAAAGGGTTTAACAAGAGTATTGTGTCAGCTTTGTTTCCTTATTTTATTTTGTTTTTTGTTTGTTTCAGAATATCAAGTTACGCCCAAGGAAGAAGGAACATAGACAAGCATTATCTGTGATACCTGTATTAAATTTTATACTGCAAACAGCAAAATGGCAACAGCTTCAACTGTGAATAATAAAATTGGAACATTTTTGTTCCAATTGTGTTTAGTGATCTTGTACATGACCTTTACCTTAGAGGCTGCAAGGTCATGGGGCAAAAACAGTGAAAGGAATTACGACGATTTAAGTCGACGACCTTCGAAGAGTAGGAGAAATGACCACCAAACGCAATACGGCCCGTATTCAAAGGCGGCCTCTGCCAGTAGGAGACGGCGGAGTGTTAAACCAAATATAATATTGATTATAACGGATGACCAAGATGATATGCTAGGTAAGTGGCTTTCTGCTCATCTTTAACCCTTTCCCTCATACGACAATTCTGCAGCAGACGACTTCGAACATGTTGTGTAAAGAAATAGAAAACCTCTATAATTGAATGGATAACCTTTCCCACATACAACAAATCTGCAGCAGACGACTTTGAAATAATGTAGACAAAAACAGGGAACATTTCTATTACTGATAGGTTAACCCTTTCCCTCATATAGACGCTTTCTGACGCCTCTGCAGCAGACAGCTTTTTGAAAACATAGTAACAAAAGAAGAAATTGCACAAAACGTGCAATTTCTCCTTTTGTCACAATGTTTTCCACTTTTAGTCATAGGTTATCCATTCAATTATAGAGATTTTCCATTATTTGACAAAATATGTTCAAAGTCGTCTGCTGCAGAATTGTCGTATGAGGGAAAGGGTTAATTATTGAATAGAGTGGAAAACATGGTGACAAAAGGCTTGTTTTGAGCAATTTCTTCTTTTGTTGTCATGTTTTCAAAAAGCTGTCTGCTGAAATGTCGAAAAGCGTCTATATGTGGAAAAGGGTTAAGCCTTTCCCACTTGTAGACACATTTTGATGCATATATGCAGCAGATGTCTTTTGAAAACAATTTGCCACAATGTTTTCAACTCTATTCAATAAGTATACTTCAATTTACATCGATTTTTTCAAATTCGTGCCAATATGTTTTCAAAGTCGTCTGCTTCAGAATTGTTGTATGTGGAAAAGCATATGACTTTGAAAAGAGCTAGGAAACAATCTTAACCCTTTCCCTCATATAGACGCTTTCTGACGCCTCTGAAACAGGTGGCTTTTTGAAAACATAGTGACAAAAGAAGAAATTGCTCAAAACAAGCAATTTCTCCTTTTGCCACAATGTTTTGCACTTTTAGTCATAGGTTATCCATTCAATTATAGATTTTCTATTTTTTGACAAAATATGTTCACGGTCGTCTGCTGCAGAATTGTCTTATGAGGGAAAGGGTTAAATCTATGAATGAATGTATAATAAGTTTAATATTAGAGTTGAAAACATTCTGGCAAAGGAAGAACTTGCTCTTAGTTCTACAAATGCATTATGTATAATAAGTTATTATACTCCCAAAAAACAAAGTTTTGGGGGGGTATATAGGAGTCACTGTGTCGGTCGGTCGGTCGGTCGGTCGGTCGGTCGGAAGCCATATTTTGTCCGGCCTATTTCTTACAATTCAATAAAATTTAACATGAAGCTTAAAAGGGGTTACAATTGCATGATATTTTACAGAGTTATGGCCCTTTTACTTATTAAGTTGTTGGTCATATTTTGTCCAAAGTCATATTTTGTCCGGCCTCTTTCTTACAAACCACTAAGTGGAATTCAATAAAATTTAACATGAAGCTTCTATACCAAGAGCAGATGTGCATAATGTAAAGGGGTTACAATTGCATGATATTTTACAGAGTTATGGCCCTTTTACTTATTAAGTTGTTGGTCATATATTGTCCGGCCTATTTCTTACAAACCACTGGGTGGAATTCAATAAAAATTTACATGAAGCTTCTATACCAAGAGGAGATGTGCATACCCTAAAGGTCTCACAATTGCATGTTATTTTACAGAGTTATGGCCCTTTTATTAGCTCACCTAAGCACGAAGTGCAAGGTGAGCTTTTGTGATCACTCACCGTCCAGCGTCCGGCGTCGTCTGCGTCGTCGTCGTCGTCGGCGTCTGTTAACAATTTCCTACAAATGACTTCTCCTACTAAACCAATGGACAGATTTCAAAATAACTTCACAGGAATGGTCCTTAGGTAGTCCTCTTTCAAAGTTGTTCAAAGAAATTAATTCCAAGTAGAACTTTGGTTGCTGCGGCATCAGAAAAGGGGAAAATTGCCAAATCTTAAAAAATCTTCTTGTCCAAAAGTACTGGCCCGATTTGGCCCGGCCGGGTAGCTCAATTGGTAGCGTATCTGACTCGTGATCTGGAGGTCACGGGTTCGATACCCGGTTGCGGCGACATTCTTTCGGGCGATGTTTTCCATTGCCTCTCACCTCTGATCTATGTGAGAAAGTAGTCAGTGGCTTCGAAAGAATGTTGTGTAAGTACTGGTGTGGGAAAGCCAGGAAAACATGGGTAGGTGCACTGACCGCCGTGATATGACCAAAGCTGTTGAAAGCGGCGTTAAACTCCAAACAAACAAAACAAACAAAACTGGCCCGATTTGAAAATTATTTTGCGCTAATGTTCCTTGGGGTACCCTCTACCAAGAATGTTCAAATATTTCTGATCCGTTAAAAAACATGGCCGCCAGGGGGCGGAGCTTATTTTCCTTATATGTGCATTGTTAAAACTTTAAAAATCTTCTTATCCAAAAGTACTGGCTCGATTTGAAAATTATTTTTCACAAATGTTCCTTGGGACACTCTTAACCAAGATTGTTCAAATATTTTCAATCCGTTGAAAAACATGGCCGCCAGGGGGCGGAGCCTGTTTTCCTTATATATGTGCATTGTTTAAACTTTGAAAAATCTTCTTGTCCAAAAGTACTAGGACGATTTGAAAATAATTTTGCACAAATGTTCCTTGGTGCACCCTTTACCAAGATTGTTCAAATATTTCCGATCCGTTGAAAAGCATGGCCGCCATGGGGCGGAGCTAGTTTTCCTTATATGTGCATTGTTAAAACTTTAAAAATCTTCTTGTCCAAAAGAACTGGCCCGATTTAAAAATTATTTTGCACAAATGTTCCTTGGGGCACCCTTTACCAAGATTGTACAAATATTTCCAATCCGTTGAAAAACATGGCGGCCAGGGGGCGGAGCTTGTTTTCCTCATATGTGCATTGTTAAAACTTTAAAAATCTTCTTGTCCAAAAGTACTGGCCCGATTTAAAAATTATTTTGCACAAATGTTCCTTGGGGCACCCTTTACCAAGATTGTTCAAATATTTTTGATCCGTTGAAAAACATGGTCGCCAGGGGGCGGAGCTTGTTTTCCTTATATGTGCATTGTTAAAACATTAAAAATCTACTTGTCCAAAAGTATTGGCCTAAAAAGAGTAAAAACTTTGAAAACTATTGAAGTTCTATTAAATCAGGTGAGCGATATAGGGCCATCATGGCCCTCTTGTTTATTAAGTTGTTGGTCATATTTTGTCCATATTTTGTCCGGCCTATTTCTTACAAACCACTGGGTGGAATTCAATAACATTTTACATGAAGCTTCTATACCAAGAGGAGATGTGCATATCCTAAAGGGGTTACAATTGCATGATATTTTACAGAGTTATGACCCTTTTACTTATTAAGTTGTTGGTCATATTTTGTCCAAAGTCATATTTTGTCCGGCCTATTTCTTACAAACCACTGGGTAGAATTCAATAAAATTACATGAAGCTTCTATACTAAGAGGAGATGTGCATATCCTAAAGGGGTTACAATTGCATGTTATTTTACAGAGTTATGGCCCTTTTACTTATTAAGTTGTTGGTCATATTTTGTCCGGCCTATTTCTTACAAACCACTGGGTGGAATTCAATACAAATTTACATGAAGCTTCTATACCAAGAGGAGATGCACATACCCTAAAGGTCTTGCAATTGCATGTTATTTTACAGAGTTATGGCCCTTTTACTTATTAAGTTGTTGGTCATATTTTGTCCATATTTTGTCCGGCCTATTTCTTACAAACCACTGGGTGGAATTCAATAAAATTTTACATGAAGCTTCTATACCAAGAGGAGATGTGCATATCATAAAGATTTTACAATTGCATGTTACTTTACAGAGTTATGGCCCTTTTGTTGGTCAGTCGGAAGCCATATTTTGAGTCAAGGTGCTGTTTTGGGGGTATTTATCACCTTCAGTGATATTTCTAGTTACAGTTGAAAACATCATGCCAAAAGAAGAAATTGCTCATTCAATAATTGGTAATTTCTCCTTTTGCACAATGTTTTTCAAATTCGTTTGCTGCCTGAGCATCAAAATATGTCTGTAAGTGGTAAAGGAATATACGCCTTGAGTGAGTTGAAATGTCCACAGTGCTGGACTTCAAATCATTTTGAGTTCCTCCTGCGCATACGGTATATAGATTGTAATTTATTGATGATAGCTCAGGATATATTAAGGTATACAAATATCAAAATGTCAATGGTTTCATGCAAAACAGTTACAACTGTATTGTGTGAAGCCCACGGAATGGTATGTCTGCTGTTGAGGAAACTTATCCTAAGTCTATTGATTATAAAAGCCTATATATTTTAAATACTAATGTCTGCAGGCCTACATCAGGAAATTAAAACATTGCAATATAACATTCAAATTGATGACAATTCAAGTACAAGCAAGTTGTAATAGCACTTTGATTTTAATTAATATTTTTAACCAGGTTTTCCGAAGGAAAAATCTGGTTATTAGTTTGGCGAAGTCGGCGGGCGGTCGGTTGGGCGGGTGGGCGTCAACTTTCCTTGTCCGGACCATAACTTTGTCATGCATAGAGATATTTTTAAATAACTTGGCACAAACATGCACCATATCAAGACGATGTGCCAAATGCAAAAAAAAATCTGTAGATTCAAGGTCAAGGTCACAGTGATAAGAAATAGACTTTAATTGAACTTTTCTTGTCCGGACCATAACTGTGTCATGCATAGAGATATTTTCAAATAACTTGGCACAAATATGAACTATTTCAATATGATGTGTCACATGCAAAACTTTTGTCTGTAGCTTTAAGGTCAAGGTCACCTTCTATAGTTGTCATAGATTTATCACATAACACAGTGGACTTACTATAACTTGTACATGGGATAATTTGAATATATCCTTTAACACTTTCCCACATATAGACATTTTCTGACGTGTTTGCAGCAGAGAATTTTGTGTGGCAAAAGGATTGACTGATTAATTGATTGTGGTTTAACGCCAATTTTAACAATTTCTCAGTTATATCACGGCGGCTAGTTCACCTACTCATGCATTTCCTGGTTTTCTCACACCAGTACTCCACACAACAATCTTCCCAAGCAACTTGCTGCTTTTCCACATAGACTTAGCCCATTGGTGGAAGACGAATGACGCATGTCGCAAAAGGAGAAATTGTTCTTAATGAGCAATATATCCTTTAGCCAAAATGTTATCAACTTTAGTCAACAATTGTTCTTTCATTGATGGGAGTGTTTTCAAAGTCGTCTGCTGTAGATTTTTTGTATGTGGGAAAGGGTTAAATCAAACCAATTCCTGGAATGGAACATATATCTGACGGACAATCAGAACTGCTGCTGTGCTGTTTTTGTCTTCTATGAAATTCATCACTGGCTTGCTTTTTAGCTCACCTGAGCTTTGCTCAAGGTGAGTTATTGTGATCGCCTTTTGTCCGGCGTCCGTCGTGCGTCAACTTCTTCTCCTCAGTAACCAGTGGGTCAATTGGGATGAAACTTCACAGAAAGCATCCTCTCGATGATCTCACCAGAATTCCTTCAAATATTTGGGATCCATGCAGAATTATGGTTTCCATGGCAACGAAATGAAACAAACTTCAACATTCTTCTTCTCCCAAACGGGTTGGCAGATTTTCAAATAATTTTGTAGAAATTTTCCTTGGATGTCCCTCTATCAGATTCCCTCAAGCCATGTTGATTGGTCGAAAAACATGGCCGCCAGGGGGGCGGGGCTATTTTGCCTTATATGGCTATAGTGAAAACTTAAAAAAATCTTCTCCTCCGAAAGTGTCGGGCCGATTTTCAAATAATTTTGTAGAAATGTTCCTTGGGTGACCCTCTATCAGATTCCTTCAAGCCATGTTGATTGGTCGAAAAACATGGCCGCCAGGGGGGGCATGGCTATTTTGCCTTATATGGCTATAGTGCAAACTTAAAAAATCTTCTCCTGCAAAAGGGTCAGGCCGATTTTCAAATAATTTTGTAGAAATGTTCCTTGGGTGATCCTCTATCAGATTCTTTCAAGCCATGTTGATTGGTCAAAAAACATGGCAGCCAGGGGGGCGGGGCTATTTTGCCTTTTATGGCTATAGTGAAAACTTAAAAAATCTTCTCCTCCGAAAGTGTCAGGCCGATTTTCAAATAATTTGTAGAAATGTTCCTAGGGTTACCCTCTATCAGATTCCTTAAAGCCAAGTTGATTGGTCTGAAATTATGGCCGCCAGGGGGCAGGGCTTATATAGCTAGAGTGAAAAAAACAGGTGAGCGATCCAGGGCCATCATGGCCCTCTTGTTAAAATAAACATTGAATTATAAATGAATTACGAAGCTGAAAATACATGTTAACCCTTTCCAACATATAACAATACTGAAGCAGACGACTCTCTTAGAAAAAATGTGAAAAATCCCCATAAATGATTATTAGATCGAGTTTGAAAACTTTGCTACAATTTTTAGCTCACCAGTCCTGTGCACGAAGTGCTCAAGGTGAGTTATTGTGATCGCCCTATGTCCGGCGTCCGTCGTCCGTCAACATTTTCTCCTCTGTAACCGGTGGGTCAACTGGGATGAAACTTCACAGAAAGCATCCTCTCAATGTCCTCACCAGAATTCCTTAAAATTTTCGGGATCCATGCAGAATTCTGGTTTCCATGGCAACGAAATGAAAAAACTTCAAAATTCTTAAAAAATCTTCTCCTCCGAAAGTGTCAGGCCGATTTTCAAATAATTTTGTAGAAATGTTCCTCGGGTGACCCTCTATCAGATTCCTTCAAGCCATGTTGATTGGTCGAAAAACATGGCCGCCAGGGGGGGGCGGGGCTATTTTTCCTTATATGGCTATAGTGCAAACTTAAAAAATCTTCTTCTAGTTTTCCTTATATGTGCATTGTTAAAACTTTAAAAATCTTCTTGTCCAAAAGAACTGGCCTGATTTAAAAATTATTTTGCACAAATGTTCCTTGGGGCACCCTTTACCAAGATTGTACAAATATTTCCAATCCGTTGAAAAACATGGCCGCCAGGGGGCGGAGCTTGTTTTCCTTATATGTGCATTGTTAAAACTTTAAAAATCTTCTTGTCCAAAAGTATTGGCCTAAAAAGAGTAAAAACTTTGAAAACTATTGAAGTTCTATTAAATCAGGTGAGCGATATAGGGCCATCATGGCCCTCTTGTTGCTATAGTGAAAACTTAAAAAATCTTCTCCTTCAAAAGTGTCAGGCCGATTTTCAAATAATTTTGTAGAAATGTTCCTAGGGTGACCCTCTATCAGATTCCTTAAAGCCAAGTTGATTGGTTGGAAACTTAAATGCCCGCCAGATGGCGGGGCTTATATAGCTAAAGTGAAAAAAAAAATCAGGTGAGCGATTCCAGGGCCATCATGGCCCTCTTGTTTCAAAAGTCGTCTGCTGCAAAGGTGTCAGAAAGCATCTGTATGTGGGGGGAAAGGGTTAAAAGAATCTAGCATCAATTGAGGGGTCCTTCGAACACAATGACATTCAGGAGTCCCTTTTGAGTGTATCTTACATTACTTTTTTTTCCAGGATCCATGTCATCGATGCAACAGACTTTAAAGATAATGAGGCAGGAGGGTATCCACTTTAATAACTCCTTCGTGACCACGCCCATGTGCTGCCCTTCAAGGTCAACTTTACTAACAGGTGAGTGAGTCTCTTTTATAATAAAAGATATGATAAAACAGTCTGTATTTTAAGACCACCAATGGGAAGAGAACGATGTGGTCTTTGTTCACAGGTTGACTGTAACCCTTTTCCTCATATAGACGCTTTCTAATGCCTCTGCAGCAGACAGCTTTATGAAAACATAGTGACAAAAGAAGAAATTGCACAAAACGTGCAATTTCTCCTTTGGCCACAATGTTTTCCACTTTTTGTCATAGGTTATCTATTCAATTATGGAGATTTTCTATGTTTTGACAAAATACGTTCAAAGTCGTCTGCTGCAGAATTGTCGTATGAGGGAAACGGTTAATAACAGGGTGATTTATGCAGAAAAGCGAGTAATTGGAAAATTAAAAGTGTGAATTATAAGACAGGGAATTGCTTGCTATACATAGGTGGTCGTTAGCACAGGTACGACTGTATGTAAAAAATGTTTGAAAATGAAAGCATAATTATTGAATCGAGTTGGAAACATTGTGGGTAAAAGAGAAATTCGTCCTGGTAGCTAAGTCGGTATTGACGCGGGCTGTCAATCCGGGGGTTGTGAGTTTGAATCCCGGCTCTGCCAACTTTCTTTCCGACAAAAGTCATTGCAACATGCGTCATTCGTCTTCGACCAAGCAGCCAGTTGCTTGGGAAAATTGTTGTGTGGAGTACTGGTGTGCTTAAACCAGGAAACACATGAGAAGGTGAACTGGCCGCCGTGATATGACTGAAAAATTGTTAAAAACAGCGTTGAACCCCAATCAATTAATCGGAATGTTTTCATGCATTGTCTGCTGGATACATGTATGTGCCAAAATGCATTTGCGTGTGGAAAAGAGTTTCCCCGGCTACCAATAAATCAAATCATTATTTATTTCCAGGAATGTATCCTCACAATCACCATGTGTATACCAACAATGATAACTGTTCCGGAATAATGTGGCAAAGGGAGCATGAGCCTAGGACATTCGCTAAATACCTTAGTGATGCCGGATACAGAACAGGTATATATAAATATCTATAAAAGAATTTCTAACATGATCTGTTAAAAGACATATAAATATCACTTAAAAATTTACAACAAATCATCATTGATAAAGGGATGGATCCTTAATTTTAATAATCAACGGTTGGATCATTGCCAGAACAGGTTGATTTATCCCTTTCCCACATACAACAAATCTGCAGCAGACGACTTTAAAAACATCTCAGCAAAAATGTGGAAAATCTTTATAAATGAAGGTACAAGGACTGTAAAAAGTTGAAAATATTGTGGCAAAGGAGAAATTACCTAATCATGAGCAATTTCTCCTTTTGTTACAAAGTTTTCAAAAGTCGACTCCAGCAGAGGCATCAGAAAGCATCTATATGAGGGATTGTGTTAAACGGAACACTGATATAATATTTAAGAGTCGTCTGTTTTTAAAAACACATGAAACTTTCCCAATTGAAGGTCTGTTGTTCTGGAATAACAAACAAACTGAAAGAAATTTGATAAATACCTTAGTGATGCCAGATACAAATTGAGTAAATTTTATTATAATTATACAATAAAACGAGTAATTAGTACGCTTTTAAAAATTGTAGTTATATGGCTGCCCACCTTGGTGCTCAGGGTTGCGTGGTTAGAATTACGACTGACTGGCTGGTTTTCACATAAATAGACCTAGTAGTACTTGTAACATACACAGGAAAAGCTGTTATAACTGAATTATTTTTGAAAGTGACGTACATCACAAAACAATAAAGCTTTTACTATTTTTGAATATGATAATAGCAAAGACAATCACTTGCTTAAAGTTTAAATTATGCCAATACAGAACAGGTCTATTTAACTCTTTCCCTCATACGACAATTCTGCAGCAGACTACTCTGAACAATTTTTGTCAAAAAATAGAAAATCTCTATAATTGTATGGATAAGCTATCACTGAAAGTGGAAAACATTGTGGCAAAAGGGGGGAAATTGCTCGTTTTGAGCAATTTCTTCTTTTGTCACTATGTTTTCAAAAAGCCATCTGCTGCAGAGGCATAGGAAAGCGTCTATATGAGGGAAAGGGTTAAAAGGAATAGAATTGGAAAAGTTGCATGAACAAAGTCTAATTATTGAATAGAGTCGAAAGCATTATGAGCACTTTCTCCTACTGCCACAATATTTTCAAAAGTCATCAAAAAGTGTCTATATGTGGGAAAGGGTTAATTCTCATTTACCAGATTTATATTATTAACCCCAGATATTTTAACTCCCTGCAAATTGCATCATTTTTGTAAATGGCAGTTTTATGACCTAGTCCATGATCAAGGGTAATTATAATGACCTCTTCCCATATTCACATTCAAATGTAGACCTTAGAAAAAGTACTCTAAACATTAAAGTACAGACTTTCGAGCAATTTCTCCTTTTGCCACAATGTTTTCCACTTTCATCAATATTAGTAAGCTTACATTTATACAGATTTTTATTTTATTTGCCAAAATCTTTTCAAAGTTGTCTGCTGCAATTTTTACGTACATGGGAAGGGGTTAAATTCATACTTTAACTTTACTTTATTTCCTGTAAATTTAGATTAAAAAAATAACACATTAAATTGTTTTACTTATGCTTTTGTTAAATCAGAATAGGTAAATTGAAAAATGAGGCTGCTATAAGAACCGTGAAAAATCCTCATTTTCCAGAGAATAGTAATAATGTTCGCAGTTTGAAAATTGCTTATGAAATTAGCGCACCTGGGGAAATTATTATATAAAAAAATGTACATTGAAGTTCAGTCGGGTTTTCATGATAATGATGTAACCAGTTGGCCCCACCCTTTATCCCTGATGCAGACAACTTTTGATGCCTATGCAGTAGACGTCTTTTGAAAAACGCATTGCTTAGAACAAGCGATTTCTCAAACAATGCTTTTAACCCCATTTCAAAATCAGACTTTCAGTTTTACTGATAAAATCGATTCTCTTTTTTCTCATGTTTTTTTCAGATGTTTTCAAAGCAGACAGTTGACACTGAAAAATATCCTAATGGGTTAAAGCCTAACCCTTTCCATCATATATACTCTTTCTGACGCATCTGCAGAAGACGACTTTTGAAAACATTGTGGCAAAAGGAGAAATGGTTTAATATGAGCTGTTTCTCCTTTTGCCAATATGTTTTCAACTCTATTCAAGTATTATTCTTTCATATATAGAGATTTTTCACTTTTTTGCCCCCATGTCTTCAACGTCATCTGCTGCAGATTTGTTGCATGTGGGAAACGGTTAAGTGCCAGGGAGTGCAATTAATTTGTTTCTCATCATTTCCAGTGTGAAATCTTTTTCTGGGATATAGATGTCTTTAACCCTTCCCTCAAACGACAATTCTGCAGCAGACGACTTTGAACATATTTTGTCAAAAAATAGAAAATCTCTATAATTGAATGAATGACCTATGACTAAAAGTGGTAAAGATTGTCAAAAGGAGAAATATATATATTGCTTGTTTTGAGCAATTTCTTCTTTTGTCACTACGTTTTCAAAAAGCCTTCTGCTGCAGAGGTTAAACCCTTTCCCTGATATGCTTTTTTTTTTGGGCTTATATGTCATTTTTGTATTTTGAAATTTTACAAGAGTGAAAAATCATTGAAAAGTGAAAAGCTTATTTTGATTCAAAGTTTGAACATTGAGGAAGTTGCTTTCTATGGACGATTTCTCCTTTTAAAAACACAGTTTCCTGGAATAAATTGTAATCTGTATGAGGGAATGGACTTAATGAAAAACTGGATTCCGTATCAATTTGTACAGCCTCTTTAGGCTTATCAGTAGTTGATATCTCCCCTAAGGTTTTATGGTGTAAGATTGGTTTTTAAAGCTACCGTATCTAATAGTTTAACCCTTTCCCACATACAACAAATCTGAAGCAGACGACTTTGAACACGTCTCAACAGAAATATTGAAAATCTCTATAAATGAAATAACATTTATTGAATAAAGCTGTAAACGTTGTGGCAAAAGGAGAAATTGCTTGTCTCTAGCAATTTCTCCTTTTGTCACAAAGTTTTCATTAGTCATCTGCTGCAGAGGTGGCAGAAATTGTCTAAATGTGGGAAAGGGTTAATTCCTTTCCAACATTCAGACACTTTCTGATGCTACTGCAGCAGATGCCTTTTGTAAAACAAATAATTGCAGTAAAGGGTGAAATTGTTCATAGTTGGCAACTTTACTATATTTTCAACTCTTTTCTATCATTATCTCTTCTGACGTCTCGGCTTTTTGAAAACATAGTGACAAAAGAAGAAATTGCTTGAAATGAGCAATTTCTCCTTTTGCCACAATGTTTTCCACTTTTAGTCATAGGTTATCCATTCAATTATAGAGATTTTCTATTTTTTGACAAAATATGTTCAAAGTTGTCTACTGCAGATTTTTCATAAATGGGGAAAGGCTTATATAATCCAACATGCAGATGAATTTGGACACGTTTTGCAGGAGAAAACTTACGATAAAGTCTTGATGATTTTAATGCTATTCAATAACCACTTTCTTTTTTATTGATTTGTACAGCCTCTTTAGGCATATCAGTAATTGATGTCTCCCCTTAGGATTTATGTTATAAGATGGGGTTTTAAAGCTTTTCACACTTAACATATGTTATGCCATTGAGTGTTAATAGTTTTAACCCTTTCCAAACATACTGAAGTATTTTGAAGCATTTGCAGCAGACAGCTTTTGATTATAAACGTTCTTCTCCTTTTGCAACGAGGGTATCAATGCTATCCATTGGACCAATAATTCTACTTTTAACCCTTTCCCTCATATGACAATTCTGCAGCAGACGACTTTGAACGTATTTTGTCAAAATATAGAAAATCTCCATAATTGAATGGATTACCTATGACTTAAAGTGGAAAACATTGTGTCAAAAGGAGAAATTGCACGTTTTGTGCAATTTCTTCTTTTGTCACTATGTTTTCAAAAAGCTGTCTGTTGCAGAGGCGTCAGAAATAGCGTCTATATGAGGGAAAGGGTTAATTTAATCTTGAATATAGATTTTCTATGGTTTTGTCTTTATGTTATCAAAGTATTCTACTGCAGATGTATTGTATGTAGGAAAGGGTTAAACCTTTCCCATTGCAGACACATTTTGATGCATTTAAAACAGACACTTTTGAAAGCGTCTCATTAAAAATATGGAAATTAAAGTAACTATGATTATTTAATACAGTTGGAAACATTGTTACAAACGGAGAAATTGCTCAGGTTTTCAAATGTAGTCTGCTGCTGTAGCTTCTCATTGCATCTAAAATGGGAAAGATTTGATATCATGGAAATATGGGAAATTTTAAAACAGGACTATAAAGTGTTACATTTTCTCTGTAATTTACATACAATGTATGTTTCCTTTTTCTGATATACTGGTATGCAATTTGCTTATGTACACTCGAGAGGCCACAGTTTTCGTGAAATTAGTCACGAAACATTTTTAGAATGTGTTTCTTGGTGATATTTCAGTCAAGTTCGAATATCTGTTCATGTCTGTTAAAAAACTAGGTCAAGCGACAAAATTTCAGAAATATTTTGTGGTTACTCTAGACACCCTAATTTTGACTCCAAAATGATGAAACTTGAATATGTTTCTTTTGATGATATCTAGGCCATGTCCTATATGGGTCATTTTGGTTTAAAACACTCAGTCATCAGTCCAAATTTAACCCTTTCCCACATACAACAAATCTGCAGCAGACAACTTTGAAAACATAGTGACAAAAACCTAAAAAATCTCCACAAAAGTTAGCTTAATTGTTAAATAAAGTTGAAAACATTGTGGCTATTTTTTAAGGCCACAATGTTTTCAAAAGTCGTCTACTGCTATTGTGTCAAAATGCGTCTGCAGGTGTGAAAGGGTTAAAAGTAAACTCTTGTGAATACTTTCCAAGCTGTATTTTTGACTCAAGAATGTAATTTTATTACAGTGTTACAGTTTCTATGTTTAAAATGAACCTTTTCCTGATATATGTAAATGTTTACTTCTCTGTAGAAGATCGTAACCATTGAATGATTATGAAAATTATGAAATTGCTCATACCAATTAAGTTCTTCAAACTTTTCAAAATATTCTGCCCGCAGAGGCAATATCAGAGTGAATCTATCATGGAAAAGGGAAATTTTCATTTTTTTTTCTCTGATCTGTATTTTCTACATCCAAATCTTTATATATATTGAACAAAATCTATATTACAACTTTAACCTTTTCCAACATACATAGAATGTCCAGCAAACGAGTCTTGAAAGCATATATAGGCTAAGATCTGAAAAATATCAATATGTGAAGTAATATGATGAACAATTTCTCCTTTGGCTCAATGTTTTAAAAAGTCGTCTGCTGCAGATATGATGGAATGCGTCTACATGTAGGAATGGTTAAAAAAACGTATGACAAATATCAAATTAATAAAAGTAAATGTTTTCAAAAGTCGTCTGCTGCAGATGTTCTGAAATGTGTCGGCATTGTGGGAAAGGGTAAACACAGAGATACTATACCGACTGAGTCTAACATAAGTATCTTCTGACTGATCACTTTCTGGATCAATTCTCTAGAAATGCCTTTATTTCATACTTGAAACAAATGAACAGACAATTTTCAGACAGAATTTTTTGCACTTTTGCCAAACAGATTCTGAAAAACATCCCAACCATGCTGATTTTTCTGAATTAATTTTTGTTGGCAGTTTTAACACCAAATGTTAAACTTGTGTTTATCTATTTTTCACCTTCTTAGATGATGGTAACCTTTTACTTCATACGGAAAAAATCTGCAGCATACAATTTCAGAAACACCAAAGTTTCTATAAAACATAGAAGCATACATGTAGATTACAGATGCTTTCTGATGCCTTTGTAGTATATTACATTTGAGAACATTGTGGCAAAAGGAGATGTTGCTTAATGTGTTTTCACTCATTTTTCTCAATTTGGCTGCTGCAGGTTTTTTAGCTCTACTGGCCAAAGGCCAGAAGAGCTTATGCTGTGGTGTGGTGTCCGTCGTCTGTGCGTCCGTAAACAACTGCATGTGAACGCGATACAGTCTTCAGTTTTGATTGTATCTCAATCAAACTTATACAGTAGTTAGATATCCATGAGAGCTCGGTTCCTTTCGCAAACCACCCAGATCCGCCCATGCAAGACTGGATTATGGCCCTCGAAATTGTCAAAATTGCTATAATAGAGCTTGTGAACACAATAGAGGCTCCATTTACTATCTGATATTCACCAAACTTAGATAGTTGTAAAATATTGATGAGAGCTTGGTTCTTTTCGAAAACCAGCCGGATATGCCCTTGCATGACTGGATTATGGCCCTTGAAGTTGTCAAAATTGCTATAATACAGCTTGTGAACACGATAACTTCTTCAGTTTTGATTGTATCTCCATCACACTTATACAGTAATTAGATATCCATGAGAGCTCGGTTCCTTTCGCTAACCAGCTAAATCTGCACATGCAAGACTGGATTATGGCCCTTGAAATTGTCAAAATTGCTATAATACAGCTTGTGAACACAACAGAGCCTCCATTTACTATTCTATCTTCACCAAACTTAGATATTAGTTAAATATTGATGAGAGCTCGGTTCCTTTCGAAAACCAGCCAGATGTGCCCTTGCAAGGCTGGATTATGGCCCTTGAATTTGCCAAAATTGCTATAATAGAGCTGAACACAATAGAGGCTCCATTTACTATCTGATCTTCACCAAACGTAGATAGAAGTTAAATATTGATGAGGGCTCGGTTCCTTTCGAAAACCAGCCAGATGTGCCCTTGCATGACTAGATTATGGCCCTTGAAATCGTCAAAATTGCTATAATACAGCTTGTGAACACAAAAGAGCCTCCATTTACTGTCCGATCTTCACCATACATACATGCTCTGGATTGAAAATGACCAAAGAACCATCCCAGTAGAGTTACTTATGCATCCTGTGATGAACTTCTTCTATATATACACTTAATGTAAGCCAAAGCATTGAGAATACCGAAGTGTAATCTATTTCCAACATACAAGAAATCTGGAGCAGATAGTCTGTCATCCTTCGTCTGTAAACAATTACTTCACAACATCTCCTCCTAAACTGGTGGGCCAATTTTGATGAAAATTTATAGGGATATTCCTAGGGTGGTGCCCTTTCATCATTATTCAAAAAAATTAATTCCATGTAAAACTCTGGTTTCCATTGCAAATGAAAGGAAAAACTTTGAAAATCTTCTTGTCAAAAACTGTAATACCTAGAGCTTAGATATTTGGTGTGTAGCACTGTCTTGTGGTCCTCTACCAAGATTAATCACATTCTATTCCTGTGGTCATAATTGGTCCCATTCCTGGGGTCACCTGTTTTACATAGAGAGATATATATAAGGAAAAATGTTGAATATATTCTTGTCTGTTACAGAAAAGCCCTGGGAGCTTAGGTATTTGGTGTGTAGCATCATTGTTAAGTGGTCCTCTACCAAGATTGTTCAAATTATGCCCCTGGGGCCACCTGTTTTACAAAGAGCTCAAACAGAATGAAAGGTATAAAAAAAATCACTCAGGTCAGCGATTTAGGACCATCTAAGCCCTCTTGTTTTTGACTCTTTCCCACTTACCAATGTAAATTTAATTTTACTACATTATGGCTAAAAGAGAAATTCCTGAAATTATGAGAGTGCCAAGATGACCGGTAAATTACCGGTACTTTATTTGTCACAATTTCTTCAACTCTAATCAAAACTAAAACAATTATTTTTTATCTACACGTATTTTCCATATTTTGGCATACTGACGTTTTTAAAGTTGAGTGATGAAAATTTGTTGAATTTCGGATTGGTTGATTGTTTGGTGCTTAACACCGCTTTCAACAATTTTTCAGGTATATCACAGCATTTCCTGGGTAAGTTACTAGGACTACTTGTCCATTTATCCTGACATAAGCCAGTCAGACGTATAATGGTTGTATGTGGGAAAGGGGTTAACACTTGCCTGTTACAAGAATGCTTTAATCCTGGAGTTTCTGGCGGTAGTAAAAACTTCTGAGTATGTTTTGTTTGGGTTATATACAACCTTCAAACAAATGTACTCGACTTGAAACTTCCGGTAAAAGTTTAACCCTTTCCCACATAAAGAGCCTTTTTCACACATCTGCAGCAGACGACATTGGAAACACTGTGACAAAAGAAGAAATTGCTCATCTTGAGCAATTTCTCCTTTAGCAACAATGTTTTGCAGCCAAGTTTAAGAATATTCTTGTGAACATTCTAAAGGCTTCATTTTGGTTAACCCTTTTCCCTCATACGACAATTCTGCAGCCGACGACTTTGAACATATTTTGTCAAAGTTTGTCAAGGTTATCCATTCAATGACAAATAGTGGAAAACATTGTGGCTAAAGGAAAAATTGCACGTTTTGTGCAATTTCTTCTTTTGTCACTATGTTTTCAAAAAGCCGTCTGCTGCAGAGGCGTCAGAAAGCGTCTATATGAAGGAAAGGGTTAAACATGGTTTATATATAAACATTGTCAGAATTAGGACCCTCAGATACGAAAAAAAAGATTATTTATGTCAGAAGGTTCATCTCTTGTTTGTTTTCGTGTATTTACAGGGTTCTTCGGAAAGTATTTAAATGAGTATAATGGTACCTATGTGCCCCCGGGCTGGAGAGAGTGGGTGGGGTTGGTCCGTAACTCACGCTACTACAATTACACCCTGAATTTTAACGGACAGAAGGTGAAACATGACGATAACTACTTCCGGGACTATTTCACTGATCTGATTGCGAATGATAGCGTAACGTTTATGAAAATGAGCAAACAACATTTCCCTGACAAGTGAGTATACTGTAGACAAAATTATGGAAGATATATATCTATTATTTAATGTATAACTTTTGAAAAGAGTAGACAAAATTGTGATTAAAGGAGAAATTGCCCATTATAACTAAGCAATTATCTTTTTGTCACATGTATTGCATCAGAAAGAATCTACAAACTCACTTATTATTTGTTTGTTGTCACATTCCAAATGTTTGCCTTGATGTTTTCAGACTTGTCTGCTGCAAATGTATTGTATGTGGGAAAGGGTTCAATGTGGCTCTAATGACAACTTTCACAGGAAAGAATGCAATACATATTATGTTGCAGAATCAATACTGGGTTTGGTACTGTACTACGAGCGGCATGGATAATTGATATCTCGCGAGACCGAAGGTTGAGATAGATGTCAATTTGATTATACTTATAGTTTGACTGTTAAGACAATATAAAGAAAACAATATACATATTTCGATATTTCCAATAACGAAATAACACAATTTATTAGAATTTATGAATGGTGTGTGCATCACGCGCCACTACTGAATTTTGAATGACGTCACATCATATTTCAGTGACATACCATTACCCTATTTGGTAACGTATTTAACTAGAAATTTTAATCCCTCAAGACAATCTGCTTGTACTTGCACCGGAAAAATATACAGGTATTTAATAAACTGGGAGATCTATAAGGCGATTCTGCCCTAAAATATTGAAAATCTCTATAAATCGAATTATACTTATTGAATAGAGTTGAACTCATTGTGGCTAAAGGAGAAATGCTCACAATGAGATATTTCCCATTTTGTCACAATTATTAATAAAAAAAAAATCATCTGCTTCAAATGCGTCGGAACTTTGTCTGTGAGTGAGAACTGGTTAGCAATTTTAATGTTTCTATTTCAGGCCGGTGATGATGATGCTAAGTCCCCCCGCCCCACACGGACCGGAAGACTCCGCCCCTCAGTATCAGCATATGTTTGAAAATAATACATTACACAGGTAAGCAGTATGCTGTTTGTTACATACATGTATATATCAACAATACATAAATAGTGTTTAGGAAAAACCAACCTGAAAGTAATATGAGCCGACCCCCGAGAAAACCAACATTGTGGACTCTGTGTAAAGTATCCACCGGGATCAGCCTAAGCATGCCACGCAGGCTAACCTGGATTCAGGAATCATTACTCTATACCTCTATCACCCTGAAATGGAATGTGTGGGCCTGGAGTAGCCTTCGTGGACTGTATTTTCATATTTCATCCGAGGTTGCCCATATTGAATCATTATTCTTGATGTCTTTTTAACGTATCCCCACATACAATAAATCTTTCAGCATACGAAATTGTGGCAAAAATATGAACAATCTCCATATTATTAAATGAAATTTTGATTATTAAATAGAGTTGAAAATAGGGTAAAAGATGTGGCAAAAGGACAAATTGGTCACAATGAGCAATTTTTGCTTTCGTCAGAATGTTTTTAAAAGTTATCTGCTGCAATTGCATCTGTATGAGAGAAAGGGTTAGGTTTGTATGTCCAGACCTGTGTTTAAAGACCACCCCTTAATTGGAAGAGAACTCTCTGGTCTTTGTTCACATGTGGTCTTTAATTACAGGGTCATTTATGTAGAAAATGAGTAATTGTGAAATGAAAAGTGTGGATGCTATAGACGGAATTGCTAAACAAAGTTGGTCTTTAGCACCAGTTTGACTGTACGCTGTAAATTCATTTTCACTGCCAAAGGTGGATCATTATTGGTTTGTCGTTTTACAATGGTAAGGAGCCATATCTAAGGCATAATCAGATTTGATTGAAACTACATGGAAATCCTTAATAGGGAAATACCACATTGCAAGCTTTTCACTAAGATTACCTCAGGAACACCAGAATTATGTCCCCATGACCTAATATTATACTGCATAATTTTAATGGTTTATATCACAATTAATTGGTTAACCATTTCAGACAAACAACAAATCTGCAGCAGACGACTTTGGAAATATTTAGGCAGAAATACGGCATATCCCTGTAAATGAAAATATAATTATTGAAAAGAGTTTAAAACATTGTGGCAAAAGGGAAGATTGCTTATCAAAGTCGTCTGCTGCTGAGATGTCAGAAAGCGTTTGTAAGACGAAAAGGTGCCACATTTTACATCCAATTTTCATGATAGATCATCAGAACATTACTCTTAATTCATCCAAGCTAGGTCAGTCACTCTTGAGGCTCCCAACAAAGTCCTTAGATTTTAAAATATAATTTCCTTTTTTACTTACTGGTATATATACCAATGTGGCCAAAGAGGTATATATTTCCATGTGGCCAAAGAGGTATATATTTCAATGTGGCCAAAGAGTTCTTTAACATTTTTTCCCTTGAGCAGGGGATCTTAATTAATTGAGTTTACCCTTTACCACATACAGCAAACCTGCAGTAAATGACTTCAAAAACATCTGATTAAAAAAAGGATTAACTTCTTTTGATTGAATAGAATTGAAAACATTGTGGCAAAGGGATAAATTGCTCATTATGAGCAATTTCTCCTTTTGCCATAATGTTTTCAAAAGTCATCTGCTGCAGGGAGCATCAAAGCATCTGTATACGTATTTTTTTTTTATAACTTGTTGGTATCTGATACAGGACACCAAGCTGGAATTACATGAACAACTCTGACAAACAATGGCTTCTACAAGAGATGAAACCTTTGAGCCCTACAGGCATTCGATTTACTGACCTGTTACAGCAGAAACGACTGCAGACGTTACAATCTGTGGACAGTATGGTTGAAAAAGTAAGATTTTTTCATGTTTGATGATTCAGAATATTGTTCTATTTGTTTTTGTTAGAAAATAGTTTGTTATTTTATAAACTGTGGTTAGTTTGGTTTAAAAATGTAAGATTTCTTGATTTGTGATTCAGAACTTTGTGATGAAGACGAGAAGGAAACATTGGTTGGTTGTTTGATGATTCAGAATTTTGTTTCATCACTTCTTTATGTTTGTCCATCCGTCTGTCTGTCACACTCTTGACTTATTGGTTGTTGGCATGTGATGTGTGTGTTCCTTTTAACACTCATTAGGGAATGGTAGGTTTGGGGATTTTAAATTTTTATACGCCGCCGGAGGCGGTCGTATATTGGCGTCATCTTCTCCGTCTGTCCGTCCGTCCGTACGTCCATTTCTTGTGAACGCAACTCCTCCTACGTATCTTTTTAAAACTTGGTCAATGTCATAACTATAATGGGTAGATGTGCATGAAGCGGCGATTTTCCGGTTCATTGATGTTTGCAAGATTTATGTCCCTTGTAACTTAGTCTCTGTAGCTGATTGATATTGCAGCCTTGTGAATGCAACTCCTCCTATGTTTCTGACTGAATCTTTTCAAAACTTGGTCAATGTCATAACTATAAAGGGTAGATGTGCATGAAGCGGCGATTTTCCAGTTCATTGATTTTTGCAAGATTTTTGTTCCTTGAAACTTAGTCTCTGTAGCTGATTGATATTGCAGCCTTGTGAACGCAACTCTTCCTATGTTTCTGATCGAATCTTTTCAAAACTTGGTCAATGTCATAACTATAATGGATAGATGTGCATGAAGCGGCGATTTTTCGGTTCATTGATTTTTGCAAGATTTATGTCCCTTGTAACTTAGTCTCTGTAGCTGATTGATATTGCGGCTTGTGAACGCAACTCTTCCTATGTTTCTGACTGAATCTTTTCAAAACTTGGTCAATATCATTACTATAATGGGTAGATGTGCATGAAGCGGGGATTTTCCGGTTCAGCGATTTTTGCAATATTTATGCCTTTCGAAACTTGGTCTCTATAGCATATTCACTTGAGAACGCAACTCAAGTTTCCAAACAGGTAGAAGTGCATAAAGCAGGGACTATCCAGTAGAGTGATTTTGGCAAGAGTTATGCTCATAAGGAAAAAAGGATACATATTGACACTGCCATTTGACCTACTTTCATATTTGAAGCCTCTATAGGGTTCTATCTCTGTTTATATGTATCCTAGCTATTTTCTTCCTGACTGAAACAATTTGTTGAATGGGACATTAAGCTCCAACAATCCAATCCAATACTTTGTTTGCTGTTTCTTTTCCATTAAATGATTGTTTTACCATAATGGTAGTTTTGTGATTTTTTTTCATGAAATTACCATTTTTCGGTTCGGCCATTTTGATAGAGATTCCAATGGTAGTTTTGTGATACATGTTAAAAGCAATAATTAAAAGGACCAATCTTGATCTTTATATTTTGTGGCGGCACTGGCACTCTTGTTTAAAAATTTGATATCCCCGATAAAACATTTAACCCTTTCCCACATACAACAAATCTGCAGCAGACAACTTTGAACATATCTAGGCAAATATCTCTGTATATGAAAGTTTAATTATTGATTACGGTTGAAAACATTGCTACAAAAGGAGAAATTACTCCGTATGATCATTTTCTCCCTGTGTCACAATGTTTTCAAAAGTCGTCTGCTGCATAGACACCAGAAAGGGTCTACAAGTGGGAAAAGGTTAACACCCTTGTTTGTTTTTCAGGTGTTCTCTAATTTACGACAATTAGGAGAGTTAGACAATACATATATAATATACACATCTGACCATGGTTACCATCTTGGACAGTATGGAATTGTTAAGGGGAAAGCACTCCCATATGACTTTGATATTCGAGTCCCACTGTATATCCGAGGGCCAGGCATCTTAAAAGACACAAAGTAAGTGATTGCAACTTTTTCTGTCTTATATCATTGCTTTACTCTGACATCCATTGAAGCAACATTATTGCATTAATTAAGATCACATATATGCTGATTCTTTTGTGAGCGTAGCTGTTAGAAGAATTTCCGTTGCAAATTGCATCCAAAAATTGTGATTCCAAGTGGATGGAATTTTCCTTTTGCCTGCAGAAATTTACAAACAATAAAACATTTAAAATTAGGTTGAAAATAATTTCACATTCATTTTTGGTCTATGTGAGTAGAATCATTTTAGATTCTGTGTAATTAAAAAATACTGCTGATGGAATTAAAATATATTGATAAATATTCCATTTTATTGTGAAGTCCTCTCTGTGAGACAAACTGACTGTTAAGGATATCGAAATAAGGTAAAGCCAATTGTTGTTTCTTAAACCTTTCCCACATACAGCATATCCGCAGCAGACAACTTTGAAAACAGCTAGACAAAAATATGGAAATTCTCCAAAGGCTTATGCCACATTGTTTACAAAAGTCGACTTCTACACCTGCATTGAAATGCGTCTGCAGGTGGGAAAGGGTCATTGAGATGATTCTCAACAAGTACCTGTATCTTTGAGAGTCAACTGAAATTAAAAGCACATGACAGAGGACCAGATAAGGAGGAGTAAACAGGTCTTTCTTCCATGATATCTCTGTTAGCACTCATTAAAATCTATGTTGTGGGTACTCAAAAGAATCGTCTCACTGAGACGATTCTTTTGAGTACCCACAACATAGGTTTTGGAGGTCAAATAAGGATTTTAGAACAATAAAAACGCTTCTTATCTAGAGCTCTGACATGAAATATGACTCTTCTCAATTTTTCTGCTGTTGAATTTGTTTCCAGGATCCCCAATGCAGTGGGTAACATTGATATGGCGCCAACAATCCTGGACATGGCTGGTATCGAGATTCCCGAACACATGGAAGGGAGGTCACTTTTGAAACTTATAAAGACCCACAAACAGGTTAATAAGTAAGTGGTTTATTTTTGTTTTCTTTATCCCTTTCCCCTTTACAGATGCATTTTGAAGACTGCAGAAGAAGCCTTTTGAAAATATTGTGACAAATGGAAAATTTGCTCACAATGTTTTCAATTCCAATTAATTATTACACTTTCATTAACAGATTTTTCATAATTTTGCAAATGTGTTGTCAAAGCTGTCTAGATGGGACAACAGTTTAGAGTCATTCCCAACACCAAGGGGAAACAGTTTTGACTGTTATCATGAGATTATATATATGTTAAGAACTATAAGTTGTTTTCATTTAGGACTTTGTTAATTAACTTTAACATGCACAATTTTGTGTATGGAACTTAGGAAAGCTGTGTAATTTTATGACAATGATCCCGACGCTCAAGAAGACAACAGTTCTAAATGTTGACTGGGGTAACAGTTAATCCCAGACCAATTGATTGAATTTTGTGTAAAACAGGTAAAAATAATAGACTGGCATTTATATAGAGCATTAGGTAATCATAATAAATGTTAAAATAAACCAATTTGCTTTCAGTTTGGATGGGGAATTTCTTAAAACAAGACGCCCATGGAGGGACACTATATTGATAGAGAGAGGGTAATTATAGCTTTATTTTTGTTATTGTTTATAAATTTCATAACATAACATTTATTGTTGAAATATCCAGCTTTTTCAATACTGTTTTGTATTTATTTGTTAGTTTGTTAGTGTTGCCTGAATGTAAGACAAGGATGTCTTTGTTAGACGTCTGTCTGTCTATTAGTTACTCTTGAACCTTAACATTAACACAATTCTCGAGACTATATAGATATTCGCCTGTATGTACAAGTCCCAATGGCATCACTGCTCTAGCGACTTTATTTGTTATCCTATTGTTATGAAACTTAAATCATGCATTAACAAGCATCGCTTCTTGTATAAGTATGCGACATGCGTCATTCGTCTTCCACCAATGGGCTAAGTCTATGTGAAAAGCAGCCAGTTGCTTGGAAAGATTGTTGTGTGGAGTACTGGTGTGCGAAAACCAGGAAATGCATGAGTAGGTGAACTGGCCGCCGTGATATAACTGAAAAATTGTTAAAAACGGCGTTAAACCCCAATCAATCAATCAATCTTGTATAAGTATGCTTTCCACACAGCTAGGTCAAAGGTTAAAGGTCAAGGTTACAGTGACTTTAATATGTTTGTATAAAACGAGGTCTAGCACTTTCATTTGTGGACAGAATTCTTTCATATGCCATACATAGGTTCAGTGTCAAGAGAGCTTGGAGGTGTTTATGTTTTTCTATGTTAGGTTAAAGGTCAAGGTTACAGTGACTATAATATTTCTGTATGAAATGACTTCATTGCTCAAACACTTTTCTTAGTGGACTGAATTCCTACATTCCTCATACAATAGTTTATTTTACTTCATACACTGGTTTATTGTCAAATGAGCTTGGAGGGGTTTCACTGACCTAGCTAAAGGTCACAGTGACTTTAACCCTATCCCTCATATAGACGCTTTCTGACGCCTTTGCAGCAGACGGCTATTTGAAAACATAGTGACAAAAGAAGAAATTCCTCAAAACGAGCAATTTCTCCTTTTGACACAATGTTTTCCACTTTTTGTCATAGGTTATCCATTCAATTATAGAGATTTTCTATTTTCTAAATATGTTAAGTCATCTGCTGCAGAATTGTCGTATGAGGGAAAGGGTTAATACAGCTGCACAAAATGACACTGTGAGGGAATTTATATCATAAGTGATACTCTTGTTTTTGTTTATACTTGTTGAAAATTTACGAAAATAATATGCAACTCGATTGAAAGATGATAACACATTATGTATTGAGCTCAGCATAGTTGGATCATGGTCTTCTCTGTTCACCATCTTGTCTAACAAACATCCTGGATGGCTTTGGCCATGTGGTTAGCGTTGGGGCTTTGGAACCGGATGCCTGGGTTCTATCCCGAGTCGTGCAGTCATGATGGGGTGCCCTCAGGCAAGATTTATTTTCTAGCCTAGTACTGGTTTGTTTACCAGGGGATCGGGAATAAGTGAACTGTCGCGGTGATATAACTGCAATAATGTAGAAACGGCATAAAACCCAAATTAAATGAACAAAACAAAGAAATATACAATTTCATAGTTACTGTTATTAATCCTCTCCCTCATATAGATGCGTTTTGACACATCGGCAGCAGATGATTTATGAAAAATTTTGTTGTGAAAGGAAAATTTTCTCACAATGGCAATTTCTACTTTTGCCACAATGTTTTCAAATCAGTCAAATAATTATGTCTCCCCCTGTATACAGGGGAGATATATTGTTTTTGTCCTTGATGTCTGTCTGTCTGTCTGTCTGTCTGTCTGTTCGTCCCCAAAATCTTGTCCGATCCATATCTCCCAGACGGCTTGAAGGATTTTCATGAAACTTGGGTCACATGTTCACCTCATCAAGGCGACGTGCAGAACCCGCGTCTCGACAATATAGGGTCAAGGTCAAGGTCACGCTTGAAGGTGGTCAAAGGTTTGAGGCTTTATTTCGTGTCCGCTCCATATCTCCGAGACGGCTTGAAGGATTTTCATGAAACTAGTTCACATGTTCACCTAATCAAGGCCACGTGCAGAACCTGCGTCTCGACAATATAGGGTCAAGGTCAAGGTCACGCTTGAAGGTCAAAGGTTTGAGGCTTTATTTCGTGTCCGCTCCATATCTCCGAGACGGCTTGAAAGATTTTCATGAAACTTGGGTCACATGTTCACCTCATCAAGGCGACGTGCAGAACCCGCGTCTCGACAATATAGGGTCAATGTCAAGGTCACGTTTGAAGGTCAAAGGTTTGAGGCTTTATTTTGTGTCCGCTCCATATCTCCCAGACGGCTTGAAGGATTTTCATGAAACTTGGGTCAGATGTTCACCTCATCAAGGCGACGTGCAGAACCCGCGTCTCGACCATACTGGGTCAAGGTCACGCTTGAAGGTCAAAGGTTTGAGGCTTTATTTTGTGTCCACTCCATATCTCCTTAAAGGATTTTCATGATACGTGGGTCACATGTTCACCTCATCAAGGCGACGTGCAGAACCCGCGTCTCGACCATACCGGTTCAAGGTCAAGGTCACGCTTGAAGGTCAAAGGTTTTAGGCTTTATTTCGTGTCCACTCAATATCTCCAAGACGGCTTGAAGGATTTTCATGAAACTTAGGTCAGATGTTCACCTCGTCAAGGCGACGTGCAGAACCCGCGTCTCGACCATACTGGGTCAAGGTCAAGGTCACGCTTGAAGGTCAAATGTTTGAGGCTTTATTTTGTGTCCGCTCCATATCTCCTTAAAGAATTTTCATGAAACTTGGGTCACATGTTCACCTCATCAAGGCGACGTGCAGAACCCGCGTCTCGACCATACCGGTTCAAGGTCAAGGTCACGCTTGAAGCTCAAAGGTTTTAGGCTTTATTTCCTGTCCACTCAATATCTCCAAGACGGCTTGCTTATGTTTAGCAACAGTTGTTAACTGTTTTGAAGAATACTTCAGTCTTGAATGTTACAGCTGCAGTAAAAATATGTGTTTCTGTAAACCATTTGAAATCATGTCCACTTTGTACCAGGTCAAGACAAAACATTAGTAATTAAAAATTGAGTACTGTCCAACTTGGTCAAATTTTTGTTTGTCTGCTTTATAGGTTGGAATGTTTTGAGAGATTTTGACAGATATTTGAGGGGGAGACATATGTTTTTGTCAAAACAATTCTAGTTACACTTTCATTTATTCAGATTTTACATATTTTTGCCCAGTTGTTGACAAGATTGTCTGCTGGGAATTTGTTGTATGTGGTAAAGTGTTAATTTAAAAAAGTTGCTTTCCATGTGAAGTAACTCATTTATTACTGGTTATTTGTGTTGGTATTTGTAGAAAAGTTACGAAGAAGCTAATGAAGGATATAGATAGAGAAAACGACAACAGAATATTTGAAGATCACACCAATGAAATTTTGGCGTATGCCAATCCAAAACTAAGAAGGACGTTGAAAATCTGTATGGACACAAACAATCAACCTCCATGCAAAATGAACCAGGTAATTTCAGATACTGAGGGGTATTAAGCCCTTTTCCCCATAATTTCTCTCTTATTATTAAAGCAAACCCTATGTTGTGCGCGGGCTGTCTATCCAGGGGTTGTGAGTTCGAATCCCGGCTTGGCCAACTTTCTTTCCGACGATTGACAAAAGTCAATGCAACATGCATCATTCGTCTTCCACCAATGGGCTAAGTCTATGTGAAAAAGCAGCAAGTTGCTTGGGAAGATTGTTGTGTGAAGTACAGGTGTGAGAAAACCAGGAAATGCATGAGTAGTTGAACTTGTCGCCCTGATTATAACTGAGAAATTGTTAAAAAACGGCGTTAAACCCAAATCAATCAACCTATGTTGTGGGTACTCAAAAGAATCGCCTCAGTGTGACGATTCTTTTTAGTACCCACAACATAGGGTTAGAGAGTCAAATAAGGATTTTAGTTCATGCAAAACGCCCCTTATCTAGAGCTCTCTCTATGCAAGCTATTCCCTTACATTTCCATGCCTATCAGTATTGAACCTTGTTCGATTTAAGGTCCAAGTTATGCATGCTTCAGGTATATATGGGAAGGTAGCCACATGTATGGAAAGAATTTTGTGTTTATAATTTGTTACAGAAAGCCAGAATACATATTTTTGTGGCTTCCGTGATAATGGGAAGTTGATCAAGCTGCTTTAATATAGTTTTAACCCTTTCCCACATACAGAGGCTTTCTCATGTTTCTGAAACAGAAAACTTTTGAAATCCTTTTTGCAAAAGGAAAAATCGCTCATTTGATGCAGTGTTTTCAACTCGGTTTAATAAGGAAACTCTCATTTAAGGAGATATGTCAAAGTTTTTTTTGAAAAATATGTTTTCAAAGCGTTTCAAAGTGGATTTGGCGTACGTGGGAAAAGGCTTAATATCCTTGAAAAATTGCTTTAAATTCTTCCAACCCTTTCCCTCATACGACAAATTTGCAGCAGACGACTTTGAACATATTTTGACAAAAAATGGAAAATCTCTATAATTGAATGGATAACCTATGACTAAAGTTGAAAACATTGTGACAAAAGGAGAAATTGCTCGTTTTGAACAATTTCTTCTTTTGTCACTAAGTTTTCAGAAAGCGTCTATATGAGGGAAAAGGTTAATGTATCTTTATACTTATATTTCTTGGATACAGTGGATAACATTGAACCAACCTTTATTCATCACCTGTATAAAACCGTTTATTCTATTATGTCCTAAATCTCTATAACCCGGTATCTAAATATCAGCCATTTATTCTTTTCCAGAGATTGACAACGTCATTGTAATAAGCGCTTCTTTTCTTCAATGATTAAGTTTTAATATTTTCAATCAAGCCCCGCCAGCATTCTATGCCTATCTTGGATAGCCCCGTCTTACTTGCCTGTTTACCTGTTTTAAATATTCTCCTTTTTACCCCAGAAATGGGTGTGCTTTAGGGACCACAAGGGACGAAGAAGGACAAAGAAATGTCGTAATTACAATAAAACAATGGGCTATGATGAGTTTGGGTACCAGCAAGATACATCCTATCAGGTTCCTTCCAAAAGGCCCTGTGACTGCAGCAGGAAACCAGCAGCAATGAGTTCCCATCAGCAAAATTTACAGAAACAGTTCTTAGACCAACATATGAAAGGGAAAAAAGGTGAATTAACTAAACCTTTTCTGCCTACAAACTCTTTCTGATGCCTCTGCAGCAGACGACTTTTAAAAACATTAAGGCAATAGCCGAAATAGCTCATGATGAGCAATTTCTCTGTTTGTCACAATGTTTTAAACTCTATTCAATACTTATTACTATTATTTACAGAGATTTTAAATATTTCAGCCTTAATATTTTCAAAGTTGTCTGCTGCTGCTGCTGCTAATGTTTGCCACACCCCCCAACCCCAAACCACAAAAAAATACACATAGTCATGGCTGACTGATTGCTGCTTAACCCTTTCCCACCTTTTTTTCCTTTTGCCATAATGTTTTCAACAGTCATCTGTTGCAGAGGCATCAGAAATCATCTGTATGTGGGATAGATTTAAACAGATCCATCAAATTATGCCTTAGATATGGCTCTGTACCAATGGACAACACCAAAACAATATGATGCGCCTTTGGCAGGATGAAGAAACAACTTAATCCTTCCCCTCATGCAGGCACATCTGCAGTACATGTATATGACTTTTGAAAACATTGTGACAAAACAAGAAATTGCTCATTATGAGCAATTTCTCCTTTTGCCACAATGGTTTGATCTCTATTCCATGATTATTATTTCATTTATGGAGAACTTCATATTTTGACTAGATGTTTTTAAAAAAGTTGTCTGCTGCAGACTTGTTGAATTTGTTGAAAGTGATTAAAGCATTGAAATTATTTAACTGTATTGCCTAATGTTATAGATAGTCACAAAATACAGTCAAATCTGTGTTTAAAGACCACCCATGGAAAGAGAACAATATCGAGGGCTTTGCGCAAAACGGTTGTAACTAAAAATTGTGTTTTTTTCCAAAGTTCATCACCTCACCACAAAGTCTTTATAAGTGTTTAATCATTTTTCTTGGTAAACAATGGAAATTTAGGTGCCATCGTTCTGAGCAATGGCACCATAATTTGCATTGTTTACAAAGGGGTCAAAATTACCCCTAAACTAGGGTTTTCAAAATGGATTTTTAATTACAACCGTTTCACGCCAAGCCCTCGATATGGTCTTTATTCACACATGGTCTTTAAATGCAGGGTCATTTATGCAGAAAGAATGAGTAACTGGGAAATCGAAAGTGTTGTTGATATAGACACGAAATTGCTACACAAAGGTGGTCTTTAACACAGGTGTGACTGTAATGGTGTTTATTTTCAGTGAAATTCTTTAATATTTCAGAATTTGAGCCCCATTTTATACGCAAGAGGAGCGTTGAGCTGTCTGATATTACGGGTGAAGAGATGAGGTTGAACAAACTTTTAATAGGTAGGTTAGCAATGGATGTCATTTATTTATAAAACCTGTGGGTTAGCAATGGATGTCATTTATCTATAAAACCTGTGGGTTAGCAATGGATGTCATTTATTTATAAAACCTGTGGGTTAGCAATGGATGTCATTTATTTATAAAACCTGTGGGTTAGCAATGGATGTCATTTATCTATAAAACCTGTGGGTTAGCAATGGATGTCATTTATCTATAAAAACCTGTGGGTTAGCAATGGATGTCATTTATTTATAAAACCTGTGGGTTAGCAATGGATGTCATTTATTTATAAAACCTGTGGGTTAGCAATGGATGTCATTTATCTATAAAACCTGTGGGTTAGCAATGGATGTCATTTATTTATAAAACCTGTGGGTTAGCAATGGATGTCATTTATCTATAAAACTTATCTTAACCCTTTCCCTCATACGACAATTCTGCAGCAGACGACTTTGAACATATTTTGTCAAAAAATAGAAAATCTCTATAATTAAATGGATAATCTATGACAAAAAGTGGAAAACATTGTGCCAGAAGGAGAAATTGCACGTTTTGTGCAATTTCTTCTTTTGTCACTATGTTTTTAAAAAGCCGTCTGCTGCAGAGGCGTCAGAAAGCGTCTATATGAGGGAAAGGGTTAAGTTTAATCAAATTTGAAAAAGTTATCGTCTAACTTGAGTTTGATAATACATGTATACGCCAATTTTCATTGTTGTTTGGCACTCTTTATATTTATATATTTTGCATTCCTCGCCATAAACAACAATGGAGGATGAACAACGAAAAACAATAAGGATTTTGTATAAATACTTCTACTGTAGATTTTATTTCCCATTTACCTACGTATTTTATTAGTGAGTCCTCAGCTAACAAATTTTGAAAATATTGTGACAAAAGGGGGTGTTGCTCTTAATGATCAGTTTCCCCTTTTGCAACTCGATTCTCTAATTAAAATGTTATTTAGAGAGATTTAACATATTTTTTTGTATAAATAATTTCAAAGTAATCTGCTGCTGCTATGTTGTATATGATAAGTAAGGGGATTTTACATGTATCTTGAACAGTTTAATCTAATGATCAAGTAGCGGGAGTATTTGTTAGGTCTCAAGTGGCGAGGCATATAACATAATTGATACAAGTTGACGTCTTGTTTTGCAATTTATGTAAAATAATTAAGTTAAAACTAAATATCAAGCATTGGTTCAAGGGTTAAGGCCCTTTATATAACATTAATATCTATGAAAAAAACTAGAGCTATTGTCATGACCCTGGCATCGTCGGCGGCGGCGGCTGCGTGGTCGTCCGGTTAAGGTTTTTTGTTCAGCTCAGCTTTTTTTTTTTCTTCAGTTTTCTCCCTATCAGTCGAGCATCTGTGCCGTACGCGGTCCTCTTGTTTAATGTGATGTCTATAATTGTAGGTATTATTACTGAACAAAAATGAAAACATTGTTACAAACAGAGAAATTGCTCGTTTAAAGCTATTTCTACTTTTGTCACAATGTTTTCAAAAGTTGTCTGCTGCAGAACCTGATGTCTGATGTCTGATGAGAAAACATAGTTCAGCAAAACGAGTACAATGTATATCCTTTTGTCACAATGTTATCTAACCTGTTCATTTAAGTTACACTTTCATTTTATTGGGATTTTCCCTAGGTTTAACCCTTTCCCTCATATAGACGCTTTCTGACGCCTCTGCAGCAGACGGCTTTTTGAAAACATAGTGACAAAAGAAGAAATTGCACAAAACGTGCAATTTCTCCCTTTGCCACAATGTTTTCCACTTTTTGTCATAGGTTATCCATTCAACTATGGAGATTTTCTATGTTTTGACAAAATAAGTTCAAAGTCGTCTGCTGCAGAATTGTTGTATGAGGGAAAGGGTTAACCGTTTTCCCACAAACTAGACAACAGCAGACAACTGTGAATACATTTATGCAAAATTATGGAAAATCTTTTTAAAGTAAAGAATTTTTATCGAACTAGTGAAAACATTGTGGCAAAGCATGAAATTTGCCATTATGAGCAATTTCTTCTTTTACAGAAATGTTTTCAAAATGCATATGTTTGTGGAAAAGGGATGATGTAGATGATTTTTCAGCAAAGAAAATACTTAATCAGTCAATTTTACGTTTTATACAGGCAGAACAACATATAACTTGAACAAACATAAATGAGAAGAAAATTCTTAATCAGTCAGTTTTACGTTTCATACTTGCAGAACAACAATTGAACTTTAACAAACATAAGTGTCGTAACCACCCAAATGGCACCTTTACCTGTGATCAAGACGTTATGAAGGACCCGCAGAAATTGGGCAAGCAGATGGTCAAACTGGACGATATGATCGAGGAGACGAAGAAATGGCTCCGTAACCTGAAGGTACACTTAACCCCACCCCCGGCCACATTCAGACACTTTTTGACACCTCTGCCACAGGCACCTTTTGAAAATATATTTTGGCAAAAGGTGAAATTGCCCCTAATGAGCATTTTCTCCTCTTGTCACAATGTTTTCAACTCTATTAATAATTAAACTTTCTCTTATAAGAACTTTCCATAACATTTGCCTAAATGTTTTCAAAGTGGTCTGCTGCAGAATTCTTGTATGTTGGAAAGTGTGTAATGATAAATATGCACTTTCCCATTGACTCTTAATATATTGAGCTTTTATAGTTAACCATTTAACCTTTTCCCTCATATAGACGCTTTCTGGCGCCTCTGCAGCAGACGGCTTTTGGAAAACATAGTGACAAAAGAAGAAATTGCTCAAAACAAGCAATTTCTCCTTTTGCCACAATATTTTCCACATTTAGTCATAGATTATCCATTCAATTATAGAGATTTTCCAATTTTTGACAAAATATGTTCAAAGTCGTCTGCTGCAGAATTGTCGTATGAGGGAAAGGGTTAAAAAAAATAAGACAAATCTGCACCAAAAGACTTTAATAACATTTTGGCTAATATATGGAATATTTCATAAAATTAAAGTATTATTATGGAATAGAGTTGAAAACATTGTGGCAAATGGAGAATTTGCTTGTAATGAGCAATTTCTTCCTTTGCCACAATGTTTTGAAAAGTCTCCTGCTGCAATAGGGGTCAAAATGCGTCCAGCAAGTGGAAAAGGGTTCTGAATATGTTAATGTTAATTAACCCTTTCCCTCATACCACAATTCTGCAGCGGACGACTTTGAACGTATCTATAATTGAATGGTTAATCTATGACTTAAAGTGGAAAACATTGTGGCAAAAGGTTCATTAACGAACAAAATGAAAACAATGTTGGAAAAGGAGAAATTGCTCGTTTTTAGAAATTTCTCCCTTTGTCACAATATTTTCAAAAGTCTGCTGTAGATGTGTCAAACTGCGTTTACAGGTTGGAAAGGGCTACACTTTTGAAAGCATCAAAAAAGCTCAATTACCCTGTCCCACATACGCAAAACTACAGGAGGAAACTTTGAAAACAATTAGGCAAAACTAAGGAAAATATCTATATAACAATGTATAATTATTGAATAGAATTGAAAACATTGTGGCAAAGGCAGAAACAGAGCATTATCAGCAAATTTTCCTTTTGCCGCAATGATTTCTATTGAAGATGCGTCTACATGTAGGAAAAGGGTAAATGCTGATTTTCCGTTTTTTATCACAGCGACCAGTACAACTAACAAATCTGCAGCGGACGATTTCGAAAACATTTAGACCAAACTTGTAAAGTCTTTATAAACGAAAAGTGTAATTATTTGAGGCAAAAGGAGAAATTGCTTCAAAAGTCATCTGCTCCAGAGGTGTCAAAAATCATCTACAAGAGGGAAACAGGTTAAGGCGCAAAAGCGTAAGACATTCCTGAATTATCTATCAACTAGTATTTTATTTTCTATTTTACAGAAAATGCGTAAAAATATGAAAAAACAGAGGAAATTGTGGAAGAAAGAACATTTTGATGTCGAGAGTAATGAATCGGAGTTACCGATAGGTGGAGGTCATTACTATCCAAACAACATCAACCCAGACGACTGTGATTGTGATGATGATCGGAGACGAAAAGACGACACTATACATCTGCCTCCTGAACTCAGGTATCACAATTTAAACCCTTTCTCACACATAGATGTATTTATCGCATCTGTAGCAGACAACTTTTGAAATATTGTGGCCAAAGTAACATTTTCCCCTTTTGAATTCTGAGTCTTTTTTAGCTCACCTGAGCACCAAGTGCGAGGTGAACTATTGTGATCGCTTTTTATCCGTCTGTCCGTCCATTCACTTTTTGCTACAAATAACTTCTTCTCCTAAACCAATGGATTTATTTCATAATAATCTTATAGGAATATTACTTAGGTGGTCCTCTTTCAAAGTTGATAAAATAATTTAATTCCATGTAAAACTTTGGTTGCTGCGGCATCAGAAAAAGGGAAAATTGGCAAAACTTTAAAAATCTTCTTGTCCAAAAGTAGTGGTCCGATTTAATAATTATTTGGCACAAATGTTCCTTGGGAGACCCTTTTCTAAGATTGTTCAAATTATTCCAATCCATTGAAAAATATGGCCAACAGGGGGCAGAGCTTGTTGTGAGGGACCCTGTACCAAGATTGTTCAAATTATTTGGATCCAATAAAAAACATGACCTCTAGGGGTGGGGCTTGTTTTCCTTATATGTGCATTGTAAAAAAATTAAAAATCTTCTTGTCCGAAAGTACTGGCCCGAAATAACTTGGCACAAATGTTCCTTGAGGGACCGTTGAAAAACATGGCCTCTAGGGTGTTGGGCTTGTTTTCCTTATTTGTGCATTGTAAAAACTTTAAAAATCTTCTTGTCCAAAAGTACTGGCCTGAATTAAAAATAATCTGGCACAAATGTTCCTTGAAGGTCCTTCTTCCAAGATTGTTCAAATTATTCAGATCCGATAAAAAACATGGCCTCTAGCGTGCGGGGCTTGATTTCCTTATATGTGCATTGTAAAAACTTCTTAGATTTAATTAAATCATGTGAGCTATATAGGACCATCATGGTCCTCTTGTTGTCAACAACACCCCATAATTACACTAACATTTCTGGAGGTTTTCCATATCTTTGTGAAGATGGTTTTTTTGAAGTCTTTTGCAGATTTATTGTAACTGACAAAGGGTTAAAATGATAGAAATACATTTATGTAAACGGGTTTTATGAGGGACAAGATTTATGCAGTGTTGGAAAAAGTAACTGCACTGCTTAAGTAATGTCCTCCTCTTTCCATGATGTTTTCCAAAGTTGTTTCCTGCATTTGCATCAGAATTTTTCTATCAGATTTGATGGTCAATTCACACTCAATCTAGGTGGAGTGCCCATGGGCAAGGCACATTTTCTAGCTTAGTACTGGTTTGTTTACCCAGGGATAATGAATGAGTGAACTGTTGCCGTGATATAACTGAAATAATGTTGAAAACGGCGTAAAACTCCAATAAAACAAACACACTCAATCTAGCATGGATAAATCTCAATCAATCTAGTCTATTTATAGTACCATGGGTTGACTGCAATAAATCTCATGAATTTTTATTAACATGGATAAATCACTACCAATTAATCTATTTATAGTAATAGGGATAAACTGCAATCCATCAAATCTATTTTTAGTAACACGGATGAAGGTATTTTTGGAGACGATGATGCAGATTCCCGTGAAGAGGTCACGCTAAATCGATATCAGAGCCCCTGGGGAGGGAAGAAACGTAACTGCAATCATTCGGAGCTGAAATGTACGATACAAGACAATAACCACTGGAAAACCCCGCCCCAATGGACATGTAAGTTTATTTAGGAGTATTGATTGTCCTGATTGTTTCTAACCTTTCGTTCATAAAGCCAGGGGTTGTGAGTTTTAAACCCGGCTTGGCCAACTTTCTTCCGACTATTGACAAAAGTCAATGCGACATGCGTCAATCATCTTCCACCAATGGGCTAAGTATATGTGGAAAAGCAGACTGTTGCTTTGGAAGATTGTTGTGTGGAGTACTGGTGTGAGAAAACCAGGAAATGCATGAGTAGGTGAACTGGCCGCCATGATATAACTGAGAAATTGTTAAAAACGGCATTAAACCCCAATCAATCAATTGTTCATGAAGATGGATTTGATACAGCAGCAGAGGAATTTTTAAAACATTATGGCAAACAGAGAAATTCCTCATGATTAGCAATTTCTTCTTTTGACACAATTGGTTCAACCCTATTTGATAAATGTACTTTCGTTTTTTTTGCCTAGACCTTTTCAAAGTCATCTATCATAGATATGTAAGATAGGATGAGCATGTCTGGTTGGTAAGGGCTCGATCTCTATATGGCGTTTTTGTTTGGTAAGACAGATTTTTACATAGCCTGTTGGTTATGATTGATTGTAATAATGCATGATTGTTGAGTGCATATCAACAGGTTTAACCCTTTCCCTCATATAGACGCTTTCTAACGCCTCTGCAGCAGACGGCTTTTTGAAAACATAGTGGCAAAATAAGAAATTGCACAAAACGTGCAATTTCTCCTTTTGCCACAATGTTTTCCTCTTTTTGTCATAGGTTATCCATTCAATTATGGAGATTTTCTGTTTTTTGACAAAATACGTTTAAAGTCGTCTGCTGCAGAATTGCCGTATGAGGGAAACGGTTAACCGAAAAACTGAAATAGAGATGTTCTGTATCAAGTCCCATCCTGAGTTGTCAAATCGAGGGCTTGGCGTGAAACAGTTGTATCTAAAATTGGTATTTTTTTACCAAGGTTAATCACCTCGCCATAAAGTCTTTATAAGCGTTAAATCACTTTTCTTGGTAAACAATGTAAATTTAGGTGCCATTGCTCGTTCTGAGCAATGGCACCTAAATTTGCATTGTTTACAAAAGGGTCAAAATTGCCCCTAAACCAGGGTTTTCAAAATAGGTTTTAAGTTACAACCGTTTCACGCCAAGCCCTCGAAATGATCATAACAATACAGGTACTGTGTTAGTGGAAATACTATATCAGCAAACTTTTTCAAGACGCGAAACTCACCAACATTCCCCTCCCCACTACTAGGTTTAATACTTGGTTTATTGTTTCAGATGGGCCATTTTGTTACTGCACGAACGCCAACACCAACACATACTGGTGTCTACGTACTGTCAACGAGACGCACAACTTTCTGTACTGTGAATTTATCGACAGTTTTCTCAACTATTACGACCTTTTGACTGATCCTTATCAGGTATTATTTTAAATATTTATCACCTCCCATATACAAGCCCGCCTTGGGTGGGTGAGGTTGCAGGTTCGATCCCCGGCCGCGTCATACCAAATTCTTTAAAATGGTAGTAATGGCCGCCCTCTTTGGTGCACAGGGTTGCGGGGTTAGCATTATGACTGACTGGCTGGTGTCAGGATAAATGGACCAGTATAACTTATCCAGGAAATGCCGTGATAAAACTGAAAAATTATTGGAAGCGGGGTAAAACACCAAACGATCAATTCAACCCACATACATGCCCTTTCTTAGGCTTCTGCTGCAGACTGCCTTTTTTGTCACAATGTTTTTAACTTTCAACAAGTGCACTTTTATTTATAGAAATTTTTCACATGTCCATGCTAAAGATTTAGATGGACATGGATTCTTGAAACCCCTCGTTGACAAATTGGCAAACAGTGCAGAGCCAGATTAGACTGCATGGATGTGTTGCATCTATACTGGTCTCAAATACCTTGTAGGGAATATCTTGTGTGAGGTAATATTAGTAACCAGGCTATCAGGAAAGTTTAAACAGATCCTGTCATCAAGTAGTGTGCTGTTATGGTAAATAGAGTCATTTTTTTACGTAAAGTTATGTAACATAAAATTAATCTGGTGTTTTAACTTCTAACACTTTCCCACATACAGCAAAACTGTAGCAGACAACTATTGAAATTATCTATCTAAAAATAAAACTTAAATTAATGAATACAGTTGAAATTATAGCGTCAAAAGGAGAAATTGCTTTGATCAATTTCTCCATTTGACACTGATGATTTCAAAAGTTAGTAACTGTTGTCAGCTGCAGAAGCGTCAAAAGTTGTCTGCTGCAGATGAGTCAAAAGCTGTCTGCTCCAGATGAGTCAAAAGTTGTTTCTATGTAGATGTGTCTTAATGTGGGAAATGATTTATCCCTTTCCCACATACAAAGAATTTGCAGCAGACGACTTTGAAAACATTTAGGCAAAAACATGGAAAATCTCTATAAATGAAAGTATCATTACTGAACAAAGTTGAAAACAGTGTGGCAAAAGAAGAAATTGCTTGTTTTGAGCAATTTAGCCTTTTGTCACGATATTTTCTAAAGTCGTTTGCTGCAGAGGCGTCAGAAAGCGTCTGTATGTGGGAAAGGGTTATACAGGAATGCTATCCCATGTGATATTTGCCATATAACAATAAACTGACCCACTAGGCTTGTGAATTTATATGTGTACAACTATCATTGTGTAAAGACTTTGTGTACCAATGATCAATGGTAAATTAACTCATTTTTCTTTACCTGGCACAGTAAAATTTACACTAGACTAAATACTTTCATGGAAATTTTCCACTTTGAGCTGTCAATTGAGGGGCTCTGAGTTTGAACCCCAGCTCGACCAAAATTCTTTCTGACAATTGGCAAAAGTCGGGTTATTCTACTTCCATCAAAAGCCTAATGGTCTATGTGAAAAGACTGTTGTGTGGAGTACTGGTGTGGGAAAACCAGAAAACACATGAGTAGATGAACTGGCATAATATGATTGAAATATTGTTGAAAATCGCAGTAAACCCTGATTTATTAATGAAATGCTCTTGACAATTTGTATTTTATTACAGCTTTCAAACACAATCAAAACCTTGAACTATGGAGTGATGCAACAGCTTCATGAACAACTGACAGAACTGCGCCGATGTGAAGGTTTCAAAGCGTGCAATAAACATAAACCAACTTCTGGTAATGTACATTGTTAATTACAAGTCAATAATTTTTAACCAGTCTAAATATCATTCTCACTCTTAAGTTTCCATTTGTAACAACTACTGATTGGCTAAAGGAACATTATGTTATTTTAGATTTAAATTTACCTTTTCCCACTTGCAGACCCCACTGTAGGGGACGTCCTTTGAAAACATTGTGATAATAGAAGAAATTGCTCATAAGAGCAGTGTTTTTAACTCTAAATCGTTATACTAATTTATTTATAGGGATTTTAATGTCTTGGCATTTATATTTAACTCTACCAAAGGCAATTAAAGAATTTTGCAAACAATGAAGATTCATGTAAGAAGGCTCGTTATGAGCTCTGTCTCCTGAAATCTGCATTGTTTACCACTTAGACATTAAATTTACCAAATGTCCTGTTGGACGAAAAATGGAGAGGTCCAATTCTCAACATGGAAAATTCGATTTTGTGAAATTCGGCAGTGAAAGAGTTAAAGGGTTACCCTTTCCCTCATACGACAAATCTGCAGCAAACGATTTTGAACATATTTTTTCAAAAAATAGAAAAATTTTGTCACTATGTTTTCAAAAAGCTGTCTGCTGCAGAGGCGTCAGAAAGCGTCTATATGAGGGAAAGGGTTAAGAGGATTCTTTATACACCTTCTGAGGAGTGACTTTGTCCTGTATTATTTGTGGGAAACTGAAGCAGACATGGTAACTGATATACATGTTTTGATGTCTATGTAAAATAATTAAGTTAACCCATTACTTCACATGGCTTTTCATATGTCGTCTGCTTCACAATCATCAGGCGAGAAATTTCACAAATCTAGAGAACTGAAAGAATTATATTGATAAAGAGTTGAAAATATTGCAACAAAGGGTGAAATTGCTCGTTTTGAAAATGAAATGTTTTCAAAAGTCGTTTGCAACAGCAGGCGTCAAATGTCGTCTGTGTGAAGTTATGGGTTAAGACTGTATAAAACTCACCTCTGTATTTTTGTCTTTGACAGTGAGTGCAGAACGTAAAAGAAGAAGACGACGGCGACGAAAGGTCAATCGACATAGACAAGTGAAAAAACATAGACATTAAAAATGTTTAGTTTCTGTAGTTACGCAATTTTTTTTTAAAATAGGTCTAGTCCCTTTCTCTCATGATTCCTAAAATGTAATCACTTAACCCTTTCCCACATACAACACATCTGCAGCAGACGACTTTGATAACATCTTGGCAAACTGAAAAGAGTTGAAAACTCTGAGGCAAAGGGAGAGATGGCTACATCAGAAAGCTTCTATATGTGGGAAAAGGTTTTTTAACCCTTTCCCTCATATAGACGCTTTCTGACGCCTCTGCAGCAGACGGCTTTTTGAAAACACAGTGACAAAAGAAGAAATTGCACAAAACGTGCAATTTCTCCTTTTGCCACAATGTTTTCCACTTTTTGTCATAGGTTATCCATTCAATTATGGAGATTTTCTATGTTTTGACAAAATACGTTCAAAGTCATCTGCTGCAGAATTGTCGTATGAGGGAAAGGGTTAACCTAACCATTATGGCTTGATCAATCTCAATTTTAAATGACTTCATCCGGATATAATCCACTGTCATTTTGTCAATAGTCCATGTAGAAAAAAAGAAGAACAACAACAACATTGAGGGTCTCAAATGGTGTTCTGATGCAGACAGTTCAAGCATCTGGAAAAGGGACTTGAGAATCATGAGCAACGAGGGTCTATGATTGTTTGTTATTTGAGTGATATCTGGCAACAAAGGATCTTGACACTTTCCGACAATTCAGCTTTCAGACGAAATGTGGAAACGTTTCTCATATTGAGCCGTTTCTTGTTTGCCACAATGTTTTCAACACTGTTTAATGTTTTAATCATTATGGTGATTTTTCAATATGTTTGCAGTCATCTGCTGCAGATTTGTTGTATGTGGAGGAGACGGTTAATGCACTTTTCATATAAATAGTGACTGTTGTCAGTCAAACTGTTCATACAATACACAGGTTACAATAATGAAAGGGTCACATGGTCAGGCGAACTGGCTGCCGTGATTTAACTCAACAACTTTTGAAAACGGTGTTCAACTCGAATTAGTCAATTCACATAGTAATAGCAGTACAATGGGCATTATATTACATCATATACCTTTTTATGCCTCCTTATCAATTAACCTAATTCTTTTCCACATACAACAAATCTACAGCAGACGACTTTGAAATCATCTAGGTGAAAATTAAGTTAATTTCTTTTGAAGAGAGTTAAAAACATTTTAGCAAAAGATGAGAATGCTCATGATGAGCAATTTCTCCTTTTCTCGTGATGTATTCAAAAGTCGTTTGCTGTTGAGACATCCGAAAGCGTCTACATGTGGTGAAGGATTAAAGTTGGTTTTCTGCTGCAATTTTGTCAAAATGCATCTGCTAGACTGCTAGTGTGAAAGGGTTTACAAAACATGCTAGGCCAGTATACTATTTTGTGTATAAGTGTTAAAAATGTGTTGTACATGTACATACTTTTGTTGTCCTTGTTAATTCAACTGTCACACAATGAATAAATAACAATGTCAGTTTACTATTATAGTTCTGTGTCAACTGATCTTTCTGTTTATTCATTATGTATAACATCGATACACTGCTGTTTTATATTTCCCTATATTTATACATGTTATTGTATCATGAGCGATAGAATATTGAAATTGAATTGAATTGACTGAACGGACAGTTCATCCAAGAATATTTCTGACTTCTTGTATTAACCATTTCCCTCATACAGACGCTTTCTGACCTCTCTCAAGCAGACGACTTTTTGAAAACATAGTGACAAAAGAAGAAATTGCACAAAACGTGCAATTTCTCCTTTTGCCACAATGCTTTCTGACTTCTCTCCAGCAGACAACTTTTTGAAAACATAGTGACAAAAGAAGAAATTACTCAAAACAAGTAATTCTTTTGCCACAGTGTTTTCCACTTTTAGTCATGGGTTATCGAGCCAATTTCTATTTTGTTGACAAAATAAGTTCAAAAGTCTGCTGAAGATTTGTCATATGTCACTATGGCAAATGGAGAAATTGCTCATTATGACCAATTTCTCCTTTTGCCACAATGTTTTAAAAAGTCGTCTGCAAGTGGGAAACAGTTAATTTAAATTGACAAACTCAGATAGGACAGTCAGTATTGTCTGTATTGATAAGGGCTATCAATCTCAGGGTTGCGAGTTTGAATCCAATGATTGACAAAAGTCATTGTTTGCCTTCCCCATGGGCTAAAATGTATAAAAGTTTAAATATTTGGAAAAGGTAGCCAACTGCCAAGAAATAATTTTTTTGTCAGGAAAACAACTTCAAAAATTGAATCTAATAGTCAATCAATTAATCAATTAATTCAATCAATTAACCAATTAATTCAATCAGTTAATTCAATCAATTACCAGTAATCATTAAATCACTTCAATCAGTCAATCAATTTTAAATATTGCAAAAATCAACACATTAGATAAAAGTTTTAGTATATATGTAATATACGACCCCCATCAAATGAGAACCGACCTTCAGGGACGATGCTACCAGTGAAGACTCAGATCAACATATGAGCAGTCCTGCGAGAAAACTGCCAATGTGCACTCTGCGTAAATTATCAAACTGGATCAGCCTGCACAGTCTGCTCAGACTGATCCAGGTCGACTCATTCCATCTTAGGTGGATAGAGGTATAGAGTAATGATTCCTGTAACAGAAAGTCCACAGGAGGCGAAAAATGTCTATACGGGTAAGCCTGTGCGGCATGCTTAGGCCGATCCGGAAAGATACTTTATCGCACAATGTTGGTTATCTCGCGGGACGGCTCATATGTCTTCTTGCGGCCTGGCTCATATTGCTTTGTTATAGGATGTCTTTCATCATCAACGCTTTAGTATTGTTTATTTTGTTTTTATTCTGTACATTTTTTTTTTCTCTTGTGTTTTATATACAAACAATTTGTGATATTTATACTTTGTACTTTTTTATCTCGTCATCATCAACGTTTTGTTAACCCTTTCCCTCATATAAACGCTTTCTGGCTTTTTGAAAACATAGTGACAAAAGAAGAAATTGCACAAAACGTGCAATTTCTCCTTTTGCCACAATGTTTTCCACTTTTTGTCATAGGTTATCCATTCAATTATGGAGATTTTCTATTTTTTGACAAAATACATTCAAAGTCGTCTGCTGCAGAATTGTCGTATGAGGGAAAGGGTTAAACCTTTACCTGATACAGAAAAGCCTGCAGCAGATGACTTTTTAAAAACATTGAGGAAAAAGCAGAAACTTAATACCGTTGAGTGAATATCTATTTTTCCCACATATTTTTTTTTAACTCTGTACTACGTTTAAAAAAGCAACTTTACTGATATTTTCGAATGATCCTCTAATGTTTACAAAGCAGAAGAAATCATAATAATTATCAGTTAACCCTTCCCCTCATACAGACGCTTTCTGACGCCTTTGCATTAGACAGCTTTTTAGAAACATATTGACAAAAGAAAAAATTGCTCAAAATGAGCAATTTCTCCTTTTGCCACAATGTTTTCCACTTTAAATCATAGGTTATCCATTCTATTATAGAGATTTTCTACATTTTGACAAAATATGTTCAAAGTCGTCTGCTGCAGATTTGTTGTATAAGTGAAAGGGTTAAAAAGCAACTTTACTGATATTTTCAAATGATCCTCAAATGTTTCCAAAGCAGAAGAAATCATGATAAGTATCAGTTAAAGGCCAACCCTTTCCCACATACAAAAATCTGCAACAGATGACTTTGGAAACATATAGGCAAAAACATACGAAAAGTCTCTATAAGTGACAGTTCAATTATTGAATACAAATTTTTTGCAACACTGTTTTCAAAATTGCCTGCTGCTGATTTGTCTGCAAGTGGGAAAAAGATGAACTTTGAATACTGTCATTTTGTTTATGCAAATGAGGCGGGTCAACTTTACAAGATAATACTTGCCAATGATAAGCTTTTTCTTCTTTTGTCAACTTTGTTTCTAAATCATTCTCGTTTTATTGCTTCTTCATTTGTTTAATCCCACTTTAAAAATCCTTATTTGAAACTTAAAACCTAAGTTATATTTTAGACCATTCTTTTGATTACCCATAACAAATAGGGGTCTGGTTGAGTCATAAGAGAGAGATATTGATGGGAAATGACAGGTTTACTCCCACTTATTTAGTCCTCTGGGATTACTAGTTGGTCACCAAGGGATCATGAAGAAGTGTTCTGTCACAGTGATATAATTATCCATTTCCCGAATCCCGGCTCGGCCAACTTTCTTTCTGGTGATTGACAAAAGTCAATGCGACATGCGTCATTCGTCATTCCATCAATGGGCTAAGTCTATGTGGAAAAGCAGCCAGTTGCTTAGGAAGATTGTTGTGTGGAGTACTGGTATGAGAAAACCAGGAAATTCATGAATAGGTGAACTGGCCGCCGTGATATAACTGAGAAATTGTTAAAAACGACATTAAACCATCAATTATCCCTTTTCCACTTATTTAGGCATTTCATCGCATCTGCAGCGTAACTACTTTTGAAAACATTGTAGCAAAAAAATAAATTGCTCATGATGAGCAATTTCTCCTGTTTAAAGAGATTATTCATATGCATATTTTTGGCCAGATGTTTACAAAGTCGTCTGCTGCAGATTTGTTGTATGTGGAAAAGGGATAACTGTAATACTGTTGAAGTGGGTTCACAAATCCATTAAAACAAACAGATTAAAAATACAGTTATCAGATAATGCATTTAATTGTTGTTTAACTCTTTCCCTCATATGACAATTCTGCATCAGACGACTTTAAACATATTTTGTCAAAAAATAGAAAATCTCTATAATTGAATGGATTTATAACCTATGACTAAAAATGGAAAACATTGTGGCAAAAGGAGAAATTGATCGTTTTGAGCAATTTCTTCTTTTGTCACTATGTTTTCAAAAAGGCGTCTGCTGTAGAGGCGTCAGAAAGCGTCTATATGAGGGAAAGGGTTAACTCTTTTCCTCTTGCTGACAGCAGATTACTTCTTTGAAAACATTGTAACAAAAGGAGAAACTATTCATCATCATCATCAACATGAGCTATTTTTCCTTATGTCACAATTTTCCAGCTATGTTCAATACATGTACTTCCATTTACAGAGATGATCCACAATGTTTGTGTGGATATTTTCAAAGTTGTCTTCTGCAAATTTGTTGTATGCGGGAAAGAGTTAATTCAACCATCACCTTTATATAGAGTAATCCGACGAGGTGGAGTGGTTAGCGTCGGGGATTTGAAACCGGGTTTCCTGGGTTTGATACCATTCCGTGGCATGGCGGTCATGATGGAGTGCCCTTAGGCAAGGCACATTTTTTAGCCTAGTACTGGTTTGTTTACCCAGGGATCATGAATAAGTGAACTGTCGCCGTGATGTAACTAAAATAATGCTGAAAGAGGCGTTACATCCCAATAAAACAAACAAACAAACCTTGATATAGATGTCTTTGGATTCATTTGCGTTAAAAGATATTTCAAATCATTGTGGGGAAATGGAATTTTGCTCATTATGAGCAGTTTCTTCTTTTCCAACAATGTTTTCAGTTCTGTATCAAAATTTGATTTTTGTAAAAGTAACATTTCTTTAATCTGATTTTTGTCAAAGCAGTTGACTTTTGAAGTATCATTATATAAGGTAAATGTTAATTTTAATGTGAAAATATTGTGACAAAGATAATGAAAAATAAATACAAATCTACAAAATTATGGTGAGGTGATTTCGAGTGTTCTTCGTCTTCCATCCTTTGTGTTTAGTTTGATCGCCGCCTTGATACAGAAAACATGAGTGGCGGGCTTAACACGCTGGACTGTCAAATCCAGAGGTCTGGGGTTCAAGTCCCGGTCCGGGTTCTGGAAATTTAAGGGATGCTTTTAAGCGTCTCCCATTCAACTAGAGGTTAAGTACTGGTCACTTCCAGGGAAAATAACCTCGCGTGTATCGGTGCTATCTATACACCAGGCACGTAAAAGAATCGAGGAGTCTTTTCGGAAAGAGCTAGGGTATCGCACCCGGACTCCCTTGTATCTAACTTTGTCTGCTCGCCAAATAGTTAATTCTGCACGGCGAGGGTAAATAAAAAAAAAAACAATAAATAAATACGGGCAACATTCAATACCTCTGCAAACATTGTCAGAAAAGGGGAAATTGCTACTTTAGATGGTCAGTATCTTAGAACATGATAGATTGATTCATTGATGTGAGTTAATCGCCGTTTTCAACGATATTTCAGTTGTATCACGGCGGACAGTTCAACTTACGTTTGTGTCCGGGATTCTTCCACCTATACTCCAAACATCATTATTCCCAGGGAACTGTTTAACCCTTTCCCTCATATAGATGCTTTTTGACGCCTCTGCAGCAGACTGCATTTTGAAAACATAGTGACAAAAGAAGAAATTGCTCAAAACGAGCAATTTCTTCTTTTGCCACAATGTTTTCCACTTTTAAGTCATAGGTTATCTATTATCTATTCAATTATAGAGATTTTCCATGTTTTGACAAAATATGTTCAAAGTCGTCTGCTGCAGAATTGTCATAGGAGGGAAAGGGTTAACTTCCAACATAGACTATTTAACCCATTGATGGAAGAAGACGCGAGTCACTATGAATTGTGTTAACCCGTTCCCACATACAACACATCTGCAGCAGACGACTTTAAAATCATATGGGCAAAAATATGGAAAATCTCTACAAATGAAAACTTATATTGAATAGAGTTGAAAAAAGTGTGGCAAAAGGAGAAATTGCTCGTTTTGAGAAATTTCTTCTGTTGTAACAATGTTTCAAAAAGATGTTTGCTGCAGAGAGTTAGGAAAACCTCTTTATGTGGGAAAGAGTTAATCATAAAACAGAATGAAAAGGCTAGCCAGGGTTAAAACTTGTGGCCCCCGCCCTCATCTACAGCTTTTACCAGTAAATATCAGCCAGTCAAGATAGATAATTGCTGCTTAGTAGAAGTCCAATGAATATACCAAACTGGCTACTTAAACCCTTTCCCACATGCAGCAAATCGGTAGCAAATGATTGAAAGTATCTTGGCAAATAAATGGAAAATCTCCATAAATGAAAGGATAATTATTTATTCGAGTTGGATACAATGTGAGAAATTGCTCATTATGAGCAAATACTTCTCCTTTAACCATATTGCTCTTGAAAGTTATTTTGCTACAGATACTTCCAAACGTTGTCTGCAATTGAGAAATAAATAAAACAGTCATGATGATAAGTACAGGTAACTGCTTACAATAATGGCATTAAAAGTAATACCATAGGTTATCTCTACAGCACACCAAGTACATGCAGGGACGTAGATAAGAAGGATAGGCAACTCCACCTGTTATCTGGTTTAAAATATCACACATAGAAATAAAATTGTCCACATTTTCACATTTTGTAGCAAATAAAACTTTGAAGTCACATTTGGCACATAAACAAAAAATACATATTCTGAAAGCTTATCTACGTCCCTGGTACAGGGAACTGCTTACACTAATAGCCTAAAAGTAATACCATAGGTTACCTCTACAGCACACTTAGTACAGGTGACTGCTAACACAAATAACCTGTAAAGCAATATCATAGGTTACTTCTACAGCACACTAAGTACAGGGAACTGCTAATACTATAAAATAGCCCTAAACGTAATACCATAGGTTACCTCTACATCACTTAGAACAGGGAACTGCTTACACTTATAGCCTAAAGGTAATACCATAGGTTACCTCTACAGCACACTAAGTACAGGGAACTGCTTACACTAATAGCCTAAAAGTAATACCATAGGTTACCTCTACAGCACACTAAGTACAGGGAACTGCTAACACAAATAACCTGTAAAGCAATATCATAGGTTACCTCTACAGCACACTAAGTACAGGGAACTGCTAATACTATTAAATAGCCCTAAACGTAATACCATAGGTTATATCTACAGCACAATAAGTACAGGGAACTGCTAACACTAATAGCCTAAAAGTGATACCATAGGTTACCTCTACAGCACACTAAGTACAGGTGACTGCTAACACAAATAACCTGTAAAGCAATAGCATAGGTTACCTCTAAAGCACACTAAGTACAGGGAACTGATAATACTATTAAATAGCCCTAAACGTAATACCATAGGTTATATCTACAGCACACTAAGTACAGAGAACTGCTAACACTAATAGCCTAAAAGTGATACCATAGGTTACCTCTACAGCACACTAAGTACAGGGAACTGCTAACACTAATAACCCTAACAGTAATACTATAGGTTACCTCTACAGCACACTTAGTACAGGGAACTGCTAACACTAATAGCCCTAAAAGTAATACCTTAGGTTATATCTATAGCACACTAAGTACAGGGAACTGCTTACAATAATATCCTTTAACGTAATACCATAGGTTACCCCTACAGCACACTAAGTATAGGGAACTGCTAACACTAATAGCCCTAAAAGTAATACCATAGGTTACCTATACAGCACACTAAGTACAGGAAACTGCTAACCCTAATAGCCCTAAAAGAATACCATAGGTTATATCTATAGCACACTAAGTACAGGGAACTGCTTACACGAATAGCCTTTAACGTAATACCATAGGTTACCTCTACAGCACACTAAGTACAGGGAACTGTTTGCACTAATAGCCTTTAACGTAATACCATAGGTTACTAGGTTACCCCTACAGCGCACTAAGTACAGGTGACTGCTAACACTAATAGTCAAGTACACATGCTTGATCAGAAAAAAATATCCCTGCTTGATGATGGAAAATGTATCCTTGCTTGATCAGGGAAAAAGTAACTCTGCTTGATCATGGAAAAGGGAAATCTCTGCTTGATCAGGTAAAAAGTATCTCTACTTGATCAGGGGGAAAGTATCTCTGCTTGATCAGGTAAAATGTATTTCTGCTTGATCAGCGAAAAAGTATCTCTGCTTGATCAGTAAAAAGTATTTCTGCTTGATCAGGTAAAAAGTATCTCTGCTTGATCAGGTAAAAAGTATCTCTGCTTGATCAGGTAAAAAGTATATGTAAAAAGTATCTCTGCTTGATCAGGTAAAAAGTATTTCTGCTTGATCAGGTAAAAAGTGAAGAAATATCTCTGCTTGATCAGGTAAAAAGTGAAGAAATATCTCTGCTTGATCAGGTAAAAAGTATTTCTGCTTGATCAGGGAAAAGGAACCCCTGTGCGATGGGCCTATACAAGCTAAAAAGCTCGATCAGAGCAATTGGTCTGAATAATTTTATCATATTAAAAAGGATATATGTAAGAGGGAAATGATAGCATTCCACATAAGCCGATCAGTTTATACTTCAGATTTAATAAAAAATACGGTCTAAAGGAGGCTACTCAATTTCATTGAAGAATAAATAATTATAACAGTTAGCTCCCTTAGACCATAAATCATCGTGACTAAACTTTTAGTTTCATCCATCACCAAACAATTACATAGTTTATTCGTTAGGTAAAAATAAGACTTATTGCTTGATGCCTTTTTTTAATCATTTAATATTTAATTATGTTGAAAAAGATAACCCACGCCAGTACACACAGGAAAATAATGCAGCGAACCGTAAATGGTGCGAAAAGGGAAAGTTTTAACCAAGGGAAATAACTCGTACTTGTCGGATGTCATCGATAAATGAATTTTGTAAGCATATTTTCTATAAGATTCTAATTTCTACCGTATTTAATCGATCTTTTCCAAATGTATTGCGGCAATTATAGTGGTTTATTAACAAAGCTTGTAACAAAATAAAAGCAATTACTGCACCTTACATTGTGAATGCATTTGAAGAAGATTATCATAATTTTTTTAAGTAATCGTGTTTTCGGATTGTTTTCATATTTCGGATATAAGGAAAATTGTAAATTTTGTCAATTAATGAAGCGTTTTCTTAATACTTTCTTGCAAATATACAACTTTTTACACTTTTGCAGCAATGAATATTTGGAAAACATTGTTGGAAAAGGAGATAGTTTTAATATTCTTCATGCTTGTGATTAATAATGTGAATGTGATTGAATTGATGGATTATGGAGATATGCTATAATCTATCTAACTTAAACTATGGAGTATTGAGGTTTCGGCGATAATTTGATCATTAATTATAAAGTGTATATATATTGATTTGATATCATTAATTAACAAGATTATCGTAAAAGCATTTAAGACAACAAACAATTCAATTATATTTTGAAATTTTAGTATCTTAAATGTATTTTTACCTTGACTATACTTGGGATTCTTATTTACCATTATGACCCGAATCTGTAGACAAGAGAAGATAACTCTGTCAAGGATTTTTGTGTCTACTGGTGGGAAAGGTTAACCCTTTACCTCATACGACAATTCTGCAGACGACGACTTTGAACATATTTTGTCAAATAATGGAAAATCTCTATAATTGAATGTATAACCTATGACTAAAAGTGGAAAAACATTGTGGCAATAGGAGAGGCGTCAAAAAAAGCGTCTATATGAGGGAAAGGGGGACCAATTTCACATTTTGCTACAATGTTTTCAACTCGATTAGAGTGTAGATAATTAATAAGTTTTATTTTTTCTATAAATATAAAATGGATTATTTTAAAGTTGTCTGCTTCAGATCTGTTGCATATGAGAAAGGGTCAAGAATATTGAATACTTGCAATGTTTTTGAAGATAAAATAAGGACTTTTGGATCATTAGCCCTCTCCCACATGCACCAAATCCACCACAGACGACTTTGAATGTCATTAAATGAAAATGTAATGAATGAATAGAGTTGAAAATATGGCAAAAAAAGTGAAATTGCTCATAAAATGTTTTGATTCATTCAACACTTTTTTCAATGTCTGTTTGCTGCAGATTCATCAAAATGCACATGCATGAGGGGAATTGGATATATATAGACAACTATTCTAGAGTTCTGTAAACCTGATATAATTGGGAAGCATTTAACCCTTTCCCTCATACGACAATTCTGCAGCAGGCGACTTTGAACATATTTTGTCAAAAAATAGAATATCTCTATAATTGAATGGATAACCTACGAGAAAAAGTGGAAAACATTGTGGCAAAAGGAGAAATTGCACGTTTTGTGCAATTTCTTCTTTTGTCACTATGTTTTCAAAAAGCTGTCTGCTGCAGAGGCGTCAGAAAGCGTCTATATGAGGGAAAGGGTTAATCAGTTTTTAAAGCTATGAAAATCCCCTCAATGGTGCAGAGGTAGAGCGTCAGCTGTGGGAGGTTGCAGGTTCGATTGACGACCCGATCAAAACAATGACTTTAAAAATGGTGTTAATGGCTTTCTGTCCTTGGCGCTCAGGATTGTGGGGTTAGCTTTATGACTCACGCACTGGTGACGAGATGAATGGTCCAGAAGTAACTGATAACTTATCCAGGAAATGCAGTGATATTTATATTAACTAAATAGTTAACTATGTTGAAAGCACCATAAAACACATTAAAAACCCTGCTAAACAAACCAACCAGTTTAATAATTGAATTCCGTCTTATTCTATTGCAGGTCAAGGGCTGACCAGTGAAGATCAGCCCGACAAGATGGACATCCTGACGCTGGAAACCCATGCAAAAGATCTGCTCATCTACTTGAACGAGTTATACCTCGGAAAGTCTCTGTGTGACGTGCACATCAGGTCGGAGGATGGCGTCTATTTTCCGGCTCATAAGATCGTCCTGGCGTCGTCCTCTCTGTACATCTATCAGATGGTCATGTCAAACCCGGAAACAACACAAATTTCCTTGAGTACTTATCCTTCATTCAATCTTAGATTTTGGATCCGTTTAAGCTCGTCAGTTTTCCGAAGGAAAAAGTCTGGCTATTGTAATACCCTTGGCATCGTCCGCGTCATCCCATTACAAGGCATTACCGGGTGTCAACTCTGGGGGTTGGTGGGGTACACATTCTTGATAATGATTGGCTTATTTCTAGACTACCCACTGATAATTCCCATTTTCCATAATTGACAGTTAATCAAACACAATGTCTTCAGAATAACAACACACTATTTCAACTGGATGTATACGGCATATGTTTTGATTGTTATTCTGGCAATATAATTCACTAATGCCCCTTTTTCGATTCAGAAAAAATAAAACAAGCGTTGGGGAGTGTTCTGCGGCACTCTTGTTATCTAATCTATTGGAAGAGTTTTCAAATATTAAAAGGAAATGGGCAATTTTAGTTGGAAAAATGTCACAACGTCTCACTCTAGACATTTCATAACCATTTCATTGATTGTGATCTTTTTTAAACCTTATCCATTAAATTATAAAGATCTTCTATTTTTGTGACAAAATATGTTCAAAGTCGTCTGCTGCAGAATTGTCATATGAGGGAAAGGGTTAAGAGTCATCACCCTCGAAAAATTATAACTAGGACTTTGAAAATTAGGGAAGAATATTTTGTTTAGTTTTCCATATCAATGGTTAGAAGTTTTCAGTGGTCTAGATAAAGAAGAGTAAACTGGTATTTGCCATAATTATCTAATTTCTACCATTTTGATGATTTTCTTTTTTTGATGCAGTTAAAATTAGAAATTTCTTCTTTTTTCCTCATTGTTTTTAAAAAAGCCATGATCTGCTGCAGAGGTCTGACTGGCAGGATTATGCAGGCCAAATTTCTTTTCAAATTAAGTGTAATTTTAAATGTAATATTTGAAACAATCAAGTGCATACTTATGGCAAATTAGAATTAAGTTTAAACTAATTACATGTAGATCACCTGAGTTGAAGGGTTAAAGTGATCTATTCTGATCACTCTCTCTGTTGTCGTCGGTCGTTAACTTTCAGCTTTAAATGGCATCTCCTCCTAAACCACTGGACCAATTTTTGCTGTTTCATTTAAACCGCCTTGGTGGTGTAGTGGTCAAGAATCCGCCTTGGTGGTGTTGTGGTCAAGAATCCGCCTTGGTGGTGTAGTGGTCAAGAATCCGCCTTGGTGGTGTAGTGGTCAAGAATCCGCCATGGTGGTGTAGTGGTCAAGAATCCGCCTTGGTGGTGTAGTGGTCAAGAATCCGCCATGGTGGTGTAGTGGTCAAGAATCCGCCATGGTGGTGTAGTGGTCAAGAATCCGCCTTGGTGGTGTAGTGGTCAAGAATCCGCCTTGGTGGTGTAGTGGTCAAGAATCCGCCTTGGTGGTGTAGTGGTCAAGAATCCGCCTTGGTGGTGTAGTGGTCAAGAATCCGCCTTGGTGGTGTAGTGGTCAAGAATCCGCCTTGGTGGTGTAGTGGTCAAGAATCCGCCTTGGTGGTGTAGTGGTCAAGAATCCGCCTTGGTGGTGTAGTGGTCAAGAATCCGCCATGGTGGTGTAGTGGTCAAGAATCCGCCATGGTGGTGTAGTGGTCAAGAATCCGCCTTGGTGGTGTTGTGGTCAAGAACCCGCCTTGGTGGTGTTGTGGTCAAGAACCCGCCTTGGTGGTGTTGTGGTCAAGAACCCGCCTTGGTGGTGTAGTGGTCAAGAATCCGCCTTGGTGGTGTAGTGGTCAAGAATCCGCCTTGGTGGTGTAGTGGTCAAGAATCCGCCTTGGTGGTGTGTGGTCAAGAATCCGCCTTGGTGGTGTAGTGGTCAAGAATCCGCCTTGGTTGCGGGAGCTGGTGGGTTCTATCCTCGGCCGGGTCATACCAAAAGACTTTGAAAAGAAAATGGTGGTAATGGCCGCCCTCATTGGTGCTTAGTGTTGCGGGATTAGCATCATGACTGACTGGCTGGTGTCAGGATAAATGGACCAGTAGTACTAATAACTTACCCAGGAAATGCCGTAATATAACTAAATCTTTTTTTTTTAAAGCAAAGTAAATCACTGAACAAGCAATCAATCATTTACAGTGTCCACTCATTGCAGTTTCATTCCCACATCAAATTTCCCCTGATATTAGCAGTTACACAATTGCAATTATACTATCACTCAGGTGATCGATTAAATGCCATCTTGGCCCTCTTGTTAATTATACATTGATTGTGAAACAAGCTTTCAGCATTTATTAATCACACTTGATGTCTACTTCCTGAAGACTTAACAAATATCCGGCACTTGCACTGTTTGCTTGGAAAAATCCCAAAGTCAGAACCCGCTCATCACAGGATTTGAAACCAGGACCTTTGGTATGAGAGGGCAGGACTCTTTCACTGCAGCACTGATTAATGTTTTAACTCTTTCATACATGGCACATATAGATAGTGACACTTTCTGACACCTCTGCAGCGGCGGACGACTTTTGAAAATATTTTGGCAAAAAGCGATTTTGCCACAATGTTTTCAACTTTTTTCATTAATAATTCATGCATCAATAGAAAGTTTCTATGTTTTTGCCTAGATGTTATCAAAGTTGTCTACCGCAGATTTGCTGTATGTGGGAAAGGGTTAAACAATCAAATACATAGTTATACTTATTTAGAATGAATTTCAGAATTGAAGGTTTTTTTCATATATTGTATTTCACTTCAGCTCTTCCGTCCCATGTAGTACAGACTCTCATAGAGTTTATATATACTGGAAAGTTGATTGTACAACGATTCCAGTGGTTAGAAGTACAGAATGCTGCAACCTTCTTACAGGTAAAATAGCCCATTCCCACTTGCAGACGTATCTGTGGTAGACGACTTTTGAAAACATTGTGGCAAATGGAGAAATTCCCACAATGTTTTCAACAATATGCATTTAATAGTCATAATTTCATTAATATATAATTAACAAATTTGTGTTAAGATATCTATTTATAGATGTTTGCTGCAGATTTGGGCAAAACTATACAATTTCTGCTTTCGTCACAATGTTTTCAACAGTTGGCTGCAGCAGATGTTTTTTCAAGTAAGAAAGAGTTAATTCCTTTTGATGTGGGCGACATCTCACATCTCTAGCGCTGTCAACTTTTGAAAATATTGTAGGAAAAGAGAAGTTCTTCCACTGAGTGACACAATACTATGTCAAAACAGAGTTTTCATTGTTTTGCTTGTTTGTATGGGGTTTAACACCACACAGAGATTTAGAGAAGGGTGTTTTGCATGTTCTAAAATCCTTATTTGACCCTCTAACCCTACGTTGTGGGTACTCAAAAGAACGATTGTTTTGAGTACCCACAACATAGGGTTTCCTTTAATAATAACAGAGAAATTGTGGGGAAAAGAGCTTATCTGGCCCTCTGAGCCCACTTTCAACAATTTATATCACATCATTTCCTAGCATAGTTACCAGTACTACTGGTCCATTTATCCTGACATCAACAAGTCTGTCCTAATGTTCACTATGAGGTACAGCCATTACTACTATTTTCAACGATTTTTGTATGACCCTGAAGGGATTGTACCTGCGACCTTCCACACCCGAGGCTGATGCTCTTCCACTACACCATCTAGGTGGTCATAGTGTAGCACACAGGGGAGCAGTTGCTCTAAAAAAATCCCCTTTTGAAGCTTTACCATTGTTCAAGATATCTTGACTGACTAAATCAATTCTATGTTAACCGTTAACAGCATACTAGCGCTTAACCCTTTCCCTCATATAGACGCTTTCTGACGCCTCTGCAGCAGACGGCTTTTTGAAAACATAGTGACAAAAGAAGAAATTGCATAAAACGTGCAATTTCTCCTTTTGCCACAATGTTTTCCACTTTTTGTCATAGGTTATCCATTCAATTATGGAGATTTTCTATCTTTTGACAAAATACGTTCAAAGTCGTCTGCTGCAGAATTGACTTATCAGGGAAAGGGTTAAAAAGTATAAAGACCAATACAGGGGTGTTTAATTGCCATGTATATATAGAACCTCCGTTTAACGGCATACAGATACTTAATGATGGCTCTGCAGCAGACAACTTTTGACAAAAGTGAGAGAAAAAGAGAAAATGCTTTGTATGATGAGTTTTTCCTTTTGCCACAATGTTTTCAATTCTATTCAATATTTGTTCTTTCATAAATAAAGAGTTTCTATGGCTTTGACTTTTAATGTTTTCAAAGTTGTCTGCCAAGCCCCGAAAGCTCAATCGGTACTGATACGGGCTGTCAATCCAGGGATTTTTAGTTCTAACCCCAGCAAAATATCCGACGTTTGACAAAAGTCACTGTGACTTGTGTCATTCGTCTTCCACGAATGGGCAGTTAGTCTATGTCACTCATAATGTGTAAAAGCAGCCAGTTGCTTTGAAAGTGTGGGGTACATGAACTGGTGTGAGAAAGCCAGGAAACCCATGAGTGAACTGGCTGCTATGATAAGACTGAAAAATATTTGAAAACTGCATTAAACCCCCAAACAATCAATCAATCAATCAATCAAAGTCATATGCTACACAGATTTGTTGTATGTATGAATGGATTTATACCAAATTCTTTAAAATTGCTAGTAAAGGCATTCCATCCTTGGTACTCAGGCTTGTGGAGTTATGACTGCCTCGCTGATGTCATGATAAAAGGACCAGCAGCACTGGTAACCTACTGTACTCAGGAAGCGCTGTGATGTAACTGAAAAAAATAAATGTTGAAAGTGGCATAATGCACCAAATAAACAAACAGATACTATTTCGCGTATTTCCAGATGTACAACGTGTTGGACCTAATGAAGCGGTTTGAGCTTGGTGAAGTGTTACCTACGGAACCCGGCAATGCTAAAGACTCGAACACAACCAACAAACAGACAAGCAGCGTTACAGCAAAAAAATCTATTGCAAAGAATGTCGAGACTATGACGACCATTACTTTAATGTCTGATTGGAATGATGGTAACTATGTACCCCTCTTATCCCATCCAGATGTATTTTAACATTTCTGTTAACCCTTTCCCTCATATAGACACTTTCTGACACCTCTGTAGCAGAAGGCTTCTTGAAAACATCGTAACAAAAGAAGAAATTGCACAAAACATGCAATTTCTCCTTTTGTCACAATGTTTTCCACTTTTAGTCATAGGTTATCCATTCAATTATAGAGATTTTCCATTATTTGATAAAATATGTTCAAAGTTGTCTGCTACAGAATTATCGTATGAGGGAAAGGGTTAACCCTTTCCCACATACAACAAATCTGCAGACAACGACTTTGAAAACGTCTAGGCAAAAGCACAGAAAATCCCTTTAATTGAAAGAACAATGAATGCATAGAGTTGAAAACATGGTGACAAAAGGAGAAATTGCTTGTTTTGAGCAATTTCTTCTTTTGTCTCCATGTTTTCAAAAAGCTGTCTGCTTCAGAGGCGTCTATATGAGGGAAAGGGTTAAGTATGACTTATTGGAAAAGGAATCGTATGTATTTGTATTTAGCAATTCCTCCTTATTCCAAAATGTTTTTTTAATTATTTTAAATATCCCCTTTCCCTCATACGACAATTCTGCAGCAGACGACTTTGAACATATTTTGTCAAAACATAGAAAATCTCTATAGTTAAATGGATAACCTATGACTGAAAGTGGAAAACATTGTGGCAAAAGAAGAAATTGCTCGTTTCTTCTTTTGTCACTATGTTCTCAGAAAGCCTTCTGCTGCAGAAGCGTCAGAAAGCGTCTATATGAGGGAAAGGGATAAGTATACTTTCATTTTCCATGTTTTCCACCAAATGTTTTCTGAGTCGTCTGCTGCAGATTTGTTGTGTGAGGGTAAGGGATAATGCTTTTACACTTATTTATGATTAGACCCATTGCTGGTACATACCCTCAGCATTGACCTCGTTGTCTGTGTTGTCACAAAACATTAATCTTAACTAAAACACAGTTACACATTTTCAAATGAAACTTGGTACACATGTTCCTAGAAACAACACACATGTCTTTACCAAGTCACATTACTCTTGGTTTAATAATTATTCAGTAATGCACCATTTTCAGCTAAGAAAAAAACAGGCGATCGTTGGCATTCTCTCCACGGCGCTCTTTTGTAATGGTTAGATACCAAGGATCAATCCCCAGTCAGGTCATACCAAATACTCTGAAAATGTTTTAAGGGCTTCCCTCCTTGGGACTCAGGGTTGTGGGGATAGCATTATGACTGATGCATCGGTGTCTGGATAAATGTTACCAATAGTACTGGTAAACTACTCAAGAAACACACCCATGATACAACTAAAAAACTGGTGAAAATGAAGTGGCACAATATTTAAAAAAACACCCCAGAAAAAAACCCTACTTTGTTTGTCTTTCTTTCTGTTCATCCCTTAGGTTGTAATGATTAGTCACCAGCAAATCGAGGGCTTGGCGTGATACAGTTGTAACTAAAAACCTATTTTGAAAACCCTGGTTTAGGGGCAATTTTGACCCCTTTGTAAACAATGCAAATTTAGGTGCCATTGCTCAGAACGAGCAATGGCACCTAAATTTCCATTGTTTACCAAGAAAAATGATTTAACGCTTATAAAGACTTTATGGCGAGGTGATTAACCTTGGTAAAAAAATACCGATTTTAGTTACAACCGTTTCACGCCAAGCCCTCGAAATGTTCTTTGGAACATGGTTAGTTGAACTTACATTGAAAAGCTGCTAAAGATGGTTTTAAAGCTATCCCGCATACAATTGAAAACTCATAAGATAACTTCGAAAACATTTGGTCAAAATTATGGCAAATTTCTTCAGATGAAAGTATGAATATTTAATTAAATTCAAAACATTTTGGCATTAAAGGAGAATTTTTATACCCCCTTCGAAGAAGAGGGGGTATATAGGAGTCACTGTGTCGGGCTGTCGGTCGGAAGCCATATTTTGTCCGGCCTATTTCTTACAAACCACTGGGTCGAGTTCAATAACATTTTACATGAAGCTTCTATACCCAGAGGAGATGTGCATATCCTAAAGGTCTTAGAATTGCATGTTATTTTACATAGTTTTTGCCCTTTTACATATTAAGTTATGGTGTAGCTGAAGGTGCTGTTTTTTTTTTTTTATCTTCAGTGATAGTTCTAGTTTTAATATGCCTGCCTTCAAAGAAGAGGGGGTATATTGCTTTGAATATGTCGGTCGGTCTGTTGGTAGCCCTTAGCTTGTCCAATTGATTACTGGATAATGCTTGGACTACATTTGTCAAACTTGTCAAGGAGATCGGGCATAAGCAGCAAATAACCCTTATTGATTTTGAGGTCTTCCATTTAAAGGTCAAGTTCCCAGTGACCTTCAACACAAAAAGGGGGGTTGCATAATGTTTGACAAACATTCTATGATCTATTGTTGTAAGCTATTTCTTCTTTTTTCACAATACTTTCGAAAGTCGTCTGCTGCAGACTCATCAAAATGCATCTACATTTCGGGACATGTTGAATACATCTATGCAAAAATATGGTAAATATATATAATTGGAATTGTGACTATATTGAATATAGCTTAAAACTCTCCATTCAATAAAAAATTGTCGTTTATTTACAGGTACAGACGAGACTGACTTCAGTATGTATCGAGTCGTGAAAACCGAGAAAACAGAGACAGAGTCCAATAAAACACCTGAAGTCCTGATCAGAGACCCTGACAGTGGTCCTCTACCGAGATTGCGACCGCAAATTAGGAAAAACTTTTCAAACATGCATGCAGAATTTAATACACTGAACTATGAACCACCGAAAAAGAAGGAGAGAAAAACTACGCCAAAGAAAGAGGGTACGGAAACTGGAACACCACCGAAAAGGAAACCAAGACGAAAGAAGAGAAAGTATAAAAAGCGTGTCAATAAGTATGGAAAGGAGATGAGATACCGCTGCTGGTATTGCAGACAGAGATTCAAGTTATTGTACAAGCGCCATCGGCACATGTGCAAAAGTCACACACGACGGTATTACACTCGGCTTTACTCTGGATTTTCCCTTGAGAAATGTTTGCGTTTGAAAACGGGAACCCTTTTCTGCCAAAGTAGAATTGGTGCTAGAAAATTACACAAATGCACCTTGTGCCCCAGGAAGTTTTCGAGTTACAGTCTGTTTGCTTCCCATTATATTAAAAAGCACTTGTCCAAGTATAAACAGACTTGGTTCAATTACGTTTCGGAGCATGCTCAGAGGTTGCCCAGAAGAAACAAGTTGAAAAAGGAGTTTGAGTGCACAAAGTGTCCGAAATCGTTCATCTCGGAGAGTAACTTGGCCATACATTTCGAGCGATACCACTTTGACGAAAACGATAGATACCAGATGCATTTGCTTGATAGACTGAAGGTAAGTGACTAACTCTTTCCCACATATAGTACAGTAAATCGGCAGCAGACGACTTTGAAAATATCTTGGTAAAAATATTGAAAATCTCAATAAACGAAACTATAATTATTGAATAGAGTAAAAACATTGTGGCTAAAGGAGAAATTGCTAACTATGAGCACTTCCTTCTTTTGCCACAATGTTTTCAAAAGTTGTCTTCTGCGAATGCATCAAAATGTGTCAATAGGTAAACGCTTTCTGATGCCTCTGCAGCAGACAGCTTTTTGAAAACATAGTGACATAAGAAGAAATTGCTCAAAACGAGCAAATTCTCCTTTTGCCACAATGTTTTCCACTTTTAGTCATAGGTTATACATTCAATTATTGAGATTTTCTATTTTTTAAAAAAATATGTTCAAAGTCTGAAGAATTGTCTTATGAGAGTTAACTTTTCAGAGCTATATGTAGTATAGCATTTATATAAACTAGTAGTAGAGCAGGCCATCTCCTTTATTTTTATACGCCCACTTATGGGAACACCTGTAGCACCTTGGAGGTGAGCAGGGTCCACATGTCCGCTATCTAAGCCAACAGTGTTTTCATCCCATCTTCACCAAACTTGTTTAACATGTTTGTGGGAATACTGTCTTAGCTGAGTTTGATAAGAAGCAAAATGGTGCTAGGTGTTTTTAAATAATGGCCCTTTAGTTATCCAAATTTGGCCCTGAATTGAGTTAGTCTTATACACTCTTTAACTTTGACAATTCTTATCCCCTTTCTTTCAAACTTGCTGTGAACAAATATTGCAAGTTATGCTTCCCTGTCACCAACATTTTTGGCAATGTGAAAGGTTTTTGCCCCTTTTTGAAATATCAGACCCCAATATTTGTTCACTTGAAAGTCAAATGTTTTGCATCAAAATGTTTCCTTTGTTTGCTGCCGTTTTTAATTCAACTCTTTTGATAAAAAAAATCCAAACTTATAGATGTATGTCTCTATGTGATGGTCTGTTAACTCAAGAGATAAATTAGGTTTTCTGACGGGGTTTCAAAATGACCTGGTAGCCGGGTAAATTACCCGACTACTAAAGCCCCTTTACCCGGCTACTTTAAACAGAATTTCCTTTACCCCTACTGAGGGAGGACCCCCTGACCATTATTATCCTACTACTCTTGAAACAAAATGAAACCCCTGAGTTTTCCTGAAAAAGATGGATAAGAAAGAATTTTATTAGTTGACTATTAAAAGTATTATGAGAATATGACAGCTTTTGTACTCGCCCTGGCATCTGTGTAGGCGTCACATATTGGTTCAGGTTTTGCATGCAAGAACAAATATTTTCCCATAGCTCAGTTACTACTAGATGTATTGCATTGAAACTTTCAACAATCTTTTCAACTATTAGACCTATGTAAAAATGAAACCAAAGGTTTTTGATTTCCGTATGAGGTCGGGTAAACAAAATTTGGAATGTCTGTAGGAAAAGGTACAAGTTGACATTTATAAAATTGGTGGTCAGATCAGTAAATCTGCTCCATCTAATCAGAATCTATTAGTTATCTGTTAACCCTTTCCCTCATATAGATGCTTTTCGACGCCTCTGCAGCAGACAACTTTTTGAAAACATTGTGACAAAGAAGAAATTGCTCAAAACGAACAATTTCTCCTTTTGCCACAATGATTTCCACTTTTAGTCATAGGTTATCCATTGAATTATAGAGATTTTCTATATTTTTGGCAAAATATGTTCATATTCGTCTGCTGCAAAATTGTCGTATGAGGGAAAGGGTAAGGTCAATGTAAATCTTGATCAAACTTAGTGGATGCACAATATGAATATGATCTGTATCTTCACTGTTACAAATGTTAACCTGTATCTTTTTCAATGGATTTTTTAAACCCTTTCTTACATATAACAAATCTGCAGCAGACATCTTGGGAATAACATAGGCAAAAGTATGAAAAACCTTGAAATGAAATGAAAAGTATAATTGTGAGCAATTTCTCCTTTTTGCCACAATCTTTTCAAAATGTGTCTGTATGCGAGAGAGGGTTAGTCTATCATGTGTGTATGAGAGAGAGGGTTAGTCTATCATGTGTGTATGAGAGAGAGGGTTAGTCTATCATGTGTCTGTATGGGAGAGAGGGTTAGTCTATCATGAGTCTGTATGGGAGAGAGGGTTAGTCTATCATGAGTGTATGAGAGAGAGGGTTAGTCTATCATGTGTCTGTATGGGAGAGAGGGTTAGTCTATCATGAGTCTGTATGGGAGAGAGGGTTAGTCTATCATGAGTGTATGAGAGAGAGGGTTAGTCTATCATGTGTATGTATGGGAGAGAGGGTTAGTATAGCATGTGTCTGTATGGGAGAGAGGGTTAGTCTATCATGTGTCTGTATGGGAGAGAGGGTTAGTCTATCATGAGAGAGAGGGTTAGTCTATCATGAGTCTGTATGGGAGAGAGGGTTAGTCTATCATGTGTCTGTATGAGAGAGAGAGGGTTAGTCTATCATGAGTGTATGAGAGAGAGGGTTAGTCTATCATGTGTCTGTATGGGAGAGAGAGGGTTAGTATATCATGTGTCTGTATGGGAGAGAGGGTTAGTCTATCATGAGTCTGTATGGGAGAGAGGGTTAGTCTATCATGAGTGTATGAGAGAGAGGGTTAGTCTATCATGAGTGTATGGGAGAGAGGGTTAGTCTATCATGTGTCTGTATGGGAGAGAGGGTTAGTCTATCATGAGTGTATGAGAGAGAGGGTTAGTCTATCATGAGTGTATGGGAGAGAGGGTTAGTATAGCATGTGTCTGTATGGGAGAGAGGGTTAGTCTATCATGAGTGTATGAGAGAGAGGGTTAGTCTATCATGAGTGTATGAGAGAGAGGGTTAGTCTATCATGAGTGTATGAGAGAGAGGGTTAGTCTATTGTGTGTCTGTATTGGAGAGAGGGTTAGTCTATCATGAGTGTATGAGAGAGAGGGTTAGTCTATCATGTGTCTGTATGGGAGAGATGGTTAGTCTATCATGTGTCTGTATGAGAGAGAGGGTTAGTCTATCATGTGTCTGTATGGGAGAGAGGGTTAGTCTATTATGAGTGTATGCGAGAGAGGGTTAGTCTATCATGAGTCTGTATGGGAGAGAGGGTTAGTCTATCATGTGTATGCATGGGAGAGAGGGTTAGTCTATCATGAGTGTATGAGAGAGAGGGTTAGTCTATCATGTGTCTGTATGAGAGAGAGGGTTAGTCTATCATGAGTATGAGAGAGAGAGGGTTAGTCTATCATGTGTCTGTATGGGAGAGAGGGTTAGTCTATCATGTGTCTGTATGGGAGAGAGGGTTAGTCTATCATGTGTCTGTATGCGAGAGAGGGTTAGTCTATCATGAGTGTATGCGAGAGAGGGTTAGTCTATCATGAGTCTGTATGAGAGAGAGAGGGTTAGTCTATCATGAGTGTATGAGAGAGAGAGGGTTAGTCTATCATGTGTCTGTATGCGAGAGAGGGTTAGTCTATCATGAGTCTGTATGAGAGAGAGGGTTAGTCTATCATGAGTGTATGAGAGAGAGGGTTAGTCTATCATGTGTATGTATGCGAGAGAGGCTTAGTCTATCATGAGTCTGTATGCGAGAGAAGGCCAGTCTATCATGAGTACCACTGTTTTAATATTTCAGGAGAAAAGAGCTGATAACTCATGCAAGCTATGCGGGAAGTCTTACCGGTTCCGTTCTTCCCTGTCGAGACACATGGCACATCACCAAACCGACAAACCTCACCAATGTGCAATATGTGGAAAATTTTCAGCCTTAAGGCTGCGCTGAAGGAGCACGCCATAGTCCATGAGGGCGGGAAAACGTGTATATGCGCGGTTTGCGGTAAATGTTACAAACACAGACAGAGTTTACGACGTCATATGACGGAGCACGATCCCGACAAGAAAGTCTACACGTGCTCCATATGTGGCAAAGTTTATGATCGAAATGATAAGTTAGTGACACATCTTAGAACCCATGATTCGTTGCGTGATGTGCTGGCGCCACCTGCTGGTATTCATACCCTCCTGTTACATCAACTCTAGCCCCACCCCATCATCCTCATCCCCATCCACACCCATCTCATATGGGCCCAGTTGGTTCCCTACCGCCTCAACTTGGGTTTTTGAATTCAATCATGAATAACCAGTGTTAAGTATGTTCTCTTTAACCTGCAGCAGTCGACTTTTAAAACATTTTGTCAAAAATATTGAAAATTTCTTTAAATGAAAGGATATTTATTAAGTTGAAATCATTGTGGCAAATGGAGATATTGCTCATTATGAGTAATTTCTTTATTTGCCACAATGTATTTAAAAGTCATCTGCTGCAGAAGCGTCAGAAAGTGTCTCTATGAGGGAAAGGTTTAAAAGATAAATTGAATGATTGAAAAGGACCTTCTGACGATTTTGGGCCATATACAATGTAGTTAAATTGGCTGTGTCTAACACTTTTGGGTCTTATAGACACTGCGTTACACTTACAGCATCACAAATAAGGGTATTGGTGTAAAACTAATGGGGCAATTTCTCCTTTTTGCCAAAATGTTACAAAACTTGTCTGCTTCATGGGCTAGGTTAACCCTTTCCCTCATACGACAATTCTGCAGCAGACGACTTTAATTTTTTTTTGTCAAAACATAATAAAACAATCTCCATAATTGAATGGATAACCTATGACTTAAAGTGGAAAACATTGTGGCAAAAGGAGAAATTGCTCGCTTTGAGCAATTTCTTCTTTTGTCACTATGTTTTCAAAAAGCCGTCTGCTGCAGAGGCGTCAGAAAGCGTCTATCTGAGGGAAAGGGTTAAAGTGGGTCATTCATTATATTAGCAATACATTATGTTTCAAAATGAAAATATCATTTGATTGTGAAATAAAATATTTATCATGTGATATATGGTAAGGTAAATACATTAACACCCAGTATGAATATTTTACTCCATTTCAAGTTCCCACAAAAATGAACTCTCCACTCACATACTACAAATGTTCAGTAGACAACTTTGTAAACATATGGCAAATATTCCCACAAATTTCTATAAATGAAAGCAAAAAATATTAAATGGAGTTGAATACATTGTGGCAAAAGGGAAATTGCTCATAATGTTTTCAAAATTCATTTGCTGCAGAGGCATTAAAAAGCGTCTGTATGTGGGAAATGGTTAAGTAAATAATTGGGAGTAATTTATTTTATATTACCCAAAAATTGTAAGATGTTCCTTTTAATGCCTAGCTGCGAGATGAAACTATTTATTTCACTCATTTAAGTATGTCATCATTGTTATGTTTATTTCACTCATTGAAAGTACCCAAATTACAATTTTATTTAGATAAGCAACACATCACTTCATACTAAGTTTGCGCACATTTTAAATACAATACTTAAACCAATGTTTGAGCACTGGAAACGACTTAACCCTTTCCCTCATACAGACGCCTTCTGATGCCTCTGCAGCAGACAGCTTTTTGAAAACATAGTGACTAAAGAAGAAATTTCTCAAAATGAGCAATTTCTCTTTTTGCCACAATGTTTTCCACTTTTAGTCATAGGTTATCCATTCAATTGGATATTCTATTTTATGACAAAATATGTTCAAAGTCATCTGCTGCAGAATTGTCATATGAGGGAAAGGGTTATGTATATTATAGGTCTCAAAAGGTAAACTGGATTGTTTGGTTTTTAACTCCGCTTTCAACAATTTTTTCAGTTTATCACGGCGTTTCCTTGGTAACTAACTAGTACTTCTGGTCTATCATCATTATGTTGTTTAACCCCCCTTTCCCACATACAGCAAATCTGCTGCAGACGACTTTTAAAAAATCTTTCCAAAAATGTGAAAAATCTTCATAAATGAGAGTTTAATTATAAATAGAGTAGAAAACATTGTGACGATGTTTTCAAAAGTCGTCTGCTACAGAGGCGTCAGTAAGAGAGAAAGGGTTAAGATTGTGTCATTTTAAATTTGTAGATGTAAAACGTTTCAACTAAAAGTATTTATTACTTTTTTCGCTGTGAAACTGAAGAGCTTATGCTGACACTTTTTTCTTTGAAATGTTCAAAGCAGAAACTTTTAACCCCTTTCCCACTTGCAAATGACTTTTTAAAACATTTTGGTAAAAGAAGAAATTACTCATGAAGAGTAACTTCTTCTTTTGCTTCATTTTTTTTTAGGATTTTTAGATAGATTTTATTTGACTTATACAAATACTTGTATCTCATCATTTACACACATTTACATACATGTAAACAAGTTTGTATGCGAACATCAAGTTATACTTTCATTTATAGACATTTTCCATGTTATATAGTAATATACATAGATGATTTATTCTGTCGTAAGTGGGAAAGGGTTTAACATATCATTAGGCAAAAGGCTTATATTTTAACCCTTTCCCACATACAAAAAATCTGCTGCAGACGACTTTGAAATTATTTAGTCCAAAGTATAGAAAGTATGATTTTTTAATAGAGTTGAAATCATTGTGGCAAACGGAGAAATTGCTCATGATGAGCAATTTCTCCTTATGCTTCAATGATTTCAAAAGCTGACAGCTGCAGAGGAATCAGAAGGCGTCTATATGTGGGAGAGGATTAACCCTTTCCCTCATATAGACGCTTTCAGACGCCTCTGCAGCAGACAGCTTTTTAAAAAACATAGTGACAAAAGAAGAAATTGCTCAAAATGAGCAATTTCTCCTTTGGCCACAATGTTTTCCCACTTTTAGTCATAGGTTGGTTATCCATTCAATTATAGAGATTTTCTGTTTTTGACAAAATATGTTCAAAGTTGTCTGCTGCAGAATTGTCGTATGAGGGAAAGGGTTAAAGCAGACGGCTTTTTGAAAACATACTGACAAAAGAAGAAATTGCACAGAACGTGCAATTTCTCCTTTTGTCACAATGTTTTCCACTTTTAGTCATAGGTTATCCTTTCAACTATGGAGATTTTCTATGTTTTGACAAAATACGTTCAAAGTTGTCTGCTGCAGAATTGTCGTATGAGGGAAAGGGTTAATATGTCTGCAAGGGAGTTAGCAAGGCAAGATGCAATAATCTATGTATGTACAAGATAACCAGAAAAGGCGTTCCACCTAGACGGCGTCTCATATAGACCACGCCGATCTGCGTGTGTAACATTGACACTGGCGGTTTCACCTTTATGCAATATTGTCACCGACTGTGTAGTGCTACAGCCGAAGTTCTCGCCAATGTGGTCACAGGACGCGATGATCTTATTCGCTGCTACTAGGTGAACTGATACGTATTCGGAGACGGACGTGCAAAGTTGCACGAAGAACGAGTAGACGCCTGTGACAGGTGCCACGAAATCCCCAGTGTTGTTGTTGTAGCCGTTGCCTTCGTTTGTTACGATGGTTCCATATATGATGTTCGTACCTGCATGCGGGGCTGCGTCCACAGGGTTGTGGGCGTTGAATAGAATTGATTGGGTACTCGATGTAGAACCTGGTTACAATGGAATGAGATAAGAGCTGATGATAAGGGGGATTCGATCTTATTCTAAAATCAGATCTCTAGATGAGGGGCATTTTGCTTGTTTTTAAATCCTTATTTGATTCCGTAACCTTATGTTGTGGGTACTCAAAAGAATCGTCTCAATGAGACGATTCTTTTGAGTACCAACAACATAGGGCTAAGTTGAGTTATTCAAGAGATATTGATATTCTATTCCTCTGCTGGTACTTGAAAATTGTGTATGGATCAGGCTATACATGGCTAGAGAATGCCGAGGCCTTGTTATACCTTTGCTGCATACAACAATTGTAAACGCCTAGGCAAAAGAGCGATTCTTTGAGTACATACAACATAGAGATTGCTTCAATAATAAGTAGATATTTTGGGGTGGAAAGAGCTGGATACCCCTCCTTATCTAGACCTCTGCTAAAATTCTTATTCCACTTTCGAACCCTAGGTTGTTGGTACTCAAAAGAATCATCAGTCCCTACAACAGAGGGTTTAAATGAGTAATAAGAGAGATACATCTTATTTTGACCTCTCTGAATTAACTGTTTATCTTTTTATGGGTTTTTTAAGAGTCGGCTGCTCCTCAGAAATTTGTGAAAATAAAACATCTTTATATCTCTTAGCATTGTTTAAATACATAATAGAACATATTGACAGAAAACGAGACATTTGTTGTCTCCTTCCAAATAATTGGTCCTTATATCACAATGTTTTCAAAAGAACTTTTCGTATTTTTAGATTTTACAATTTTTCTTCAGATTTTAATCAAAGAATCTTGGCAAAACTGTAAAACTATGCACTATTTTAAATAAAACTGAAGATATAATTATTGAAAATATTGTGGCAAAAAGAGAAAATGCTCATCTTGAAATGGTTAACGCTTTCCCTCATATGACAATTCTGCAGCAGACGACTTTGAACATATTTTGTCAATAAATAGAAAATCTCTATAATTGAATGGATAACCTATTACAAATGTACTGATAGTGAAAAACATTGTGGCAAAAGGAGAAATTGCTCATTTTGAGCAATTTCTTCTTTTGACACTATGTTTTCAAAAAGCTGTCTGCTGCAAAGGCGTCAGAAAGCGTCTATATGAGGGATAGGGTTAATTGTCAACTGCATGTGGGTCAACCATTTCCCACATATCAACTCTATATGACCTCTGCAGCATACAAATTTTGAAAAAATATTTTGGCAAAAGGAGGGGATTGTTTATAATGAGCAAATATTTCTTTTGCCACAATGTATTTAACTTTATTCAATCATTATTTTTTTATTTATAGAGAGTTTGCATATGTTTGTTTAGATGTTCTTTTAAGATGTGAGAGAGTTTAACCCTTTCCCTCATATAGATGCTTTCTGATGCCTCTGCAGCAGACGGCTTTTTGAAAATGTTTTGACAAAATACGTTCAAAAATGTCTGCTGCAGAATTGTTGTATGAGGTAAAGGGTTAAAAGGAATGCCATACCTGAACAAGAGTTGAATTGTTGAGCAACTCCCTCACAAGGCTTGCCAAACACCGACGCTGGGGGGTTATCACACATTCGTGTTCGAGACTTCATTCTTGTATTTGGCGAACATTGACCCCAACTTGTCCAGTCTGACCACACGCCATCTGTAAGAAAAAAAAATTCAGTTCATCTTGTTAAAAATGAAAATATAAACAGAAAACTAAAGTGATGTACCGTATATTTAAAATTTATTTGAAAATATGAACCATAAAAATTCAAATTGTTAAAAGTGGTGTTACACGTATAGCATTATGAATACATTAATGTATAATTTCATTCTTAGATAATTTCCATAGTTTTGCAAAGATGACTTTGAAAAAGTATTTTGTGTCCTATTTTGATCATCGTCGGACACCCACGGTAGTTGACTCCGCTATGCTCCAACATACTGTGCGGGTCTTATCGCAGTTATGACAGATAGCAAAAATACTGTTTCTGATTGGATGCAGTACAGCGTTATACTGCGCCAAACAGCCAATCAGATCCTTTGTGAACAGAACGCAACTTGACGATCCTTGGGTGCGTACATTTATCTATACGTCTCCATGTATCGGAAATGTAAGCCTCATTTCAATTGGTTTATGTGAATTCAATTCTGTTATGTCGAAACGGTGATAAGACAGATAAAAATCCCATGGTATGATGTTTAAGCATAGCATAGTCAACAACTTTGGGTGTCCGCCAATGATTTTGATAGAATTGTTACCTTATAATGATAGGTATACACATTGTATGCATGTCTCATGCTAGCTAACATAAAGAATGGTTTTAGTGTGATATTAATTTTCAATTTACACAGTCGTTTGAAGCAAGTCAATATTCCTTCATGTAAATTTATGAATGTCCTTGTTAAAATTGATTGTTAATCTAGTCCACTGTTCTGTATGAAGCTTAGCTGAGCTTTTTGATTTTTGTTTTTTTCCCTTTCTCAACTTCCAAATTATTTCTAGCAGATGACTTAGATAAATAGAGTCAAACACATTGTGGCAAATGAATAATTTCTCATTTTTTCACAATGTTTTCAAAATTTGTCGGCTAGAAAGTCGCCAAAAGTGTGTCTGTCTGTGGGAAAGGGATTAAAGAAGCCCTTCCATTCATGTATATAAAGCCTATGTGTTCTTGTTGAATGTGAAGTTAAGTTTTATCACCACATTTAACCCTTTCCCTCATACGACAATTCTGAAGCAGACGACATGAACATATTTTGTCCACAAATAGAAAATCTCTATAATTGAATGGATAACCTATGACTAAAAGTGGAAAACATTGTGGCAAAAGGAGAAATTGCTCGTTTTGAGCAATTTCTTCTTTTGTCACTATGTTTTCAAAAAGCAGTCTGCTGCAGAGGCGTCAGAAAGCGTCTATATAAGGGAAAGGGTTAACCCTCTCAAACCAACTTGTAGACACATTATGATTCATCTTCAGCAGATGACTTTTGAAAAAATTGTGGCAAATGGAGAAACTTCACAGAATGAGCAATTTCTCTGTTTTCTATACAATGTTTTTCATCTCTATCCCTTTCCCTCATATAGACGCTTTCTGACGCCTCTGCAGCAGACAGCTTTTTGAAAACATAGTGACACAAGAAGAAATTGCACAAAACGTGCAATTTCTCCTTTTGCTACAATGTTTTCCACTTTTTGTCATAGGTTATCCATTCAATTATGGAGATTTTCTATGTTTTGACAAAATACGTTCAAAGTCGTCTGCTGCAGAATTGTCGTATGAGGGAAAGGGCCATTCGATCTGCTGTAGATTTAATGTATGTGGGGAAGTGTCAAAATTTTGCGTATTAGTTGTATAATAGATTATTGTTATTATACATTTTTAACTCACCAGAGCACAAAGTGTGGGTTGAGCTTTTGTGATCACTCATCGTCCATTGTAGTCTGTCTGTCTGTCTGTTCACATTTTCCTACCAACGACTTCTCCTCCTTAACCAAATGTTCCATTGAATGACCCTCAACCAAGATTGTTCAAATTATTCTGATCCGTTGAAAAACATGGCTGCCAGTGTTTGGAGCTTGTTTTCCTTGTATGCATATCGTAAGAACATTGACAACTGTGATTTCTATTAAATCAGGCGAGCGATTTAGGACCATCATGGTCCTCTTGTTTTTATATCCACTCTTACCTTAATTAATATACATGTAGTCATTTTTCTTAACTTGTTGTTGATATAGTGTAAATATACAATTTGTGAAAGAATTGATTTATTGATTTTGTGAATGATTTGATTTATTGATTTTGTGTATGAATTGATTTATTGAATGATGTGTTTTTTTTTGCATGCATGGCAATTTTAAAATTGTTAATAGTTGTTAACACCTTTCATGCTGAATTATTTACGCCTCTATAATAATTAGACAACTATTTCAAAATATTGTTATAAAAGTAGTAAAATGCTTTACTCTTTCCCACATACAAAATATCCACTGTAGACAACGTTGACAACATTTGGTAAAACATGTGGAAACTCTATAAATGAAAGAAAAATTCGAGGGCTTCATGCTAAACGGTTGTAACTACATCTTGTTCAAGATGTAGTTACAACCGTTTTGCATGAAACCATCGAATTGTTGAATAAAAGTTGAAAATGTTGTGGCAAAAGCAGAGGTTGCTCATTATCATTGTCTGCTGCAGAGGGTACATAAAGTGTCTGTACGTGGGAAAAGTGGGAAAAGTTTAAACGCAGACAAACCCTAGCACATATCATATCAAGCATATTGGGTTAACAATAAACATTTAACACCCCTTCCTGCAACAGGCAACATTGAAAATATCTAGGAAAAATATGGAAAGTTAATATAAATGAAAGTATATTTTTTGAAAAGAGTTGGATTTTTTTTTTGAGCAATTTCTCCTTTTGTCACTTTGATTTCAAAAGTTGTCTGATGCAGAGGTATCAGAAAGTGTTTGTATGTGGGAAAGGGTTAAACCGTTTGTACCTTAAAAAAACTGTGCAAATAATAGGAAATCTCTAAAAATACAGAAATAATTATTGAATAGAGTTGAAAACATTTTGGCAGAAGGAGAATTTGCTAATGATAAGCAATTTATCCTTTTGTCACAATGAGTTCAAAATATATCTGCTGCAGATAAACCAAACTGTGTCTGCATTGTAACACAGAGTTATATGAGTAGTCAGTCATTTCAAGTGTTATTTTACAGTAGTGTTCTTTTTCATGTAGTATATATTTGTCACTGGCACTAGAACCGCAAACTTAGGTTGTTCTTGGTTTAATTTCCCACTTGCAGATGCATTTTAACGCATCTGCAGCAGATGACTTTTGAAAACATTGTGGCAAAAGAAGAAATTGCTCAAAACAAGCAATTTCTCCTTTCGCCACAATGTTTTCAGCTCTGTTTAATTGTAAAACTCTCATTTATTGAAAATTTTCATGTTTTTGTCAATAAGTTTTGAAAGGCGTCTGCTGCGGAATTGGTGTAAGTTGAAAAGGGTTAAATATGCCTAAAATATAAAATATTCAAAGAATACAAAGGAATTCAATCTTCTAATATTTAGCTAGTGGCCTAAATGCTTTCAATAAAATATTTGTCTGGCATATTGTCAATTCAGTAAATAGAGGGGAAAGCGAAAAACATGAAACTTCTTTTGTATTCTTTGATAATTTCATACATTATACATATTTCAATGCAATAAAAGTTTTTTTAAACAAAGACCTATCTGAGTTTGCATTTCCAGTGCAAGTACGTTTTGTACAATGCTTAAATGTTCAGAAAACTTGCCAAACCTAGGAGAGATGCATGGATTTAGTGTGCTTGAAATTTGCTGTCTTCATCATTGGAAAACCTTTCTTTAGGTTGTTCTTGGTTTAATTTCCCACTTGCAGATGCATTTTAACGCATCTGCAGCAGATGACTTTTGAAAACATTGTGGCAAAAGAAGAAATTGCTCAAAACAAGCAATTTCTCCTTTCGCCACAATGTTTTCAGCTCTGTTTAATTGTAAAACTCTCATTTATTGAAAATTTTCATGTTTTTGTCAATAAGTTTTGAAAGGCGTCTGCTGCGGAATTGGTGTAAGTTGAAAAGGGTTAAATATGCCTAAAATATAAAATATTCAAAGAATACAAAGGAATTCAATCTTCTAATATTTAGCTAGTGGCCTAAATGCTTTCAATAAAATATTTGTCTGGCATATTGTAAATTCAGTAAATAGAGGGGAAAGCGAAAAACATGAAACTTCTTTTGTATTCTTTGATAATTTCATACATTATACATATTTCAATGCAATAAAAGTTTTTTTAAACAAAGACCTATCTGAGTTTGCATTTCCAGTGCAAGTACGTTTTGTACAATGCTTAAATGTTCAGAAAACTTGCCAAACCTAGGAGAGATGCATGGATTTAGTGTGCTTGAAATTTGCTGTCTTCATCATTGGAAAACCTTTCTTGAGAAATTTGGTATCCTGATCGACCTGCATCGTTTTATGGAGCCTTCCGTTTATTCTAAAGGGAAACATCATTCGACTCCCAACGAATAAGGCAAAAGGATTATATAGTGTCACCCTTAACTTAACCACGACTTTGATAACATTCAGGCAAAATTATGAAATTTTGTACAAATGAGAGTATGTATAATTATTGAAAATAGTGGAAAAATTGTGGCAAAAGGTGAAATTGCTCATTATGAGCAATTTATCCTTTTATCAAAATATTTTCAAAAGTCTTCTGCTGCAGAAGCTTCAAAACATGTCTTGCAGGTAGGAAAGGGTTAAATACTTCCATAGGTTTTCCTTTGTTTTGACTCGCTTAGAAAAGATGTACCCTTTATGTATTGAAAGAAAATAAAAAATATTGTCTTGGTCAAGAGTTCTGGTTCTTGTTTGTCCCAAAAGATATAGCCTGACATTCAAGTATTGAACTTTTAACCCGCGCACACCAAATCCGAAGCAGATGACTTTAAATACATCTAGGCAAAACAATGGAAAATACATACAGGTAAAAGTACTATTATTGCATAGAGATGAAAACATTGTGGCAACTAAAGAAATGGCTTATGGTGAGGTATTGTAACACTCTACAGGCAACATTTTGCATCCATTATTCATGAAAGTTTATCAGAACATGCATCTCCATCAAATATTGGCCAAGTTTTAAACTGGAACATGTCGGGTAAAAAAAACCAATGTCACAAGGTCAAATTGATTGATGGAAAATCTTGTGAACACTCTGGAGACTGCATTTTTAACTTGAGCATGTTGATACTTTTTCAGAATAATTATCTTGAAAATATCTAATCTAAGTTCGAAAAAATCTAAGGTCATGTCCAGTCAAAAACAAGGTCACTAGGTCAAATTTGAGATGGATCTTGTTAACACTCAAGAGATCGCATTGTTTGTATCAGCAGCTTGAAACAGTGTAAGTAAGTTTGTCTTGATGATATCTAGAGCAAGTCTGAATATGGATCACTTGGTTTAAAAAGTAGGTCACTAGGCCAAATTGAAAGAAATTTGTTAACAATCTGGAAGCCTATTTGTTTTACTTGAGCATGTTGAAACTTTGTCATACAGGTGTTTTGATGATATCTTGGCTAGGCAACATTGAAGGAAATTAATGTGATTAAGTCGTTTGCATAACTCAGATGAGCGAACCAGGGCCATCATGCAGATGCTTGAAAACGTCAAAAAAAACTTGTCTGCTGTATGTGGGAAATGGCTAAAAGAACACGCCTTACCCACACAACCTTGTGTAAAACAGGACCGCGATTCAGTCACGTTCTCAGGAGTGCATACAGTGCCATCTGCCGAGGGTTGGTTAACACAGGTTCTCTTTCGGAGTTGTCTCCCCTGTCCACAGGAGACCGTGCAGCTTGACCATTTGGACCAATACAAACCATGGACTAAAATTTAGAACGATTATAATTAATCGGGTACCCGGCTATAGTTATATGGTACATCTGGCATGAACCAACAATGGCAACTAGATTGGTCGACTGCCTTCACATGTTTCGCTGGGTTTAAATATTTGTAAATATACATTTGATTTTCGTCAGCTCTACAGTGGACCAATAAAGGTTAAAGGTTAAACCGGTTGGCCCACACAAACATATATATGTCTCTATATACTTGCTATACCATGTCCAAAGGACGTCGCCAATATTATGTAATGGTAGGGTCATGTTACTCCAAACTAAACTAATTTGTCGAAGATTTAAGCTGTTTACATAATACAATGTAGTTATCAGTATTATTATACCTCACGTGACTTTGTAATGTTAAATTCTCATATACTCATCATGGGCAATTTCTTACTGTCTCATGCTAACAGTACGATTTTGACCGGTTAACAGTATACTGTTACATGGCACGCGCGTTAAAATGTTGGTTATGCACGTGCATGACGTCATTTCAAACAATAACGTCACCTTTTAGACGCGCGTGCCATGTAACAGTATACTGTTAACCGGTATATTCATATGTGTGTGTTACATTGTAGTAGATCTACCCATGTTCACCTCCCCTACAAAGGTACAGAATAAATTGAATAAACGTGTAATTTTGTTCGGTATAATAAAATAAATATTGCATGGCTTCGCCTCGGGTAACAGTATTTTCCTCATGTTGACAATATGTACTGTCACACTGGAAGCCATGCAATATTTATATAATATCACGGCTGTGATAAGAGAGCATTGGTCAATATAGCCGTAGTTTAGTTCAAACCAGTCACACTCATCATTGCTTGCTGTTATCATCTTGAAAATGCTCTTGTCAAGTGGTTATCGCGCGGTAATATCTTGACCGGGTTCGATCCCGCAACGTGGCAGTCGCGGTGGAGTGTCCTTTGACAATGCATAATTGCCAAGCCCAGTACAACGTACTGGTTTATCGTCCAGGGATTGCAAATTAACCCTTTCCCACATGATGCATTTCAACGCATCATCAGCAGTCGGCCATAGAACACACTGTCGCAAATGAAGAAATTGCTAATGATTAGCAATGCGCTCCTTAACCCTTTCCCTCATATAGACGCTTTCTGATGCCTCTGCAGCAGACGGCTTTTTGAAAACATAGTGACAAAAGAAGAAATTGCACAAAACGTGCAATTTCTCCTTTTGCCACAATGTTTTCCACTTTTTGTCATAGGTTACCCATTCAATTATGGAGATTTTTTATGTTTTGACAAAATACGTTCAAAGTCGTCTGCTGCAGAATTGTCGTATGAGGGAAAGGGTTAAAACTCTGTTTGATAATTAAACATACATTTATAGAGATATTTGCCATATTTTCACCTAGACGTTTTCATAGTCGTTTGCTGCAGATCTGGTTTTATGTGGGAAAGAGTAAAAGTGTTCTGCTGAATTACTGTTGAAAACGACATAAATCCATATAATGTTCTATCAATGGAAGAAAAGTGTAGACATGCGTTTGAGGAAGTATATAGCCGAGCCCCGGTACTTCAGTCGATAGCGACGCGGGCTGATAATCCAGGGGTTGTGAGTTCTAATCCCAGCTCGGCAAACATTCTTTCCGACGTTTGGCAACAGTCACTGTGACATGCGTCATTCGTCTTTCACCAATGGGCTGTTTAACAGTATATGTGGAAAAGCAGCCAGTTACTTGGAAAGTATGTTGTGTGGCGTATTGGTGTCGGAAAACCAGGAAACACATGAGTATGTGGACTGGTCGCCGTGATTTGACTAAAACATTGTTGAAAACGGCTTTAAACCCTTATCAATGTAAACTCATATGTTTTGTACGAGGTCCTCATAGGACTACATAATTGTTGAAAAGACGCTGTGGAAGTGCTAGTCGACCTCTCATACCAAAGGTCCCTGGTTCGAATCACGTGATGAGCGGGTTGTGCCTTTGGGATTCTTTCCCACACAAACAACGCGAGGACTTGTTTAAAAGTCTCAAGGAATTAGACATCTAAGCTGAGACACTTATTTCGCAATCCATGTCAAATAAATAAAACACATCTGGAGCAGACGACTTTTGAAACTATGGTGATACTCTTAAAATAAAAGTGTAATTAATGTATACATAGAGTCCTTGAGACTTAACAAGTCCTCGCGTTGTATGTGTGGAACAAAAGGAGAAAACATTGTGGCAAAAGGAGAAATTGCACGTTTTGTGCAATTTCTTCTTTTGTCACTATGTTTTCAAAAAGCCGTCTGCTGCAGAGGCGTCAGAAAGCGTCTATATGAGGGAAAGGGTTAACAAGTCCTCGCGTTGTTTGTGTTGAAAAAAAAGGAGAAATTGCTCATTACCAGCACTTTATACTTGCCCCGCCATGTTTTTAGAAGTCGTTTGCTGCAGATGCGCCACAATGCGCCTGCAGGTGGAAAAAAGACGTTAAATCAAGTTAGATTGAAATACTAATTTACCGGTGGCGGCAGTACAAATAACACTGTAAATCAGTAAATATCCTGTCATTTCATCAGAACTTGTTTCAGAGACTTAAATAAGAATACATATAGATGCACCAAATGATCTAGTTAAAAGTCACAAACGTGACTTATTTGTGTAAAGATTAAAGTAGTTCTTTTATCTTTTTTCCACATACAACAAAAACATCTACTCGACAAACAAAGGGAAAATCTCTTTAAATGAAAGTAGATTAACTAAAAGGATTGGAGACATTGTAGCTTAAGGAGAAATTGCTCGCTGTAAGCAATTTATTCTCTTGTAACAACGTTTTCAACTCTCATTTGCTGCAAATACCTTAACAAGTGTTTTTTGCATTATCGGAAAAGGTTAAATTCTTTGCAAGCTACCGGTGAATTTCGCCAACCGTTGACGACCTTTTGCAAACAGGTTGGATCCAGACTAGGCCAAACGAAACGTGGTGCCCGATCTGGGATCATAACTGTTTGTTACTCAGATTCTATTTCAGCAAGAGTAGAAGCATTTTTGTTGACACTATTGAAGGCGACAATATAGCAGACGAGCATAACTTGATAATCAAAGAGTTATTTCAAACCGGCACACAGAAATGTTTTAACAGGAGTCACGTCACAAACAAAGCTTTCTTCGATTTGTTTTATTGGTGTTTTACACCGCTTTCAACGTTTTTTTTATATATATATCAAGGCGTTTCCTTGGTTAGTTACCAGCTCTGCTGTTCCTTTTAACTTGACACCAGCGAGTCAGTCGTAATGCTAACCCCACAACGCTGAGCGACAAGGAAGGAAACCCATTTATAAAGTGGCCGGGGATCGAAACCCGCGACCTCCTTCACCAATTCCCTGTCTATAGTGACCATACCTTTAGTTCCACAAATACTTATTTCCCGTATAAATGACGTTGCAATTAACGACCACATGTGAACAAAGACCAGATTGTTCACTAAAACAGGTTGGACGACTGTATATTTATATGCAATTTGAATCGTAATCCGAGTTCAACACAAGCAGTGTCCCGTCGTCCCGAAGACAATTGTTTAGGAGAGACACCAACAATTTTTGAGGAGAGACACCAACGTTCTCAAGCTATATTCTTCTGAAGTGACACTGACTTTTCTGTATAATTAACTGTTTCTCACATACACGCAGGAATCCGCCGTGGTCGAGTGGTTAGCGTCGGGGATTTGAAACAGGATGTCCCGTGTTCGATCCCCAGTCGCGGCACGACGGTCATGGCAGAGTGCTCTTGGGCAAGGCACATTTTCTAGCCCAGTACTAGTTTGTTTACCCAGGGATCATGAATAAGTGAACTGTCGCCGTGATATAACTGAACTAATGTTGAAAGCGGCGTAAAATCCAATAAAAACAAAACATACACGCAGACGCCTCTTGACGCATCTGTAGCAGACGAATTTTGAAAACATTGAAGCAAAGGGAAAGCTTGCTCATAATGTTTTCAACTCTATTTAATTACTGCTTTAACTAATAGGGAGTTTTGATATAGATGTACATATGTACATGTATTCAACGACGTCTGCTGAAAATTTGTTGTATGTGGGAAAGGGTTCAGTCACTCAAATATGACGATTGATTGACGTGTGCTTAACGCTGTTTACAATAATGTTTAGCCATATCACGGCTGCCAGTTAAACCACCTTTAAGGTTCATGGCTTCTTTTTTAAACCAAACCTCCATACAACAGTCTTTTCCACATAGACTGCATCGGTGGATTGATTGATTGATTGGGGTTTAACGCCGTTTTTAACAATTTCTCAGTTATATCACGGCGGCCAGTTCACCTTATCATGCATTTCCTGGTTTTCTCACACCAGTACTCCACACAACAATCTTCTCAAGCAACTGGCTGCTTTTCCACATAGACTTTTCCCATCGTTGGAAGACGAATGAGAGTTGTCGCATTGACCTTGGTCAAACGTCGGGAGGAATGTTGGCCGAGTTTGAGATCGAACTCCAAACCCCAGGATCGATAGCCTGTGTCGTTACCGACTGAGATACCGGTGCTCAGCAAAGGAGTAGCAACCTAATCCAAACATCTACTGACATCTTTGGTACACCAGATATCTGTAGGTCGTTTTTCGTGTGACGTGGTTCTGACAATAAAATAGATACAGTTGTATGAAATTCACTCAATTCAGTGTGTATACCGTATGTGACGAAGATAAGGAATAATTTGTTTTTATCTTGTAGTTAACCCTTTACAACATACAACAAACATACAGCAGACTAATTTGTAAATATCTAAGCTAAAATTCAAATATTCTCTATAAATGAAAGTATATTTTTTGAATATAATCGAAAACATTGTGGCAAAAATGGGAAATCAATTAATCAAAGTCATGAACATCATGACTAGCGAACGCATGCTGCTTAAAATTATGCTTTGCAAGATAAAGTCTAGCGATCTAAATATTAAAATCGATCGTTTGACTCAACCTACTTCAACAAGAACGGCCACCGTCAAGCTAAACAGAGTAACAGGGTTGTGATTGGAAACAGGAAAGGTGAAAAGATCAGCTGTTATGATCCCCCAGAACACAGGCAATCCTTGTTGTACCGAGGATATGACCGCGCCTCTATTATTATCTGTTGGTATCCTGTTTCAACCCATGTCCTGCTGTAATATTTGAAAAACACTTGTATCCCAATACATAGTTCCTCTGTTGGCCATTTTAAAGGGCAATTTTCCTGATTTGTTTAATTTTGTTTTATTAGCGTTTAACGCCGCTTTTAATTAACATTATTTCAGTTCACTTAGTACTAGGCTGGCTAGGAAATGTGCCTTGCACAAGAGCACTCCACTATGACCCCCGCGACTGGAGATCGAATCCCGGGGCCTCCCGGTTCAGAATTCCCGACGCTAACTACTTTGCCACGGCGGTTACCCCTGCTATGTTTAAGAGAGAAGGATTAAATAAAATATCATTAAACAACTACCTTTAAAAGAATGATTAAATCAACAGACTGATATAATCAGATTAACATATTTTCCTTTAAGTCTTTCCCTCATATAGCCGCTTTCTGACGCCTCTGCAGCAGACGGCTTTTTGAAAACATAGTGACAAAAGAAGAAATTGCACAAAACATGCAATTTCTCCTTTTGCCACAATGTTTTTCACTTTTTGTCATATGTTATCCATTCAATTAAGGATATTTTCTATTTTTTGACAAAATACTTTCAAAGTCGTCTGCTGCAGAATTGCCGTATGAGGGAAAGGGTTAAGTCCCGTGCACTGCACAATTATCCTTCCTGATCCATTTGGAATCAAGCATTGTTAAATCATTGTTTGGTGTGTTATTTTAATTTTTTTTCCAGTTATATCACGGTTCCTGTGCAAGTAACCAGTACTACTGGTCCATTTATTCTGACAGCAGCCAGTCAGTCTTTATGCTAACCCCGCAACACTGGGCGCCAACGAAGGAAGCTATTACTACCATTTGTGAAGTATTTTGTATGACCAGGCTGGGGATAGAACCCACGACCTTCAGCACCCGAGGAGGACGCTCTATCACTACACCAGCGAGGCGTTGTTCAGACGTTTTATTTGTGCATGGCTTTCAAATCCGTACCAAGGGAGACTGCTCTGATTGAACAGTTTCTCGGAAATTCAGTCTCATTGATATTGTGTCGCAGAACATCGGACTTGGCGGAATTCGATTCATTTACGCTGTCATGATTTGAATCGTTCACTAAAACGAACGAACGAAAATTTTGTAATAGTGACATATGTGTAAATAATTTCAATAATAAGCTTCCACAACAACCGGCCACATTGGGCCTAACATGTCTCTCTATATTCATATTTTACAAACGACTATGCACATTTACTAGTAGCTACATTTGGTTCGCAGATACAAAAATTATTTCACTAAAACCTTTTTTGATTTTACTCTAACTAAATATCTTATATTTTTTCTCTGTTTAATTTTTGCGATATTCCAGGAACAATCCGCACTTACATGTAGACAACACTATTGAAATATTAACTCAATGCCAATTCTACCGTATAGATGTTTCCATTTAACTCTTTTGTATATATAGACAAACTTTGACGTATCTGTTGTAGGCGATTTTTACCATTTGGCAGAGAACAGAAATTGCTTAAAGTAGCAATTTCTCCTTTTGCCACAATGATTTTAAGTGTATTGAATAGGCATACATTTATTTATAGAACTTTCCCTTATTTGTCTAGATACTTTTAAAGTTGGCTGATGCAGAATTGTTGGATAAACAGATATATCTCTGTCAAGATTGTTCGATGATGTTTAATTCCTGATGTATTACTGTAACTGTTCCTCCTCTAGCCACAACACATGTTTTGCAATTCTTTTTTCTGTTGGCATTACAATTTATCAAAGTCGTCTGCTGCAGACACTACGCCTCCTTGAAAATAACAAAACTAAACGACCGATTCTCCAGGAATATTAACTTTAACGTAATTAGTTCAGATATGGAAAAACTGCGCATTTATGTTACAAAATACAAATTGAAATGAATTTTGATAAAACCGTCTGTGACTATTTGGTGAACAGTCCAGGGCAAGATCATTTTGAGCGAATGCGCTTATCGTCGCAAATGGACGAAAACAGTTGGTTTATGTAGATTATCTGAGAAGAGAGTGTGCTTAACCCTTCCCTACATACAGCAAACCTGCAGCAGACGACTTTGAAAGCATGTCGGCAACCCCCCCTGAAAATTTCTATATATGAAGGTGTAATTACTGCAAAAAGTGGAAAACATTGTGGCAAATGGGGGAAATTGCTCAAGTAGAGCCACAAGTATTTCAAACGTCGTCTCCTGCAGAGGCATCAGAAAGCGTATGTATGTGAGAAGGGTTTAAAAATATTTTGCAAAAGCTATATCTGCTCAGTGGACTGGAGATAACTAGATCATGTGATAATTCGAATATTTTTTAACTGTAACAAATACCTGGGACGGATCTGTCTTTTTTAACACCGTAGCAGTTCTAATTGTTATAATTGCTTCTGTCTTATTTTCTCTATATGGTATATCAACGGCTTGCTTTCCATGATAAACTTTTAAATATACGTATATAAATAAATCACCAAGCTAAAAATACATAAATAAATTCAGCATAACCCCGAGAGATTATTCTAACATGTCGATAGCACGAAGTAATTAACGTGTTTCTTTCAGCTTCGATTAATCGAGAGTCCAGTGTATACATGTATATGAGCCGTCTTACGAGAAAATCAACATTGTGGACTCTGCGTGAAGTATCGACCCGGACCAGCCTAAGCATGCCGCGCAGGCTAATCCGGACGGACACTTTTCGCCTCCTGTGGATTTTCTGTTTCAGGAATCACTACTCTATCTATCCCCCCTTAGACGGAATGTGTCGGCCGGATCAGTCTGCGCGGACAGCGCAGGCTGATCTGGTCGATACATTACGCAGATATATTGATATGAGCCATTCCGCGAGAAAATCAACATTGTGGACTCTGTGTAAAGTATCGACCCGGACCAGCCTAAGCATGCCGCGCAGGCTAAACCGAACAGACACGTTGCGCCTCCTGTGGATTTTTCTGTTTCAGGAATCATTACTCTATATCTCTATCCCCTGAGACGGAATGTGTCGTCCAGGATTAGCTTGCGCAGGCTGATAAGGGTCGATACATTACGCAGTGTCCATACTGTCGGTTTTCTCGTGGAACGGTTCATATGTATATTGACCAATTATCTTAAGGGTTCGAAATCCACCAACCTTAATTAGCGCTAAGCAATACTTATCATTTTTGTTTCTATAATATTTTGTAAAACATGATTTGCGGAATGTATTTAAGTAAATGACTAAGTTGATATAAGAATATAGTTACATTGCCTACTCAAACAAAAACTGTTAAGAAATGCGATATTTTAGCATTTTTATTAGCGAAACAAAAATGATGAAATACGCTCAAATTAAGTACATGTGTTTACTTAGCGCTGAGTAAGGTTGGTTGGACCCAGGACCTTTGAGGGGCCTGGTAGCAATGGGAATGGTTTGAGGAAATCCGTGTATAGGGTCGGTTGGTGGTACTTCCGTTATCGTTCGTTATATTCTTATCTTTACCAGGATTTTAATTATATTTCATTTGAGTCGCGTCTGGCGATTTAGGGCCTTATTAACTCTACGTAACAACATCTAGGGGGTAAATTAGTCTAAAAGCAACGGGAGAACAGATCTATTGTTTGTGTCAAAAGATGCTTCTATGACTAAATTACTCGTAGACGGACAGTGAAAGCTCTGGTGCGACTTTGTGGGTACACAGACTCGCCTGCGTCTTCACTGTGCGCAAATCCAAATGCTTAAGGACCCAAATCCCTAGATATGGCTCATGGTTTTATGTCAAAAGAACATTACGTGTAGACGGACGTTGAAGGTTATGATGGGTGTCAAATCTAGGAAGGGGGTCGTGCTAATTCTCACAATGTTTTGAATATTCCAGGGGGATTTTTTTTAACATAGACAAAGAAGAAAAATGACTAAATTTGTACATAAAATCAATTTTCCAATAAAATACTCCCCTTGTTTTTTAATCCTAGATTAAACACTGCTGGTGAGACTGTTTAAAACCAATGTAGTATCTTTTTTCTTTTTTAAATATATATTTTTTCTTGTTCCGGTATATTTTTTCGTTTTTATATAAATATATATAAGTAAGTAAGAAAGTACTTTTTTATTATAGTGACATGTGCATACAATATATTACAAACAAGTATTTATGTACAAAATACAAGCACCCGGCCCAGTGGACCTATAAGTCACCTAAATTGAATAAATAATAAATATACGTGAACTATAAATATATGTGCGTGTGTGTGTCTTGACCAAAACATTACATTTTAGGGGATTGTGGTATTGGGGATGGTTTTTTAGGAAATTCGTTTATTATTCTGGTTTGGTATGTACATTGACCAAAATTATAACATGACCTTTAAGAGCATGGTGGCAATTATTGATGGTTTGAGGAAATCCTTGTATAATTCTGGTTCATGTTACTTTCGGTATCGTTTGCTTTATTCTTATCTTTACCAGGATTTGAATACTATTATGATAATAATAATAATAATAATTACATTATTTATAGAGGTTGCATAATTGGCATGCTAAGTCTTTCCTGTGGGCCTATGTTAAAACATTTACATACATAAGGTATCATACACATATCTATATTGACAAATGATGCCTTCAAATCAAGATACCAGCCATGTTATGGGAGAGAATTTATTTAAGTAATATCTGTCCCCACCATGCCAACAGGAAAGATATGTTGATTTAAATTTCTTTAAAGTTTCACAGTTCCTGACATGTAGTGGAATCTGGTTTGATATGTTTGGTTCTGAGTGGGTCAAAGATTTTCTATAAAATTAAATTCTATTATTGGTTTGGGAAAGCTAAGTTTATGTTGGGTTACATATCTTAAATTTGTATTGGTTGTATTGGTTTATTTTGTATTGGTTGTATTGCTTTATTTTGTATTGGTTATATTGCTTTATTTTGTATTGGTTCTATTGGTTTATTTTGTATTGGTTGTATTGGTTTATTTTGTATTGGTTGTATTGCTTTATTTTGTGTTGGTTGTATTGGTTATATTGGTTTATTTTGTGTTGGTTGTATTGGTTGTATTGGTTTATTTTGCATTGGTTGTATTGGTTTATTTTGTATTGGTTGTATTGGTTTATTTTGTATTGGTTGTATTGGTTTATTTTGTATTGGTTGTATTGGTTTATTTTGTGTATTTACATATGAGCCGTGGCTTATTTGTAAAAACAATTAATCCAGCCTAAATTACAGGGAGAAGGCAGTGAAGGCTCTGGTGCGACTACACGGGATCATGTGAATCTTTATAAAATATTTAAGATCACAACTCACTAGACTTACCTCATGTTTGTGTCAAAAGATGCATCTATGGATTAGTTACAATTGCACGAAGACGGACGATGAAGGTAATGGAGCGACTCTGTGGATGCATAGGCTCGCCGCAAGAGTCTACACTTTACGCAAATGCATTAACTGGTTCGCTGCTAAAGGCAATTAAAGGCGTTTGCAAACAATGCAGATTAAGTTGAGTCTCTCCAGTAATCTAAACTGTTTGCCAATTAGACATTGATTTTTACCAAAATTTCCTGTTGGACAAAAAAATGGAGTGGTCCAATTTTTAACATGGACGAGTCGACTTTGTGAAATTCGCAAGTGAAATAGTTAAGACCCCCAAATAGCTAAACGTGGCTAAAACCATTTGCTGATCTTCTAAAAATACAGCCGAACTCAGGTCGAACTTACAGGGTTATTTGAATGGTCCTCTCCTTATCAGCCTTCAAAGCGTCGTTTCCTCAAGATAGCGATAATCTTGGCACACATTTGATACCCAATCCTGCTTTACGTGAATTTAACCCTTTCACAGATGTAGACGCTTTTTTCATTTGTTTTATTGGGGTTTACGCCGTTATCAACATTATTTCAGTTATATTACCTTGACAGTTCACTTATTCATGATACCTGGGTAAAAAAAAACCAGTACTAGGTCTGTAGTAGACACTTCCATCAAACAACAGTAGGAAGTGTGCCTTGCCCTAGGGCACTCCACCGAAACAGTCGAGCTGCGACTGCGGATCGAACCCGGAACGCCCGGTTACAAATCCCCAACGCTAACCGCTCGACCGAGACGGATTCCTGATATGCAGACGCGATTTGACGCATCTGCAACAGACGAATTTTGTAAAAGAAGCAATCGATCATCATAAGCGATTTCTCTATTTGCCACACTATATCAACTGTCGGAAAGGTTTATACGATATTGGCAAACAATCGAGACTTATATCAGCCTTCACAGTTCACTTTCTTAAAAACATAACAAGTTGTCAACCATCAATGTTGATTTTCGTAAATCAGCAGGATGAGGGTTTATACTTCAAAAGCATGTCGGGAAAAGCTAATACTTACTCATGTCCAGCAGACGACGTTTTAAAACATTGAGACAAGAGGAGAAATTGCTTATGATGAGCACTTTCTGCTTTTGCCACAATGTTTTCAACTCCATCCAATGAATAGAGATTTACCGCATCTTTGCAAAGTCGTCTGCTAAAGATAAGTTGTATGTGGGAAAGGGTTTAAACAGATATTCAATCTGTCTTGGTGCTTGCAAGATGGACACTTTAAATGACACTTACAAATAAGCGAACATCGGATTTACATAAAACAAGAGTTGAATATTTGGTGGTACTGGATTGGGCGTCTGCAGATAAAAATAAACTTGTTTCGTTCTCAGGATTGGACCCATTACCTTATTAATAACATTTAGACTCTTCCAAATTCAAAAATATCTAGATAAACGAATAGTTATCTTGAAAACACAAAGATAGTTCTTTGATATAAGACAAAACATTTTTTTGATAAAAGAAATACATGTACGAGGTGGGCGGTCTCTCCTGTCCCCATGATATTTAAAAAAGTCGTATGCTGCAGATACGTCAAATGTCGTCAGTGCCCCCATTCCCCGTTATGTTTTCAACTGAATTTACCATCATTTCTTGACATTTATACCTTAGGATGTCTGCTGCGAGGCGTCAAAGGTCGTCTATATCAGTGAAAGGATGCAGAATAAACAATTTCCTCGGATGTTCGCAAGACAGGATGTCTGCTGGGAGGCGTCAAAGGTCGTCTGTATCAGGCAAAGGATTCAGGATAAACATAACGTCATATAACCATGAGAAATACAAAAGGAAGAAACAGCTGATCGCTGACACTATTTCGGTTAAAAGTCAAGACCTTAGTTGTAAACGAGTGAGATAAACCTTCGTTCCATCGTAAAAATAGTAAGATCAGCGATCCTACAAACTTAACCTATATATTGTGTCGCAGGTTTTGAGTGTGTTATATTACATGGTTTTATTTTATGCTGTGCATAAACAAAACCATAGCATTTTTAATGAACAAGGGAATATATTAAAGAAATCGGGAAACTACACATTCAAGAAACTGAACAATTCGTGCAATTCGGATAACATATGTTAAGAGATGACGCTGCAGTGTTTTGCACGTGTGATGATCAAGTTGTGACGATGCCAACGGTCATATGTAATTGACATAAGGCCTCCGGCCTAAAAACATTTATATTTACTTGGCGATTTGGTGTCACGCAGTACCCGTTTATAAGTTAATTTTAATGATTAAAACATCAATATAGTGAACCAGCCCTTTTGCAGCTTTTCTAACTCTTCATTTATAGACCATTTAGTTTAAAGTGTGGTGATTTATGTTTTACTATTAATAAGTAAATACATCTGTATAAAGAATGCTTATAAGGATTCGCTTAAATATTACGATGTATTCCTATTAATAGAATTAATAACGTGTCTATATATAGGAGTCAACGCTAACATATCACGGGACATCACTATCTATAAATCTACATTCTGTAAGTGAATATGTTGAATTGCATTGACGAAATATCATAAAAAACGGGAGATATGTTGCTGAAGGCGATCTTTAAATATTTTCTGGTTGCCCTTCTGACATCCTTTGTGGTGTGTTGCGTGCTATACATATCATTCAGCAATCGACCAGGTAAGAATCCGATTTATTTTGTCAGTTTGGATGGGGTTTTACGCCGAAATCAACACAACTTTCAACGATATCTAGGCGTTTCCTGGTTAAATAACCAGTATATCTACTGCTTGTATTTGTATCATGACAGCCACGTATCAGTCGTGTATATGATATCTCCGCAGCATTGATCGTCAACGAGGGAAGAAGACATTGTTTCATTTCTAAAGTACAGTCAAACATTCGTTTAACAATTCCCTGTCTATAGCATCCACACTTCTTTTAATATTAATTACATGTTCTGCATATATATGACCCTATAATTAAAGATCACCTGTGAACAAAGACCAGAATGTTTTCTTCCATTGGGTGGTCTTTAAACACAGGTTGGACTGTATTTGAAAAAAAACACCGTTGTGCATCTTCCAGAGAATAAATTCCTTATTTCACAATAGCAAGCGGTGTTCCAAGACATGACATTTGCGAACAATGAAGATCAAGATGAACATACGCATCAAAGCGGCTTGATCTATTTCTGCAATGTGTGCAATTTTGTCAAAGGAGGAACCAAGATACTGCTAAGACTTCAAACCTTAGAGTGTTCAGTCTTCGGAACCTTCTGGGATGCATTGTGTACGCTCTCATTAGAAAGCATTGATTTCCGAAAACGTTATTGGACAATCAAAGCATTTCGCCATGTCACGACCGAGACAAACGTTCCAACAATTTGTCCTCGTCTAGCGAGTTGGGGTATTATGGCATGTGCGTACAGTGGCAATTCAGATGAGCCTGTGTATACACACAGTCAAACCACAGTCTCACCATAGTCTCCGCTTATCGCCGTTTGTGAAACATTTATGTTCATACATGTAGAGATGAAACTTAATTAAAACATTTTAACCATTTCCCATCTACATGTACATGTACAACGAATCTACAGAATAGATAGATTCAAAAGTGAAATATACCCACCAATGAAAGTAAAATAATTGAATAGTGTTGAATATTGTGAAATTTCTCCGTTTGCCATAATGTTTTCAAATGTCGTCTGCTGTAGCGGCCTCTGTATGTTGAAAAGGTTTACACGAAATGTGACCGTGTCTGTGTTCAAACATTTGCACTTTTCATCCTCGACGATATCAATAGGTCAAACATTCCAAAGATAGTACGCTTGCATTATCAAGGGGTTATACAGTATGATGTTTAGCTCGTCTCGTTTTCGACGAAAAAAGTCGTGCTATTGTGATACCATTGGCGTCGTCGCCTGCGTCGTCACCTGTCGTCGCCTGCGTCGTCGCCTGTCGTCGCCTGCGTCGTCGCCTGCGTCGTCATAATTCTTTTTTTAACCTTACCTAATAACTCAAAAACCGTTCAACATTTTCAAATGAAACTTGGTACGCATGGTCATAGGAACAATACGCATGTCTATACCAAGTCGGATAACTCTGACCTGTATAATTATTCAGTTATGCCCCCTTTTCGACGTAGAATAAACAAACAAGCGTTGGCGTTCTCTTGTTTTTCTTCGAATAAGAAGTTTCATTTTACGACGAGGTAAATGTTTTTGAGATGAAGCATTCGATTTGAAATGTTTCGGAAAGCTTCGGATACTTCACAACTTTCACATAGGAACTTCTTTTAACCACATCAGACAAACGGAAACATATGCACTACCTCGTTTAGGTATATTCATTAATGGTGTTCGCAGTCTAAACTTACAACTTCTGGCGAGATATCTGATTATTAATTGCTTCTGTTACGGACGTGTAATATGTTTTTATGACCAGAACAGAAAGAGCATACATGATTACTAATACAACATGTATATCGTATAAACTATAATATTTGTTTGATCACACACAATCAAACGCACACATATTTGTATAATGCATAGTTACTTTATGTGTACATCTTGCATGAACATAGAGAATTAACTGAAACACGATTACAACTTTGAACATATGTATGGCAGAGATGCATATCCCGTGTTTTCCCGTAATTCTTAAACGTGTTAGATATACAAGGAAGTCATTGCTAAACACAACACTAAGTGATATCAATAAGTATTAGTGATACTCATATTAGTCTTGTATCCGACGTACGAGAGTGATAAGTATATGAACCAATTTCATTAAAATCAGACAAGAATACTTCGCTGTATGTATATTGGATCTGACTAAATCTAAAAAGGGTCGTTTAATTTACATTATTTACTTTTAAAAATACTCATGATCACGTGCTCTGTTTGTATAGCCAATGAAATCGCACTATGCAACCAACGCCCGTTCTAATTCATAATCTTGTAATGCCCCTGCTTACCAAGGTAAAGAAAAAGGTCATTGCAAAAAATATATTGATTAATATCAATAACTATTAGTGATAATCATATAAGTATGTCTGGCATGAACCATTAATGGCGGCTTTATTGCTCATCTCCCCTTATTAATTATATTATAATGTGTCTATTATCCCTTTTCAGCCCTGCTACCTCACTTTATAAATTATGAAGGAACTTCGGATGATTTGCCGCTTACAGAGGACGATAGTAAGTATTTGTTCTATGCTACAGAAAGTTGATTATATGTATTGTTACATGTAAGGTTAATTGATTAATTGATTGATTGATTGCGGTTAACGCCGTTTTCAACGGTTTTCCAGTTATAGCACGTCCACTTAACGTTTTTTTTTTTTTTTTTATATAAGTACTCCACCCACACAACACTCTTCCAAGGCAAATGGCCACCTTTTTCACATCAAATTTATAACCAATTGGTGGAAATCGAAAGTAATTTATCTTTATTGAAATAAATTACCTATTTAAATATTGAATTTTTCAAGATTATATTACTCGGTTGGATCTAGCTTGGATCTAGCTTGGTCCGGATTTCTTCACATATACCTTTACTGACACAGTATTCGTGCACGTTGGCTGAATACTGGAATGCATGACTGAGGGATTATTATGATTGTCTTCACACAAAAACCTGTTCATTGTACAGCAATCTCATTGAAACGAAACCAAAGTAATTGTTATATTGGATATGACGACACGGTATAAAAGGCCGTCTCGAATTGACCATTAACATTCAAAGACTCTATAAATACAATCGGAAAATTCGGCAATCTCCGCTTCTCTGTATCGTTTATATGAGTTATCTCCCCTGTTGATACCTAACAAAGTTGAAGACGAAAATGTCATTGGCTGACGCAAACTGTCAAACTGAGGCGATTTGTAACAGGCAGTCACCAGATATATGCTACTATACTGAAGAGTACGTGTAGGTCTGGCTTTAATGTTACATAGAACACTGACCGATTTCATGTTTTGATTCTTTCCGTTATTTATTCATTGACGATATTGCGCTATAAAAATAGACCTGTTAACGCATTCAGGCAAAGGATCGAAACAGATAATGCTGTACACAGGTGTTTTATACCTTCATTTACTAATTGTACGAACAGAGCAGATTCAGATCAGGCTTGCTTATCTGGATCTATATTGGTCGCATTTACTGTTGGTTTACAAAGATAACTGCTCGTATGTTCATAAACGAATATTTATGTGGTCAAATTTGTCATTTGCTTTACGAAAATGCACTCTATTGACAGATAAGGAACGGTCGTATCTAACGTTGTGAGAACTTGAGGCCAGACCCTTTTGCCTATAATATACCTGTACAATGTATAATGTTAAATAATTTTATATGGCAACACATATATGTTTAAACTAATTGACAGATGGGCGAAATATCAAATCAAAGAATGTTTATATTGTTATATATATTTTTTAGTATATTGATGTCTCTTTTTAGTTTACGTAGACGATAGTATTGCCAGGAAGCTGTTCGACGAGGTGACGATATACTGCTGGGTACTCACCACGAAAACCCAACTCGTTTCAAAAGCTGCGGCCGTAAACTACACGTGGGCCCCAAGATGCAACAAACACGTCTTTTTCACCTCCGCTTTCGGAGACGAGAGCATGCCCAACGGAGAGTCCGTGACACCGGCACCGGGTTCAGAAATGGTCGACTTTGACTTATCGGGTGGTGAGCGTAAAAACCATACCATTCCAAATGGAGATTCATTTACAACCGTCACATTAGGAGATATAATATTTATAGACACGCCTGAGGGTTGGCAGAATTTGACGGAGAAATCTCGTGAGATTTTACAACTCATTTACATGACGGAACTGAACGATTTTGATTGGTTCTTGAAAGCCGATGACGACACCTATATAATCATGGAAAACTTACGATATTATTTAAAATCTTTAGACAGTACGAAACCAATGTATATAGGGTATCATTTGGAGCCCACGTGGTTTGATTCTCCGTACATGAGCGGTGGTGCAGGTTATGTTTTCAGTAAATCAGGGCTAAAACATTTGATCGAAAAGGGGCTCAACGTACAAGGGATGTGCAGGGATAAAGGGAGTTTTGAGGACCTGGAGGTCGGTAGATGTGCCGTGAAATCCGGTGTGAAAATCTACAGTTCTTTAGATAAATTTGAGCGGGAGACTTTCCATCCCGATACATTACAAGACTATATACCAGGTCCACCGCAGCAATGGTTATTTTACTACTCGAGGTTCAAGCCTAAAGGGGTATGTACATAGAGAATAGTATGTTGCAGTAGGATAACGTAGCTTTGTATTTTACTACTGTGTACATAGACAATCTTATTTTGCAGTAGAATAACGTCGCTTTGTATTTTACTAAGGTGTACCTAGAGAATGTTATGTTGCAGTAGGATAACGTCGCTTTGTATTATACTACGATGTACATAGATAATTTTATGTTGCAGAAGGATAACGTCGCTTTGTACTTTGCTACGGTGTACATAGAGAATATAATGTTGCAGTAGGATTACGTCGCTTTGTAATTTACTACGGTGTACATAGAGAATATAATGTTGCAGTAGGATTACGTCGCTTTGTAAGTTACTACGCCATACATAGAGAATATTATGTCGCAGTAGGATAACGTCACTTTTTATTTTACTAAGGTGTGCATAGATAATATTATGTTGTAGTAGGATAATATCTCTTTGTATTATACTACGGTGTACATAGAGAATATAATGTTGCAGTAGGATTACGTCGCTTTGTAATTTACTACGCTATACATAGAGAATAGTATATTGTTGCAGTAGGATAACGTCGCTTTATATTTTACTAAAGTGTACCAAGATAATCTTATATTGCAGTAGGATAACGTCGCTTTGTATTATACTACGGTGTACATAGAGAATAATATGTTGCAGTATAATAACGTCGCTTTGTATTTTACTAAGGTGTACATAGAGAATAATATGTTGCAGTATAATAACGTCGCTTTGTATTTTACTAAGGTGTACATAGAGAATCTTATGTTGCAGTAGAATAACGTCGCTTTGTATTATACAACGGTTTACATAGAGAATATAATGTTGCAGTAGGATTACGTCGCTTTGCAATGAACAACGCTGTACATAGAGAATATTATGTTGCAGTAGGATAACGTCGCTTTGTATTATACTACGGTATACATAGAGAATAATATGTTGCAGTATAATAACGTCGCTTTGTATTTTACTAAGGTGTACCTAGAGAATCTTACGTTGCAGTAGAATAACGTCGCTTTGTATTATACAACGGTGTACATAGAGAATATAATGTTGCAGCAGGATTACGTCGCTTTGCAATGAACAACGCTGTACATAGAGAATATTATGTTGCAGTAGGATAACGTCGCTTTTTATTTTACTACGGTGTACATAGATAATATAATGTTGCAGTAGGATAACGTCGCTATGTATTTTACTGCTGTGTACATAGAGAATATCATGTTGTAGTAGGATAACGTCGCTTTGTATTTCACTACGGTGTACATAGAGTATATAGTGTTGCAGTAGGATATCGTATCTTTGTATTATACTAAGGTGTACATAGATAATATTATGTTGCAACAGGATCACGTCGCTTTGTATTTTACTACGATACGTTGCTTTGTATTTTACAACGGTACGTTGCTTTGTATTTTACTACGGTGTACATAGATAATATCATGTTGTAGTAGGATAACGTCGCTTTGTATTTTACTACGGTGTACATAGATAATATAATGTTGCAGTAGGATAACGTCGCTTTGTATTTTACTACGGTGTACATAGATAATATTATGTTGCAACAGGATCACGTCGCTTTGTATTTTACTACGGTACATTGCTTTGTATTTTACTACGGTGTACATAGATAATATCATGTTGTAGTAGGATAACGTCGCTTTGTATTTATACTACGGTGTACATAGAGAATCTTATGTTGCAGTAGGATAACGTCGCTTTATTTTTTACTACGGTGTACATAAAGTATATAGTGTTGCAGTAGGATATCGTATCTTTGTATTTTACTGCTGTGTACATAGAGAATCTTATGTTGCAGTAGGATAACGTCGCTTTGTATTATACTACGGTGTACATAGATAATCTTGTGTTGCTGTACGATAACGTCGCTTTGTAATTTACTACGGTGTACATAGAGAATATTATGTTGCAGTAGGATCACGTCGCTTTGTATTTTACTACGGTGTACATAGAGAATATAATGTTGCATTAGGATTACGTCGCTTTGTAATTTACTGCACTGTACATAGCTAATATTATGTTGCAGTAGGATAACGTCGCTTTGTATTTTACTACGGTGTACATAGAGAATATTATGTTGCGGTAGGATAATATCGATTTGTATTTCACTATGGTGTACATAGAGAATATTATGTTGCAGTAGGATAACGTCGCTTTGTATTTTACTACGGTGTACATAGAGAATATTATGTTCCAGTAGGATAACGTCATTTTGTATTTTACTACGGTGTACTTAGAGAATATTATGTTGCGGTAGGATAATATCGCTTTGTATTTTACTATGGTGTACATAGAGAATATTATGTTGCAGTAGGATTACGTCATTTTGTATTTTACTACGGTGTACATAGAGAGTATTATGTTGCGGTAGGATAATATCGCTTTGTATTTTACTACGGTGTACATAGAGAATATTATGTTGCAGTAGGATAACGTCGCTTTGTATTTTACTAGGGTGTATATAGAGAATATTATGTTGCGGTAGGATACCATCGCTTTGTATTTTACTACGGTGTATATAGAGAATATTTTATTGAGAGTAGGATAACGTCTCTTTGTATTTTACTACGGTGTACATAGAGTATATAATGTTGCAGTTTGATAACGTCGCTTTGTATTTTACTACGGTGAACATAGAATATATAATGTCGCAGTAGGGTAACATCGCTAACGGTTTATTTTACTACGGTGTACATAGAATATATAATGTTGCAGTAGGATAACGTCGCTGTTTATTTTACTACGGTGTACATAGAATATATGATGTCGCAGCTGTTTATTTTACTACGGTGTACTTATAATATATACTATTGCAGTAGGATAACGTCGCCTTGTATTTTACTATACGATGAACATAGAGAATATAACGTCGCCTTGTATTTTACTACGGTGAACATAGAATATATAATGTCGCAGTAGGATAACATCGCTGTTTATTTTACTACGATTTACATAGAGAATATAATGTTGCAGTAGGATAACGTCGCCTTGTATTTTACTATACGATGAACATAGAGAATATAACGTCGCCTTGTATTTTACTACGGTGAACATATAATATATAATGTCGCAGTAGGATAACATCGCTGTTTATTTTACTACGATGTACATAGAGAATATAATGTTGCAGTAGGATAACGTCGCTTTGTATTTTACTATTGAGTACATAGAGAATCTTATGTCGCAGTTTGATAACATCGCTGTTTATTTTACTACGTTGTACATAGATTATATAATGTTGCTGTAGGCTAATGTCGCTTTGTATTTTACTACGATGAAAGTATATATTGAATCTCTCGAGATCGCAGAGCGAGACAAATTCTATGTGCCAACGCTCCGATTTGAAAATACAAAGTCACATATTCTTTAGCTTTTTTAAATATCTATTATATCTTTTATACATATTTTTAAAAATGTTTTAAAGAACATTTTTTTTACATGATATACAATTCATGAATGGCGAGTGAATAACACCACACTTACATATTTGAATGCCTCGCATCATATTTCAATGAAGTCATCCTACTAAATTTGGAAAAAATATTAGTCCAATTAGTCGTGTAGTATTGATGCGTTTTGTATGCCTTCATTTGCACCGAAAACAGAGAATGTAGATACACATAATGAAAAGTAATAAACGAGTTATCCAGGGGTAGGATAAAATATGGTTAAAATATCGCCTGCATTAAGTAGTCGCTTGAATTAAGAAACATGTAGAAGACAGGGGTGCAGTAGTTGGGTGTCGACCTCTCGTACCAAAGTTATCTGGTTCAAATCCCGTGATGAGTGAGTTCTGCCTTTGGGATTTATCCTCACATACTCGAGTACTGGTTTTGTCTCCGGGAAACAGACACCGAGCTTAACTAATTTAAGCTGAAAACCTGTTTCGCAATCGATAATCCATACAGCAACCCTTTTGTCAGGTTTAATGCAATATGAATCAACTTGTTTTAACAACTATCTGTTTATCTGACAGGGTGGGCAACACGATAGACCTAATGAGAGCGAGCGCAGACAGGAACTAGTATTAAATTGCGGGAACTTCTCAAATAACCATTTTTCGGATGAATTTCTGAAACTAGTGGCAACATTTTTTATATTTGAGACCGAGCCTGGCGATAGCTCAGTTGGTAGCGACGAGGGATATCACTCAATCTAGGTGGTCATGTGTTCGAACCTTGGATCGGCCATTTATTATTTCCACTAATTGTCATACGTCATTGTGACAAGCATCATTCGTTTAAAGCCAATTGGTTAAATAGTATATGTGGAAACGTAACCAGTTGCCTTGAAAGAATGTTGTGTAGAGAACTGGCGCGAGAAATCCAGGAAACACAAACGTTAGGTGAACCGGTCGCCGTGATATTACTGATATACCGTTGAAAACGGCGTTAAACTCCAATAAATCGATCTACAAGTCCTTCTCGTGTATTGCGTATTGTTTACTTATATTCGATAAATGAGTAGCGAACAAGGTAGCTCAAAAATGGTATAAGTGACCTCCCTCCTTGTTCCTCGGGAATTTGGGGATAGGATTACGACCAATTTGCTGGTGACGTGATAAGCTTTCCAGCAGCACTGGTAATTTGATCAGGAGACACCGTGGTATGACTAAAATACTGTTGATTGATTGATTGACTATTTTGTGTTAAACGCCGCTTTCAACAATTGTTCAGTTATAGCACGGCGTTTCCTGGGTAAGTTACCAGTACTACTGGTATATTCATACTGACACCAGTCAGTCAGTCGAAATGTTAACCCCGCAACCCCGTGAGTGTCAATGATAGTAGCCATTACTACCATTTCAAAATGAAACAGGACGAACATGATTCGATGCATGCGCGCGGCGGACATGATTCGATGCCTGCCCGCGTTGGACATTGTGGAGTGCCATTTGGCAAGGGAAAATGCTAACTTGGTAGTACTTCACAATCATGGATCGTGGTTGAGTGTTCTATCTATTGTGATGTTACAGACATACTGTTGAAACCGTCAGAAACCGATTTAATGGATGAATGAATTCAGAAGCAAAGACTGATTTAGGTGTTCGAGGGTCGCAATTTAACGGATGTCAATGTTAGTTCCGTTTTACGACATCGATATAATTTATTTTCATATATTTTTCAGGGATCAGAGTGTTGCAGCCAGTTTAGCATCAGTTTCCATCGCTTGAGTCTACAGGAAATGTTGATATTCGATCATTTACTCTACAAAACGCATGTGTACGGCCGTCACGTGCCGAAAAACATAAAAGATCTCTTTAAATATACCAAATTAAAGAAACTGCCGAACGGTATTCCCACCATAAACACTGGAAGGAAACAGCCGCCTCAATAGTGAAACGTGACGGGAAAACGTGTTGTAGTAACACATCTCTAGATATAGGGCATATTTTGACCTACACAACCTATGTCAGTGAGACGATTCTTTTGAGTACCCTTATACTAAAGTTTGCATGATTAATAAGAGAGATATTGTTGTTGAAATGCCAAAATGCTTCATCTGGTTTACGTCTCCTGAGCTTCAATTTACAAGAAATATGTGACCATGACCGCCAGCTTAAAACCTCTTGTTGGCTGGTACACGTGTTTTAATTCCAAATTTAATCCACCGTTTTGGATTTCTAGGGTTTCCATTTAATTTATAAATAATCCGTGTGTTTAAAGGACATTGTTGCTAGGGTTTCCATTTGATTTATAAACAATCCGTGTGTTTAAAGGACATGGTTTGTAGGGTTTCCATTTCATTTATAAACAATCCGTGTGTTTAAAGGACATGGTTTGTAGGGTTTCCATTTGATTTATAAACAATCCGTGTGTTTAAAGGACATGGTTTGTAGGGTTTCCATTTGATTTATAAACAATCCGTGTGTTTAAAGGTCATGGTTTCTAGGGTTCCCATTTCATTTATAAACAATCCGTGTGTTTAAAGGACATGGTTTGTAGGGTTTCCATTTGATTTATAAACAATCCATATGTGTACATGTAACAAACATGGTTTCTAGGGTTCCCATTTGATGTATAAACAATCCGTGTATTTAAAGGACATGGTTTCTAGGGTTTCCATTTGATTTATAAACAATCCGTGTGTTTAAAGGGCATGGTTTCTAGGGTTTCCATTTGATTTATAAACAATCCGTGTATTTAAAGAACATGGTTTCTAGGGTTTCCATTTGATGTATAAACAATCCGTGTATTTATTGGAAATGATATCTAGGGCTTCGATTTGATATATAAACAATTCATATGTTTATGGGACATTATATCTACAAGTGAATATGACGCTTTGGTAGGATATTATAACACTTCTCAGGCTATTATAAATACCTCAACGTAGAATTGGTGCTTTGTTTTGTTTTTCAGACATATATATATATATACAGTGATATCTCTAATATATCGTTCAATTCGCATTGTAAACGCGAACGGCTATACAGTGGTCTTTGCGATAACTCGAACAGTTTACTTCATAAGCTATACAGTCAATTTGCACTAACTCAAACAATTAATTCATAAGCTATACAGTCAATTCGCGATAACTTGTATAGTTTACTTGATGAGCTTTACAGTCAATTCGCGATAACTTTTTTATTTGATTAGCTATAAATCAATTTCCGATAATTCGAACAGTTTACTTGATTAGCTTAACAGTCAATTCGAAATAACTCGAACAGTTCAATTTATTAGCTATAAAATAAATTCGCGATAAGTCAAACAGTTTACTTGATAAGCTTTACAGTCAATTCGCGATAAGTCGAACAGTTTACTTGATAAGCTTTACAGTCAATTCGCGATAAGTCGAACAGTTTACTTGATTAGAAATAAAATCAAGTCGCGATCATTCGAACAGTTTAATTGAATAACTTTACAGTCAACTCTCGATAACTCGAACAGTTTACTTGATTAGCTTTACAGTCGATTCGCGATAACTCGAACAGTTTAAATGATTAGCTATTCCGTCAATTTGCAATAACTCGAACTAACTTGATTATCTATACAGTAAATTCGCGATAACTCTAACAGTTTAACACTATATATCATTACAACTCGTTAAGAATCGAATTTTCGAACACCTTGTCTTTTTTAAGATTAAAAGAATACAACGGATATTTATGTGCAGTCCATTCTTGTGTCGAAGAAAACGTCTTTTTGGGGGAAACGTGAAATGTCTGCTTCCTGATTGTTAACCAAGTAATGACTTGATCTCGTCGGCACAAGAATGGACTGCACATACAAATTTCGAACAGTTTATCTGATTAACTGTACAGTCAATTCGCAATTATTCGAACTGTTTACTTGCCAAACTGTACAGTCAATTCGAGATAATTCGAAATGTTTACTTGATTAACTGTACAGTCAATTCGTGAAAATTCGAACAGTTTACTTGATTAACTGTACAGTCAATTCGCAATTATTCGAACTGTTTACTAGCTAAACTGTACAGTCAATTCACGATCATTCGAAATGTTAACTTGATTAACAGTTTATCTGATTAACTGTACAGTCAATTTCGATGATTCGAAATGCTTTCTTGATTAACTGTACAGCCAATTCGTGATTATTCGAACTGTTTACTAGCTGAACTGTACAGTCAATTCACGATCATTCGAAATGTTAACTTGGACTGCACATACACATTTCGAACAGTTTATCTGATTAACTGTACAGTCAATTCGCAATTATTCGAACTGTTTACTTGCCAAACTGTACAGTCAATTCGAGATAATTCGAAATGTTTACTTGATTAACTGTACAGTCAATTCGTGAAAATTCGAACAGTTTACTTGATTAACTGTACAGTCAATTCGCAATTATTCGAACTGTTTACTAGCTAAACTGTACAGTCAATTCACGATCATTCGAAATGTTAACTTGATTAACAGTTTATCTGATTAACTGTACAGTCAATTTCGATGATTCGAAATGCTTTCTTGATTAACTGTACAGCCAATTCGTGATTATTCGAACTGTTTACTAGCTAAACTGTACAGTCAATTCACGATCATTCGAAATGTTAACTTGATTAACAGTTTATCTGATTAACTGTACAGTCAATTTCGATGATTCGATATGCTTTCTTGATTAACTGTACAGCCAATTCGTGATTATTCAAACAGTTTACTTGGTGAACTGTACAGTCAATTCGCGATTATTCGAACAATTTACTTGATTAACTGAACAGTCAATTCGAGATAACTCAAAGTCGAGATGTTCGAGTGATCGATGGGTATACATGGTTTATACTTATTTCTTAACATGTATTATTTTTTCATTATTTAATGTTAGCAAAAAACGGCACACTTGCAGTTCTGATGCTCGTATGAGCAATGATAATATGCTGCTATTTTTTTTCCAATGAAAATGTCCGTTCCAGAAACGGTTCCATATAACCTATCATATTCGAATTATGGCGTGGTCAAGTTAACGCGAGTCCATTGTAGATGTATGCCTATTTTTTTAATAATTAATTTCTTTAAAACATTTTGTCAATTAGTTATTACATAAATATCACATTCCTGTGAGGGCACTATTAAAAATTGTAAACCTTCGAAAAATAATGTTGACCTCGGCGTTGCCTCGATCAACATTATTTTTCTCAGGTTGACAATTTTTAATAGCGCACTCACAGGAATTTATGATTGGCGTGTGAACCACACCCACTACCACATTTTAATGACGTAGAAGCAAGTTTCAATGACGTCACATTATATTGCAGTGACGTACCAATACCATATTTGGTGCCATAATACGGAATTTTAATCCGACGTATGGCTATCTGCATGTAAATAATAATTCACATTTGTTAATTAGTTTATAAAAAATGAAAACACAGCGTCTATGTGAATGAAATTACGTCTACGCCCAATACTACAAAGTTCATATAATTGTGCAACGGACCGGAGCATGTAACTAAGTAGGGCTTTTCGTAGCTTTGCATTTGAAAGAGTCCATAGCCAATTCTAGGAATATCTAGATGAATATGTTCAATTCAGCAGCCAACAGAGCCTGGATATATACTGCTAGTGGCAAAGGCGTCACAAAATCGGCTCCGACGGTCAAATGGGTTCAACGCAGTAGGTCATGGTAACAAATGGCGAAATACACCAATATAGATGTAAACAAACATTTTCATTAAAGTATTTTTTTCTTTATCAATCTTCATTCTTTTTTAAGATTTATAAATTTCGAGGGCTTGGCGTGAAACGGTTGTAACTCAAAACCTATTTTGAAAACCCTGGATTAGGGGCAATTTTTAGACTTTTGTAAACAATGCAAATGTAGGTGCCATTGCTCAGAACGAGCAATGGCACCTAAATTTCCATTGTTTACCAAGAAAAATGAGTTAACGCTTATAAAGACTTTATGGCAAGGTAATTAACCTTGGTAAAAAAATACCAATTTTAGTTACAACCGTTTCACGCCAAGCCCTCGATTTATTATTACGGAAGGTTTTACAACATTTCGGGACATCGTGAAATGCATCACTCTCAATGTCTGCTTCCTGAATGCTAACGCAGTAATGACGTCACGGGGATGTTCCACAAGTTGTACCTCATCATCGCGGCAATCACCAAAAAGAAGAAGTTACGTTGCAATATACTACGCAAGTTGGAGCACAGTTGCATTAAAGCTTTGACTGCTTTTAACCTTTCGCTGCCAAAGGCAATTGAAGGTTTTTGCAAACAATGCACATTCTAGTAAGACATCTCGTAACGTGCTGTCTCTCCTGAAATCAGCATTGTTTACCACTTAGACATTACATTTTACCAAATTTCCTGTAGAACAAAATGGCTTGTCCAATTAACAAGATAGAAGAGTCGACTTTGTACAATTCGGCAGTGAAAGAGTTAATAACATGCATACATAACAGCGGTAAACCGTGTTCGTGGTGTAGTTGTCAGAGAAACAGGCTAGAGAGCCGGAGAGCTCGGTTCGATCACCAGCCCGATCATTCCAAATTAAAATGGTGGTAATGGCTTTCTCATTGGCTCTCAGGCTTGCGGGGACAACATTAATTACTTCCTCATTGACACTCAGTATTGCTGGGATAACATTAAGTACTTCCTCATCGGCACTCAGTATTGCTGGGATAACATTAAGTGCTTCCTCATTGACACTCAGTATTGTTGGGATAGCATTAAGAACTTCCTCACTGACACTCAGTAATGCGGGGATAGCATTAAATACTTCCTCATTGACACTCAGTATTGCTGGGATAAAATTAAGTACTTCCTCATCGGCAGTCAGTAATGCGGGGATAGCATTAAGAACTTCCTCATTGACACTCAGTATTGCGGGGATAACATTAATTACTTACTCATTGACACTCAGTATTGCGGGGATAACATTAAGTACTTCATCATGGGCACTCAGTAATGCGGGGATAGTAATAATTCTCCCTCATTGGCACTCAGTATTGCGGGGATAGCATTAAATACTTCCTCATTGGCACTCAGTATTGCGAGGATAGCATTAAATACTTCCTCATTGACACTCAGTATTGCGGGGATAACATTAATTATTTACTCATTGACACTCAGTATTACGGGGATAACATTAAGTACTTCGTCATGGGTACTCAGTAATGCGGGGATAGTAATAATTCTCCCTCATTGGCACTCAGTATTGCGGGGATAACATTAAGTACTTCCTCATTGACACTCAGTATTGCGGGGATAGTAATAATTCTTCCTCATCGGCACTTAGTAATGCGGGGATAGTATATAAATATTGCATGGCTTCCAGTGTGACAGTACATATTGTCAACATGAGGAAAATACTGTTACCCGAGGCGAAGCCGAGGTTAACAGTATTTACCCGAATGTTGACAATATGTACTGTCACACTGGAAGCCATGCAATATTTATTTTATTATACCGAACAAAATTACACGTTTATTCAATTTATTCTGTACCTTTGTAGGGGAAGTGAACATGGGCAGATCTACTACAATGTAACACACACATATGAATATAACGGTTAACAGTATACTGTTACATGGCACGCGCATCTAAAAAGTGACGTTATTGTTTGAAATGACGTCATGCACGTGCATAACCAACATTTTCACGCGCATGCCATGTAACAGTATACTGTTAACCGGTCAAAAACGTACTGTTAGCATTAGACAGTAAGAAATTGCCCATGATGAGTATATGAGAATTTAACATTACAAAGTCACGTGAGGTATAATAACATTAAATACTTCCTCATTGGCACTCAATATTGCGGGGATAGCATTAAGTACTTCCTCATTGGCGCTCATAGTTGTTGGGATAGCATTAATTGCTTTCTCGTTGGCACTCAGTATTGCGGAGATAGCATTAATTGCTTTCTCATTGGCACTCAGTATTGCGGCGATAACATTAATTACTTCCTCATTGGCGTTCAGGCTCGAGTGGATAGCATTAACTGCTTCCTCATTGGCGTTCAGGGTCGAGTGGATAGCATTAACTGCTTCCTCATTGGCGTTCAGGGTCGAGTGGATAGCATTAATTGCTTCCTCATTGGCGTTCAGGGTCGAGGGGATAGCATTAATTGCTTCCTTATTGGCGTTCAGGGTCGAGGGGATAGCATTAACTGCTTCCTCATTGACGTTCAGGGTCGAGTGGATAGCATTTACTGCTTCCTCATTGGCGTTCAGGGTCGAGTGGATAGCATTAATTGCTTCCTCATTGGCGCTCAGGATCTAGGGGATAGCTATAATTTCTTCCTGATTGGCGCTCAGGGTTGCGGGGAAAGCATTAATTGCTTCCTCATTGGCGGTCTGTGTTGCGAAGATAGCATTACGACTGATGCACCGCCTTAGAAAGAATTCTAAAGACAGGGCAGGTAAAATACAAAAGTGCGTCATTATATAACTGACCTACTGTTAGCATTGGAAATAATCACAACGATTGACTAACAAGTGTTCATACAGTGGAACCAGTGTATAAAGATCATACATGGGAACTCAGCGATATGGTCTTTGGTTAAAGGTGGTCTTTAATTGCAGAGTCATTTATACAGACAATAAGTAATTGGGAAACTAAGGTGTGTTTGCTATAGACACGGAATATCTACTTTAAGGTGGTCTTCAGCCCAGTTTGACTGTACTTATGGATGTACCGAAATACTTTGCCTTGACCGAATGGTGAGCATAAGGGACACTGGACCAAGCGTCCCTGCTTCGCTCCTAGCCTGGAATTACCTGCCACTTCCATTACAGTGTTAGGTCAGACATACACCAATAATGGCGGGATGTCTTCCTCATCGGCACTTAGTAATGCGGGGATAGCATTAAATACTTCCTCATTGGCACTCAATATTGCGGGGATAGCATTAAGTACTTCCTCATTGGCGCTCATAGTTGTTGGGATAGCATTAATTGCTTTCTCGTTGGCACTCAGTATTGCGGAGATAGCATTAATTGCTTTCTCATTGGCACTCAGTATTGCGGCGATAACATTAATTACTTCCTCATTGGCGCTCAGAGTTTCGGGGATAGCATTAATTGCTTTCTAATTGGCGCTCAGTAATGCGGGGATAGCATTAATTACTTCCTCATTAGCGCTCAGAGTTTCGGGGATAGCATTAATTGCTTTCTCATTGGCGCTCAGTAATACGGGGATAGCATTAGTTACTTCCTCATTGGCGCTCAGAGTTTCGGGGATAGCATTAATTGCTTTCTCATTGGCGCCCAGTATTGCGGGGATAGCATTAATTACTTCCTCATTGGCACTCAGAGTTTCGGGGATAGCATTAATTGCTTTCTCATTGGCGCTCAGTAATGCGGGGATAGCATTAATTACTTCCTCATTGGCGCTCAGAGTTTCGGGGATAGCATTAATTGCTTTCTCATTGGCGCTCAGTAATGCGGGGATAACATTAATTACTTCCTCATTGGCGCTCAGAGTTTCGGGGATAGCATTAATTGCTTTCTCATTGGCGCTCAGTATTGCGGGGATAGCATTAATTTCTTCCTCATTGGCGCTCAGAGTTTCGGGGATAGCATTAATTGCTTTCTCATTGGCGCTCAGTAATGCGGGGATAGCATTAATTACTTCCTCATTGGCGCTCAGAGTTTCGGGGATAGCATTAATTGCTTTCTCATTGGCGCTCAGTAATGCGGGGATATCATTAATTACTTCCTCATTGTCACTCAGTATTGCGGGGATAGCATTAAGTACTTCCTCATTGGCAATCAGTATTGCGGGGATAACATTAAGTACATCCTCATTGGCGCTCATGGTTGCGGGGATAGGATTTATTGCTCCCTTATTGGCGGACAAGGTTGCTAGGACAGCAATAACCGCTTTCCTTTTGACGCTCAGGGCTGCGTTGATAGTATTAATTGCTTTCTCTTTGATGCTTAGGGTAGAGGGGATAGTATTTATTGCTTCCTCATTGGCGCTCAGGGGTGCGGGGATAGCATTATTTGCTTTCCCATTGGGGCTCAGGGTATAGAAGTAGCATCACTTGCTTCCCCATTGGCGCTCAGCAATAGGATTGCGGGGATAGCATTAATTAATTACTTTCTCATTGGCGCTCAAAATTTCGGGAATATCATTAATTGCTTCCTCATCTGCGCTTAAGGTTACGGAGTTAGCATTAATTGCTTCGTCGTTGGCTCTCAATTTGCGGGGATATCATTAATTGCTTCCTTATTGGCGTTCAGGGTCGAGTGGATAGCATTAACTGCTTCCTCATTGGCGTTCAGGGTCGAGTGGATAGCATTAACTGCTTCCTCATTGGCGCGCTCAGGGTCGAGGGGATAGCATTAACTGCTTCCTCATTGGCGTTCAGGGTCGAGTGGATAGCATTAACTGCTTCCTCATTGGCGTTCAGGGTCGAGTGGATAGCATTAACTGCTTCCTCATTGGCGTTCAGGGTCGAGGGGATAGCATTAATTGCTTCCTCATTGGCGTTCAGGGTCGAGTGGATAGCATTAACTGCTTCCTCATTGGCGTTCAGGGTCGAGGGGATAGCATTAATTGCTTCCTCATTGGCGCTCAGGGTCGAGGGGATAGCATTAACTGCTTCCTCATTGGCGTTCAGGCTCGAGTGGATAGCATTAACTGCTTCCTCATTGGCGTTCAGGGTCGAGTGGATAGCATTAACTGCTTCCTCATTGGCGTTCAGGGTCGAGTGGATAGCATTAATTGCTTCCTCATTGGCGTTCAGGGTCGAGGGGATAGCATTAATTGCTTCCTTATTGGCGTTCAGGGTCGAGGGGATAGCATTAACTGCTTCCTCATTGACGTTCAGGGTCGAGTGGATAGCATTTACTGCTTCCTCATTGGCGTTCAGGGTCGAGTGGATAGCATTAATTGCTTCCTCATTGGCGCTCAGGATCTAGGGGATAGCTATAATTTCTTCCTGATTGGCGCTCAGGGTTGCGGGGAAAGCATTAATTGCTTCCTCATTGGCGGTCTGTGTTGCGAAGATAGCATTACGACTGATGCACCGCCTTAGAAAGAATTCTAAAGACAGGGCAGGTAAAATACAAAAGTGCGTCATTATATAACTGACCTACTGTTAGCATTGGAAATAATCACAACGATTGACTAACAAGTGTTCATACAGTGGAACCAGTGTATAAAGATCATACATGGGAACTCAGCGATATGGTCTTTGGTTAAAGGTGGTCTTTAATTGCAGAGTCATTTATACAGACAATAAGTAATTGGGAAACTAAGGTGTGTTTGCTATAGACACGGAATATCTACTTTAAGGTGGTCTTCAGCCCAGTTTGACTGTACTTATGGATGTACCGAAATACTTTGCCTTGACCGAATGGTGAGCATAAGGGACACTGGACCAAGCGTCCCTGCTTCGCTCCTAGCCTGGAATTACCTGCCACTTCCATTACAGTGTTAGGTCAGACATACACCAATAATGGCGGGATGTAGCAAGAAAAGGGCCAGATTAACATTTCAAACTCCAAAAATAGTTTGTTTCATTATTGATGTATTGATTCCAAACATTAAGTTTGTAGAAAATGATCTCCTCCCGTCACACTTCTTTTCAAAAAGACGTCTGTTGCAGAGACGTATAAATGGTTAAAAACAATGAAATGCGGTATATATTTTAGAATAACCATCTGATGTTTATTATAATTCAAACTTTCAAGCCTTTTCTCGCTTTAGGCAACTTTAACCCTAGCACGCATACGTCTTGTTTGAAGTGGATTACTTCGATAACATTTCTGCTTTTGCCACAATGTTTTCAAATATCATCTGCTGCAAATGCGTTCGAAATAGACTGTAAGCCCAATTGTGGAAGACAAATTAATGGCAGGACTATTAATAACATATTTTTTGGCGGAATTAACATTTGTTTAATGATCGTTTGACTCGAACCTTTTCCTTGATATTTAGGTAATCAGGTCCGACAATCATTGATAAAACGTTGTTTAAATTGTTGTGATATGTTCTCTCCCTTATATACGACCTTCCCGTAAATAATGTAGAGAAAGAGAGCGAGAGAGTGTGAGAGAGAGAGAGAGTGTGAGAGAGAGAGGGAGAGAGAGAGAGAGAGAGAGAGAGAGAGAGAGAGAGAGAGAGAGAGAGAGAGAGAGAGAGAGAGAGAGAGAGAGAGAGAGAGAGAGAGAGAAATGAGAGAGAGAGAGAGAGCAGGGTCGATCTGAAACATGTACACTTTCGCAAGATGGTCTCATTTTTGCGAGAGCGTAAACTCTTATCTGCATGTGAATGCAAACGTTAACCTTTTCAGACCATTGGACTTACGGAAGATCGTTACTATCTTTGCAAATTTCTTTATCATGAGCCGTGTCTAGTGATCTCTCTCTCTCTCTCTCTCTCTCTCTCTCTCCTCTCTCTCTCTCTCTCTCTCTCTCTCTCTCTCTCTCTCTCTCTCCCTCTCTCTCTCACACTCGCTCTCTCTCTCACACTCTCTCGCTCTCTTTCTCTACATTATTTACGGAAGGTCGTATATAAGGGAGAGAACATATCACAACAATTTAAACAACGTTTTATCAATGATTGTCGGACCTGATTACCTAAATATCAAGGAAAAGGCACCCACTTACACGCCATCATTTGAAGCTAAATTGGCTTAATAGAAGTGGGTCTATACTTCAAGATTTCTCTCAAAAGATGTATCTAGCAATAAATGACATGAAGACGGATATAACTGAAATACTGTTGAAAGTATCGTAAAACAGCATCATAAGATTTCTGTTTACTGGATAGGGCACCCGTTGCCGATATTGAGAACGTAGCTCCTGACAAGTTCTATAGTTTGCATTGACAAATTATTAAATAATTAAACTCTGAGAACGAACTCTGAGAACAAACTCTGTGTGTGTTTTGAAATCTGACTCAAATTGAACATTTGTTTTATATAACGAGGAAGTCGTTTACCCCATTTACGCCCATAGATCGGTCAATAGAGTTACGATACACACCAATGGAGCATTTCATTTAGGTAACATCTGGATTTTCGATGGTTAAGTGCAAACAAATTGTAACTGTAATGTCTTTATAGAACAAGTTATGACTGTTCACGCTGAGCCATATTGATACTCCAAGGTGGTCAATTAACTTTAGCGTCAAATTGAACATTTGAACATTTGTTTTATATAACGAGAAAGTTGTTTCCCCAATTTACGCTAATAGAGCAATTGATTTAAGTACCATCTGCATTTTCGATGGGTCAGTGCAAAACAATTGCAACAGTAATGTCTTTATAGAACAAGTTATAACTATTTTACACCAATAGGCTTGCAGTCTATGTGTAAAAGCAACCAGTTCCTTGGAAAGTATCTGGTGTGGAGTACTGGTGTAAAAAAGCTAGGAAACACATGAGTAGGTGAACTGGCCGCTGTGATATGACTGAACAATTATTGAAAAAGGCGTTAAGCCCAAATCAATCAAATCCATTAATCGTAGGATGTAAACTATCTTTTGTAAAGCAGTATTCATTTGAATCCTCAGCACGGACCCGCATGCAAGTCCAATGCTACGTTATGGTTGGATACGCAAATCACCGTTTAGTTATTTTCTTACGTTAGCTGAGGCCGCCGTGATATAACTGAGAAATTGTTAAAAACGGCGTTAAAACCCCAATCAATCAATCAATCAATCAATCAACGTTATCTGAGGTGAATGAAATACAGCTGAAAGCATTATGAATTCCAATTAAGCACATGAAAATGCTTGTTTCGATGTAATATACCCATTACGTATTTCTTTGCATGACCGAATCACTATTTATGTATTCATCCTCGAATGTTTACAAAAAGGCTGAGAACGTGTATCCAGTAAACACAAACTTCACGATAGATTGACGAGGTAAGGGACCATTATCGATCATAACAATATATTTTGTGTGATAAGTTACCAGTCTAATAAGTATTACATGTTTGGGACTATTTTCTGACAGCGAAAAAACGATTTTCTTTTTGTGTTTCGTTCATGTGATAAAAAGAATCTGACATTCGTTGTCATTTCATAAAGTTTTATTAAATTCGTATAATCTTTTTTGTTATTAAGCTCTTGGACTCGTTTTTATAAAACTTTATATAAAATGACAACTCATGTCAGATCCTATATTTATTCATGTTTTGTTGCGTTATCCCGTCCATATATCGTATGTCTGATTTTTTTACAATGAAACGTTGAAATTCTGCTTGAGGCGGTATGAAATGGCAAAAGTCTGCTTTTAGGATAACATTTCTTTCAATGTCAATATTTAACTAGATCTTTTTATCAAAACGACTTGAAAAAGGAAAGTGTCCAGTAGAACATATATTTTGAACCTGACTGTAATGATGTATATGACTTAATATAGAAGAACGTTTATGAACCGGAACGTTAAAATAACGCGGGCAACTTTTAACATCTCTCCATAAAATCTGGATTTTGTATTGACTTTGGAGGTATGTTGATTTTTTCCAATCAATTCTTTTGCAAAAAAGTAGCTTTTATGAAGTCAATATGTACAAATGATAACAATAAATTGTAGGCCATTTACAATTGTAATTTTAAAAACAGTTATTAACGATCAGCAAGAACGCAATTTTACATAAATGTAATTTTCTTGCTTAATTATCCAACTGAGAAAAGGCGGACAAGCCCATATGAAACTTGCTTACGACTTCTGTCTTAGAGAACGCATTTCCCCGTACAAACGTTTTTTAATGTATCTACAAAGGTTTGAAACAGTTTGTATGGCGGAACAAGCCCTTATAAAACGTGTTTACAGCTTTTAGCTTAGGTGTGTTGCAGCTGATGAATACTTTACCCCGTAAAGACATATGAGCCGACCCTCGTGAAAACATATATTATGGCCTCTGCGTAATGTATTGACCCAGATCAGCCTGCGCAGTCCGCGCAGACTGATCCGGGCTGACATATTCCGTTTGTGAAACAGAAAATCCACAGGTGGCGAAAAGTGTCTATCCGGGTAACCCTGTGCGGGCATGCTTATGCTGACACGGGTCGATAACATTACGCAGAGTCCACAATGCTGGTTTTCTCGCAGGACGAATCATATTTTGATGTATTTGCAACAAGTTTGAAAAAACGTTTGTTATGAAATGGGAATGACGGGAAACCGCCCCAAATCCTGGCATAGGTGTTTGCATTTTATGAACGCATTTTCCCCTATACAGACGTATTTGATGTATCTGCAAAGATTTTGATACGCAATTTATTTGTAAAAGAGGGAGAGAGGCGGACACGCCCATATGGAAACGTGTTTACAGCTTTGGGCTTATAGGTGTGTTGAAAATTACGTTCTGATGAAATCTTATGTATCTGAAAATGGGTTGAACACAACTTTGGCTGTAAAAGGGGGGTGAACATGCGGTCAATTTAAAACGTGTTTACAACTTGGGGCTTTGACGTGTTATATTTTATGAACGCATTTCCCCCATACAGAAGTGTTTTGACATATCCGCAACGAAAGATTAAAACAGCTTGTAAAAAAAGGGACGGAAAAGGCGGACAAGCTCGTATGAACTGTGTTTTCAATTTTTGCCTTAGGAGTGTTGCACATTATGAATTCCTTCCCGGTATAGACGCATTCTGATGCAACTGCAACATGTTTGAAAAGGGTTTATTATGAAACGGGGGAAAGCCGGACAAGCCTATATAAAATATGTTTAATTCTTTCGGCTTTAGTCCAAATATTTTAGACTTTCGGTTTCTCGTTTTATCATCTGTCATTTTTTGGTCAACCTAACGCGTATGCAGGATAATAACAAAAGAAAAATGAGCATATGCGATGTCTTTTTTTGAAGGACTATCTCGGCTTATGAGTTTTGCATTTCATTAACGCATTTCTCCGTACAGATGCACTTTGGTGAATTTGCAAAAGTTTTGAACGAAATTTGTTTGAAAAAAGGGGGGAAAGGGCGGACAAAACCATATGAAACGTGGCTTGGGTTCGTTGCATGTTATTGAAGCTATTCCCAATACAGGTGTTATATTGATGTATTTAGCAACAGTTTTTGAAACGGTTTGTTGGAAATGCCTCTCAGAGCTCTAGATAATGGGCATTGTTCATATTCTTACATCCTTATTTGACATTCAAACCGTATGCTGTGGGTACTCAATAGAATCGTCTCAGCGAGACGATTCTTTTGAGTACACACAGCATACGGATTTGAATGTTATAACAGGACATTGTGCAAAATACCCTGACAATGCCCATTATCTAGGCTCTGGAGGCATTTCCAAACAAACCGTTCAAAATGTTGCTAATACATCAATATAACATTTGTAGCAAAATTGCTCATTATGAACAATTTTGCCTTCTACCACATTGTTTTCAAAAGTCCTTTGCTGTAGCAGTGCAAGAATGCGTCTACACGAAGGAATTCATTAAATATGATATTCATGTTTTGTTTTGTTTTTATCTTAGATTGACATCGGTTTTTGTATAAAAGTATGATTTTTACATACAAATACACAAATACATGAATATCTTTATTGCGATTATTACCTTAGATGCGTTCAGGTAGTTAACAATAATTTGCATGGTAAATAATCCTATAGTGACGGTTACTTGGATCAATCAAAGCGAATATCAAAGGAAAGTAAAACTCTTTAGTTCCGGCAAAAATGTGCACATACACACTTGAGCTCTGTCAGGCGAAAATGTATGTATGTATGTATGTATGTATGTATGTATGTATGTATGTATGTATGTATGTATGTATGTATGTATGTATGTATGTATGTAGTCAAGTTTAAAACCATTTTAGTGTCTTTTTAGTGTCTTTTTAACTATACTCTTTTCTTGTTGCGGTACATTTCTTCGTTTTAAATTGTATCTTACTAGGTCACATTTAAAACCAATGTAGTGTCTTTTTCTGTTTTCTTTTTCTGTTTTACTATATATATATATATATATATATATATATATACACACACACACACACACACACACACACACACACACACACACAGTCTAACCTGTGCTAAAGACCATCTTGTTTAGCAATTCCCTGTATATAGCAACCACACATACCCTGTACTTAAAGACCACCTGTGAACAAAGACCATATTGTTCTCTTCCCGTGAGTCGTCTTTAAACACAGGTTGAACTGTACATATATATATATATATTTGGAAAGAAAAAAGACACTAAATTGTTTTTCAACGTGTGCCAACCTGTTTTGTTTATTCGACTAATCAGAGCATCGCTAATAATAATGATTTTAAGCCTTTCCCTGATGAGTAGAATAAACGAAACCGGTTGACACGTTTTGAGTACTGGTGAGAGACGGTCAGGAAATTTACTAGTAGATAAACTAGCCTCCGTGAAATGACTAAAACATGATGGAAAACGGCGTTAAATCCCAATCAATCAATCAATCCATATTAAATGTACTTGAATGCGTCTTCTGACAAAAGGCTGTCAGTTAAGTCATTAACCCTTTCCCTGATATAGACGCTTTCTTAGGCCTCTGCAGCAGACGGCCTTTTGAAAACATAGTGACAAAAGAAGAAATTGCACAAAACGGGCAATTTCTCCTTTTGTCACGATGTTTTCCACTTATTGTCATAGGTTATCCATTCAATTATGGAGATTTTCTATGTTTTGACAAAAAACGTTAAGACCCTAAATCGGTAGTCGCAGCTCAAATTGGTTATTTTATTATCGATACCAAGCAATATTTCGATGGCGTTAACTCTATCATAAAAGACAAATTTTACATATCAGCATGGACTTACCGCCCAATCTCTCCTTCTTTAGTAGCCTTCACCTATTACTGAGTATTCAGCTCAGATTCAGAGAGATGTAATTGGGTGTTGTTTATTATGATTTGTTATAATATAATGTCAATGGAAGGATATCTGAAATATTTTAATGAATGGACTATTTCCAGTCTAAAGCTCCGTTGTGTAATGGTTAGAGCGTCCGACTTTGGATCGGTATACCAGGTCGATTCTTAGCAATTATTTTACGGATGGTAGTAATGGCATCCTTCTTTGGCTGATGTATCGGTGTCAGGATGACATTTACCTGTATAACTCGTAATTAACACAGGGAACGCCGTGATATAACAGAAATACTGTTGAACTAAACCTTCAAATGAAAGCAATTTGTCAGTATATAATCGGTAATCTTCGGCTAAACTCGTTAATCCGATTATAAACCGAGGGTCCGATTCGTTCAGATTATGATTATACAGGTCAAGTTGTTTTTCGTTGCCACAGAATATATTTGAAACTTCTCTAGATGGATTTTAAAAAAGCTCGTTGAAAAAGGAGAAATTGCCCAAGCCGAGTACTTTCTATTTTGTCGTTACAACGTATTCCAATCCGTTTTATTTTCTGACATTCAATATTTATGTCACCTGCCTTGACAGAGTGACACACATGTGTCACATTTCCTTCTTCGGTTTTTCTATATATCAGTCATTCAAGCTTCGATTTAACCCCTTTCCCACATACACCACATCTGCAGCAGACGACTTTGGAAAGGTCTGCATAAGAATATAGAAAATCGCCACAAATCAAAGTATAAGTATTTAACCCTTTCCCTCATATGACAATTCTACAGCAGACGACTTTGAACGTATTTTGTCAAAACATAGAAAATCTCCATAATTTAATGGATAACCTATGCCTTAAAGTTGAAAACATTGTGGCAAAAGGAGAAATTGCACGTTTTGTGCAATTTCTTCTTTTGTCACTATGTTTTCAAAAAGCCGTCTGCTGCAGAGGCGTCAGAAAGCGTCTATATGAGGGAAAGGGTTAACACAGTTTAAAACATTGTAGCACATGGAGACATTGCTCAAAGTCGTCTGCTGCAGATGCCTCTTAAATGCCCCCACAGGTCGGAAAGGTTTAGATATATCAGGGACACTATATTACACTGTAATATAGTGTCCCTGGATATATTAACGGATCATTTACTGATTATTTGCTGATAGTTGCCAGGCGACACATGAGTTCCGTTCCACTCAAAGTCGTCTCCCGCAGATGCGATTTTACATGCCTCCACAGGTCGGAAACGGTTAGATATATCAACGGATCATCGACTGATAGTTGCCAGGCGGCACATGAGGTGGCATAACACAGTTGAAAGCTGATTTTCTGTTTCCTGGGACACTCCAACTTTTATTCTCTCATTATTTCTCATAATATCCATACTGGTTTGATAAAAAGAGTTTTCCTGTATCAAGGAGTGCCTGAATTGTAGGAAAATGACTGGAAGTCACACTCTCAGTCCATATTATGGAAATAATTGACCAGAAAAGTGGTCTGAAACAAGGTGAAAAAAGTAGGGCAGAAAGATCAATTTGACCCTTTATTCCAAAAATCACCCAACAAAAACGCAGGGGTTTAGTGTAAAATTGAAGAGCTGATAATTCTCTCAAAACAGTAGACAATCTGTGGATGCAGTCAGAAATACCACGTTACCAGCTCCTTTTCAAGCAATTTTGGACGCGAAAGCTGGTATTCAAATTTACCTCTAAATTCACGCCTAGCTCTGCAACCAGTGTTGTCAAACAGGAAGGAGAAGTGGGTTCAACTTAAAAATTCAATCCCATGCTTAGAGCTTACTTTTCACTTTTATAAACATCAAAATCAACCATTTACCCAAAAATGTACCCAAAACTTACTATTTGTCATTATTTCTATTTTTGACCCTGGCCAAAATCCGAATATCCCGAAAGCTAGTGTTATGTGTCACCTGAGTTCCGTTCCACCACGCTTGATTGTTTGTCATATTCTTATCTTCTGGTGTTTTCAAAGTAGATGGCACTTAACCCTTTCCCTCATACAACAATTCTGCATCAGACGACTTTGAACATTTTTTTGTCAAAACATAGAAAATCTCCATAATTGAATGGATAACCTATGACAAAAAGTGGAAAACATCGTGGCAAAAGGAGAAATTGCACGTTCTGTGCAATTTCTTTTGTCACTATGTTTTCAAAAAGCTGTCTGCTGTAGAGGCGTCAGAAAGCGTCTATATGAGGGAAAGGGTTAAATATAAAAACAAACCTGCAGCAGACGACCCTGTAAACCTCTCGACAACAGCATCGATACTTTCTGTAAAGAAATGTGAAATACTTGAATAAAGATGAATACCTTGTAGGAAAACGAGACATTGTTTTCTAAAGTCGTCTGTTGCACAGGCGTCAACAGGCGACACCAGCGAGTTGAAGAGGGAAAATCATGACTACCATTTTTACAAGTATTCTGGTGTAATTCGGTCGGGGATCGAACCTCAGACCTCTTACAACCGTTGCGAACGAACGCTCTACCACTTAACGACCGAGGCGGCGAGAGGTATTTAGAACATAAGTTATATGCAATAATCCTTTTTTGATATCCAAGACCCTTATGCCGCTGAGAGTCCCTTCTTTAAGATGGGTCATACGAAAGACCGCCTCCGAAGTGTAGTGGTAGAGCGTCCGCCTCGGATGCGGGAGGTCGTGGCTTCGATGCCCGGCCGGGTCATACCAAATAATTTGACAATGGCGCTAAGGATTGCGAGGTTAGCATTACTCCTCAGTCCTGACTCCCAGGTGTCAGGATAAATGGATACTGATAACTTATCCAGGTAACGCCGTGATAAAACAGGATAAATGGACCAGTAGTACTGGTAACTTATCCAGGACAAGCCGTGATAAAACTGAATAATATTTGGAAGTAAACATTTCCAACTTACAGACGCATTCTGACATACTCTACCGCAGACGCGTCCGTCACATTGTGGCAAAAGGAGAAATTGTTCATAATGAGAAAATTCCCTTTTGCCACAATGATTTCACCTGTATTCGAGTATTATCCTTTCCTTTATATATTACATATTTTAGCCTAGATGTTTTCTTAACTCTGTCAGCGCCAAAGGCAATATTGAGCTTTTTGTAAACAATACAGATTCAGGTGAGTCAGCTCGTAACGAGCTGTCTCACCTGAAATCTGCATTGTTTGGCTGTGAGTTATAAAAATATTCCAAAAATCCTATAACATGAAAATCGAGTTATAATCCGAGTTTGAACATGAAAGAGTCCACTTTAAACATTTCGGGCGCTGAAAGGGTTAAAGCCGATTGCCGCATATACTTAGTATGTGGGAATGCTATAAAGTCAGTAATAAGACGCATCTCGAGGGTCTAAAGGCGGTTTTATTCATCCTTATCACGACCTCACAGCGTTTATTGTAATATTCACAGCCCACGCTTAGTAAACATTCTACAGGACGAGTGTCACGTCGCTACGTTCCGCTTCTATCACCTTGAAGCATTCGACTGGAGTCACCTGTCATATTACCTACATTCACGTATTCAGAGTTACACCTGTAAAAGTATTAGAGACATGAATACACACACACATGTTTATAAGCCCGCGACTTCTATTTTTAATAGCTTTTCGGAAATGACATGGGAGGAGAAATTATTATTAGAAAAAGACAAATTAAAATGTGTTGAACATATTACAATTGCGTTTGTTTAAAAACACTAAGTTATGATACATCTAAAATGAAATAAATATTCCGATGTTTTAGGTATTTGCAGTTTCTTTATTTTGACTCGCATTTATGTTTTTTGTTTTATTTACGAAGACAAAACAGTCCCTATTAGACTTGCAAGAAAAGAACAAACTGAGATTAAACTGGTTTTAATATAAAAATTACTTTGAATGAACACTCTCTGCCTATAAAGAGAGTGTAAAGAACGACAATTATTCGAAGAAGAAAACAATCGGGTCTCGTACACAATTATTTCGTCCTTGAACATTTTAAATGTGTCATTAGATTCTCTACATGCATTTTGCTTGCGATCTGTATAGTGTTATGCATCATTGACACAAGGGCGCTCATCATTATATACTTTTAAAACACACCCTCTGCCTATACAGAGAGTGTAAAGAACGACAACTATGCGAAGAAGAAACGAATCGGGTCTTTCGTACAAAATTATTTCGTCCTTGACAATCTTAAATGTGTCATTAGACTCCCTAGACGCATTTTGCTTGCGATCTGCATCATTGACACAAGGGATCTCATCATTATATAATTTTAAAACATGAGTAGACTAATGACTAATGATTGGCAAGATTACTCATTTCCTGTTTTATTATCAATAATTAGTTGGCTGTGTGTATGATCAACCTACCTTGGAGATTGATCATAAACAATGAAAGGCTTTAATTATATTTCAATGAAGGACATTCACTTCGTTGACAAAAAAATGCAAGTTATGATACATTTTAACTTGACACAACCCCTGATGTTCCAATATGCCCCTCAGTTGATAAGTGTTTTTTCAACTACTATAATGTAAGTGTTATGCATAACTGCAGTGTGGATTTCCGGCAACATTGATGCATCAATTTTCTCTTGTCTCTTAGTTATAACGAAAAAAACATTGAGAAAGGAGGGAAATTTAAGTACGCAGTTGGTCTCCTTTTTATAATGTTTTTCTGTTTTACCCAAGTTAGTTTAAACATACTTAATTGACACAATCCGGGTCGATGCTTTACGCAGAATCCACAATGTTAGTTTTCTCGTGGAACGGCTCATATATTACTGAGTGCATCCATCAACACGATTCTACTTTGGGCAACATTAAAATATGTAATCACGTTACAATATTTCATTATATGACCATTTCCGGTTGGAAGCCTTCGCTGTACGTGATCACCCTCAATTCTTTCGGCATACGACTTCACAAAATAGTCCTGTAATATATACCAGTAAACGCTTATAAATAGTACATGAAGCAAATCCAAAAGACACACCTCTCTGACTTCATATCTCAATCAATCAGTGTAGGAGAAGAGCTACTTCGAAATAATTTCAAACGTATTTCTTTTGGCACATTGATTCGGTTCCGCCGTGAAATGACACTATATATTCTATATAGACATAGGTCGGTTACACCTTGAAATGACACTATATATACTATATAGACATAGGTGGCGTGCTGTGCAAAAACCAGCCCTAGATCTGTATTAACGATATCAACACCTGCGGGATACGACTAATTTGCACATCTGAACTGTAGATCTTTATTGACACGTGCATAAAACGACGAATTGGCATATCTGAACTGTAGATATGTATTGACACGTGCATACAAGGACGAATTGGCACATCTGAACTGTAGATCTATATTGACACGTGCATAAAACGACGAATTGGCACATCTGAACTGTATATCTTTATTGACACGTGCATAAAACGACAAATGTGCACATCTGAACTGTATATCTTTATTGACACGTGCATAAAACGACGAATTTGCACATCTGAACTGTAGATCTTTATTAACACGTTCAGAAAACGAACAATTTGCACATCTGAACTATATATCTTTATTGACACGTGCATAAAACGACGAATCTGCACACCTGAACTGTAGATCTTTAATGACACGTGCATAAAACGACAAATTTGCACATCTGAACTGTATATCTTTATTGAAACGTGCATAAAACGAGAAATTTGCACATCTGAACTGTAGTTCTTTATTGACACGTGCATAAACCGACAAATTTGCACTTAACAATAGTAGATCTTTATTGGCACGTGCATTAAACGACAAATTTACATATCTGAACTGTAGATCTTTATTGACACGTGCATACAACGACAAAGTTGCACATCTGGACTGTAGATCTTTATTAACACGTTCAGAAAACGAACAATTTGCACATCTGAACTTTAGATCTTTATTGACACGTGCATAAAACGACGAATTTGCAAATATGAATAGTAGATCTTTATTGGCATGTGCATTAAACCACAAATTTACACATCTGAATTGTAGATTTTTATTGACACGTGCATAAAACGACGAATTTGCACATCTAAACTGTAGATCTTTATTGACACGTGCATTCAACGACAAAGTTGCACATCTGGACTGTACATCTTTATTAACACGTTCAGAAAATGAACAATTTGCACATCTGAACTGTATATTTGTATAATTTGAACATACATCTTATCTGTATTCTGTGGTGTAAATAAGCAATATTTGTCGGAGGATTCTTGAATGCTTCTTTGATTTATCAACGATCACTGCAGACCCAGATCAGACTGTTGGTATGGTACAGGGTGATCTGGTCCACACTTGTCGCCAGTGCTCTATGTTTTCCCCCAAAACATTACCGTAAACTATTACATATGATAACAAGACGAATTTTGATACTTAGCATCAAAGACGCCGCGCATGATTTTAAAGCATGACTTAAAGGGAAGCAGATGCAGTTCAATACATTTAAATAACCTGTGAAAACGAACAAGATGTAACTGTTTTGAACAAGAAGGCCAAATGTACCTTTATCTTAAACAAGAAGGCCAAGATGTTCCTTTATTGCTCACCTGGATACCATAGTCTATAATAAAATGTTATCAAGAGCAAAAAGGGTCCATTTTGACGTAGGGATTATACACTTTATATGCTACGATCTATGTGGTATTCAGCATGTAAAGATTAGTCGTGAAATGACAAGTTAAGTCTTCAAACCATTTGGTTTACCGTTTGCTTAACATTGACTGCATCAACAAAGTGTCATACAAGCTGAAGTTTCTTAACTAGATCAATTAGATAACCAACACATAGATACTGAAATATTAATTACACTTGAACATATATCCCAAACGTCTTGGTATGTTATCAACATTGATTGACGTTAAGGACTTAATGACATTTCTTGAAGCAGTTAGCAACTATATAATGTTGGATTATTTGGTGAACTTACTTAATCATACAGACCAAAAGGTTATTGTTGCGGGTGCTCAAAAATATCGTCTAAGTGAGAAAATACAATGGGTAACCCTTTCCCACATACGGACGCTTTCTGACGTCTCTGCAGCAGACGACTTTTGTAAACATTGTGGCAAAAAGAGAAATTGCCCATTATGTTTTTTTAACTTTATTCAGTATGGCGTGTTTTAATGAGTAGCGTGTTTTCATATTGTTAACTATATGTAGGCGACCATTGTATATCCGGACATGACGGTGCGTATGAATATTGTACAATTTTGTCAGCGGCCACACTGGTCGGGATTGTCCTACATCAACCCTTAACCTCATACAGACGCTCTCAGACACCTCAGCAGCGGTGTAAACTATTGTGGCAAAAGGAAAATTACTCCTGATGAGCAATTTCTACTTTTGCCATAATGTTTTCAACCGTTTATTTAATAAAAGTTATTTCACTTATATAGGGTTTCTATAGTTTTGACTAAATGTTTTCCCAATCGTCTGCTGCAGATTTGTTGTATATGGTAACGGATTAAGATACCAGAATAGAACATATTTTCCCCAAAATTTAGCATATACAGCTCATGGTTGATATAATACACACAACAAAAATGCAGACAGAAATGGATATGACAATAACATAATGGACAAATAGAAGTTATGTTAAGTACTTATACTAATTTAAAATATATTTATTTCAATATGCAGTACAGTAGTTGTATGCAAATTACAATTAAAAAAACCCTAAAAAATTTACTCCTTTTCCTTCAATGTTTTCAATAGTGGTCCTTTTCAGATATCACAAACTAAACTAGTATCTTCCGTGGAGCGACACCCCTCTATAACAGCTGCATATATTCGCCTCCGTTGGGGGTTGTTCTAGAGAGGTTGTCGTGTACCAAAATGACGATTTTGTAAATCCACGCAGACTGATCTATACCATTTCCCTTTTCATAGGAAGCTAAAATCATTTCCTTTTACAAAAGGACTCTCTCATGGGCGCTCAAGGTTGCGGGGATAGCATTACGTCTGATGCATCGGTGTCAGGATACATACTACTCCCGGTAGTATTGGTAATTTACCCAGGATACGCAGTGATATTACTGAAGTACTGTTTCGTGAAAACTCCATAAAACCCCATTGAAACCCCAAAAATGCCAAAAAATGAAGAAATCAAATAGACTACACGAGGATATAAAATGGAAGCCAATTTTGAGTTTAATATGCCGTACGATTATACGCAGGACTTTTCGGAAGACCCATTGTGTTTCGTCAACGTTTTGTTTGGTTTTTAGCTTTACTGGCCAAAGGCCAGAAGAGCTTATGCCGTGGTGTGGTGTCTGTCGTCCGTCCGCACGAGAGAATACTTGTGGGGTGCTCACCCACCACCCTTATAAAGACACTTAGATAAATATTTATTTTTATTTTTTATAACGGGTATCTCATTTGCATATTAATGTTATTCATTCCGTAAAAGGGGGTTAATTACGGAATGAATGCCATACTTGTGGGGTGCACCCCACAAGTAAAACATCAAAAGAAATAACCCCACAAGTACTCTCCCATGAGTCCGTCCGTTCGTCCGTAAACAATTGCTTGTGAACGCGATACAGTCTTCAGTTTTAATTGTATCTCAATCAAATTTATACGGTAGTTAGATATCCATGAGAGCTCGGTTCCTTTCGCAAACCAGCAAGATCGCCCATGCAAGACTGGATTATGGCCCTTGGAATTATCAAAATTGCTATAATAGAGCTTTTGAACACAATAGAGGCTCCATTTACTGTCTGATCTTCACCAAACTTACACAGTAGTTAGGTGAGAGCTTGGTTCCTTTTGCAAACCAGCCAGATCCGGCCATGCAAGACTGGATTATGGCCCTTGAAATTGTCAGAATTGCTATAATAGAGCTTGTGAACGCGATAAAGTCTTCAGTTTTGATTGTATCTCAATCAAACTTATACAGTAGTTAGATATCCATGAGAGCTCGGTTCTTTTCGCAAACCAGCTAGATCCGCCCATGCAAGACTGGATTATGGCCCTTGAAATTGTCAAAATTGCTATAATTGAGCTTGTGAACACAATAGAGACTCCATTTACTAACTAATCTTCACCAAACTCAGATAGTAGTTAAATATTGACTTGGTTCCTTTTGAAAACCAGCCAGATGTGCCCTTGCATGACTGGATTATGGCCCTTGAAATTGTCAAAATTGCTATAATACAGCTTGTGAACACAATAGAGACTCGATTTACTATCCGATCTTCACCAATAGTAGTTGAATATTGATGAGAGCTCGGTTCCTTTCGGAAACCATCCAGATCCGCCAATGCAAGACTGGATTATGGCCCTAGAAACTGTCAAAATTGCTATAATACACAAAAGAGCCTCCATTTACTATCCGATCTACACCATACATACATGCTCTGGATTGAAAATTACCAAAGAACCATACCAGTAGAGTATAGGCCCTCATAGGCCTCTTGTTTAAACTTGCTATACAACTTGCAGTTTTTGGAAGGTGATTATTATGTAATAATCTTCTTCCTATGGGATTGCACACTGACCTTAATGGAATATGCCCTATAACACACATCCTCTCTATAAACTATATGATCTCTTCTTACATACGCTAGTCAATATAGTTCGCAAAAATCAATGTAAATTCATACTTATAGTGTTTTCATGTACAATCAGTTTGATGTAGAAACTGGTTTGGACAATTAAATTTTCAAATAATTCATGTTTTTGTGGCTTTGAAAATTAAAATTGATTTTGATTTTCCAAATACACATCTTTCTGTGGTAAACATTGTTACCTGTATATTCTTACGCGCCACGCTTTTGTGAACAACACCGATACACCGGATCAGATATACATTACACGAACTAGGTAAATTCGAGGACATACCGTGTCGTAAGGTAGTTTCCCCAAAATATGCTAATCTATCCTTAATTACGACTTTCAGTTATATTCTTTATATGTCCTCTAGTATATTCATTTATAGGTTTTTACATCAGTTATATATATATTATATGTATATGTATATTTACTAATTGAAACGTTGTGGGAAAAAAGGAAAAAATCCCTCTCAGATATTTTCAAAATCGTCTGCTGCATTTGGAGTCCTGGGATAAATTTCTTATGTTTTGTCACAATGTTGTCAATAGTTGTGTGCTAGGGAGAAGTGTTAGTTATCTAATAATTCACGAATGGTGTGTTCTCCCGAACGACTACTCGACTAAATATGTATAAGGGGATTAGGGGGGCATTCTAAATGGTAAATTACAGAATGATTATATAAAAAGGATTGATTGATTAGGCTTTAACGCCGTTTTCAACAATGGTTCAGTCATATCACGGCGGCCAGTTCACCTATTCATGTGTTGTCTGGCTTTCTCACACAAGTAATCCACACAACATTCTTTCCAAGCAACTGGCTTCTTTTCCAAATAGGCTGTTAGCCCATTGGTGAAAGATGAATGACGCTTGTCACAATGACAGAAAGAATGATGGCCGAGCTTCGATTCGAACTGGATTGACAGCAAGTCGAAAGATGTGGAAATCACTTTTCCTGAATTGGTATGGTAAAATCGAACTCATGCATACTGGATAAGCACCCTAACATGTTGCCTCTTTAGATATTGTAGCTCTTGAAACAAAATGTTGTGGGAAAAGAAGCCTTTCGTTTTAATATGCATTGGGTGTTTTTGTTTAACAATTCGTTTCAATCAATCAGATTTTATCCGAATATCTAATTGTTTTAAATTGTAAAATATTTGGAAGTGTTTGAATCCACGCTTGACGCGTAATACACATCAAATAAAATTATTTCTATAACAATCTGATCATCGTGAGATGTCACGATATTATTTAGATTTTACAACACTTTCTTAATGTTCTTGTTATGTGAGAATTGATTTAAATTGAGGGCACACCTATACTTAATTAAGCTTTCATGCAAGGAGAAAACATTACGTTCTACGTTGTATCCTCATTCAGACACAGTTTATCGAACATTTTTGCAAATGTAAAATTAATTCATGTTTTCATATTTTCTTTCATAGCACTTGTATACGTTCATTCATAGCATTTGTTCACTTGTGAAAAGCAAATTTGAAAGACAGTGGCTATCATAGATTTTTTTATGACGAGCAAGTTCTCCTATTGTTACAATGTTTTAACTATATATTTATGTTTTCACTTTTGTAATGTTTAATATGAAATGTACTTGCTCTTCAAATTTGGAAGAAATAAAGAATATCTATCTATATATCTTTGTCCTTATACAGACGCATAGAAAGATAGCATTAGCTATTGACGGATATGACTGAATGTTATTCTTTCCTGTACATTTCTGTCTTAATATGAAAAAATGCTTTCTATATTTTTTACAAATATTTCTCTCTATATTTTTTACCAAAAATATATTTTGTTTCAATGCAATTTCTAAATAAATTGTATGTATGCAATACTCCTCACTTCTTGACAGTGTTTGCTAACTATTGTGAATATAATGCCCAGCTGTCAACAATTTTGAAGTTTTTATTCTTTCTTTATTATTGTATTCTACTGATGAAGGCGTTCTTCCGAAATTATATAGTATAACCGTATAAACTAAACAACAAGTGTTTGTGTTTTTTATTATATTTGTTTGATTTATTCTTTTTATACAATTTTACCTATTCCGAAACTGAAGCAAAATAAAGAAGTTTTAAAGACTTAAATTCTTTCATTCATTTATTTTCCAACATATTTGCTCTCGTTTGTTCCTATCCATATATCCTAGCCATGATCTGTTCATACCTTGCATACAATTCATTATCCCATCTGCACCTGGCTGACATCACTCTAAAATCACCTTCCAGCAGTACTGTCAGTACTAGAGTATTATATATTTGCGAATCGATAACTATCTTCACTTATAATCAACATCATTAAGGTTGACACGCTGTACATCGCGTGACATATTGCACTAGAATCAAGTTATTCCTTTCCCCCATACGACAATTCTGCAGCTGACGACTTTGAACATATTTTGTCAAAAAAAAGAAAATACAATTGAATGGATAACCTATGACTAAAAGTGGAAAACATTGTGACAAAAAAGAGAAACTGCTCGTTTTGAGCAATTTCTTCTTTTGTCACTATGTTTTCAAAAAGCTGACTTCAGCAGAGGTGTCAGAGAGCGTCTGTATGAGAGAAAATGTTACTGCAGAGAGAAGAGTCTGTGTATATCCGAGTTTTCATTGAAATTGCATTGAATCGCCCCTGACGATTTTTGGTCTTATAATTTTCTGCGCACAGTAAAGACCGATGTGAACCTTTGTTTCTGTAGAAATGAGTGTAATCATATAGCAGAATGCATTGAATAGTATGACATTGAGTTTAAATTCTTTGTTAATATGTATAGTATGCACTGGAAATGTTTGATTCTATCATTTTTAGTATTTTGACCTTATTTGAAAGTGACGTGAAAAAACAGTTTCGTCCCAACCCGATTTATTTCAAAATAAAGGAATCCAGGGGGGACTGGTTCCCGTCCATCCTCGGTACCCAGGCTATTCATAAAAAAAATATATTTTATGAATAGACTGGGTACCGAGGATGATATAAATACATCCGGGGCGAAGTGTTTGTTTACATTTGCCCACATATATATGCTTGTTGACGCCCCTGTAGCAGACGACTTTTGAAAACATTGTAGTAAAACGAGAAATTGCTCATGATAAGCAATTTCTCCTTTTGCCTCCATGTTTTTCAACTCTGTTCAACAGTTGTACTGTCATTAATAGCGATTTTTATATAGTTTTATCAGGATGTTCTCACAGTCGTCTGCTGCAGAATTAATGTGAGGATAGAGAGGGCTTTTTAACTCTTTCAGCGCCAAAGGCAATATCGAGGTGTTTTGCAAACAATACAGATTCAGGTGAGTCAGCTCGTGACGAGCTGTCTCACATGAAATCAGCATTATTTGCCTTCTAGTTATCAAAATAACCAAAACTGTTATTACATTAGAAATGGAGTCGCCCAATTTTGAATATGGAAGAGTCTACTTTAAACAATTCGGCGCTGAAAGAGTTAATTACCAATGAGTAGTTAAGTGTTTACGCACTACTTGATGAGTTATGGATAATGTGTTGTAATGTAATGTAATGTTATCAGAGCTCTAGATAAGGAGCGTTTTGCATGTTCTAAAATCCTTATTTGAACCTCTAACCCTATGTTGTGGGAACTCAACAGAATCGTCTCGGTGAGACGATTCTTTTGAGTACTCACAACATAGGGTTTACTTTAATAATAAGAGAGAAATTGCGGGGGAAAAAGCTGAATACCCCTCCTTATCTGGACCTCTGAGTTATGTTATTATAGAGACCAAATTGCTCTGATTGAGCATACGCCTTTTAGCTTCTAAAGGCCCGTTTGATAGCGTACACTTTATCATGTACAATCATATAAAAAGCTCAAGGGACAAACCGGGAACCCCGGGTGCAATACCTTACCTCTTTCCGAAACTACCTCTTAGTTCCTTAACGTGCTCAGTGTATAGCACCGATACAAACGAGGCACATTTCCTGGAAAGAACCAGTACTTGACCTCTAAATAAAGCACCTTAAAGAACCTGGACCGGGATTTGAACCCCAGACCTCTGGATTGAGAGTTAAGTGTGGTTAACCATTATACCACCGGACAACTCAACCAGGCCATTGTTGTTGCTGCATTGGACGATGTACGTCACACGAATACCGACCAATCTATATAGGCCCTGACGAACTTGTCAATGGGGCCCCACAAATGGTCGCCCGAGTTCTAATTGTTCGCACAGCTAATAATACATATGAGCCGTTCCACGAGAAACCCAACAGTATGGACTCTGCGTAATGTATCGATCAAGATCAGCCTGAACAGTCCGCGCAGGCTAATCCGGGCCGACACATTCCGTCTCTCATGGGAAAGAGTAATGAGTCCGCGCAGGCTCATCCGGGCCGAAACATTCCGTCTCATGGGAAAGAGTAATGATTCCTGACACACGAGGCGAAAAGTGTCTGTCCGGGTTAGCCTACGCGGCATGCTTAGGCTTATCCGGGTCGATACTTTTACGCAGAGTCCACGACGTTGGTTTCCTCGTGGAACGGCCCATTTACCGTTCTTGGTCAGAGGAGGATATTTCACATAGTTTGCTACCATTACAATATTGGCGTCCTCAAGCTGTTTCTCATCTAGGAATGGTTTGACTCCCACAAAAAGGGGTTTAAATGACGCGCATCAAAGTCAAGATTAACCCTTTCGCCTCATATAGACGCTTTCTGACGCCTCGGCAGCAGACGGCTTTTTGAAAACATAGTGACAAAAGAAGAAATTGCTCAAAACGAGCAATTTCTCCTTTTTCCACAATGTTTTCCACTTTTAGTCATAGGTTATCCATTCAATTATAGAGATGATCCATTGTTTGACAAAATATGTTCAAAGTCGTCTGCTGCCATAATTGTCGTATGAGGGAAAGGGTTAACACTTAATCCCTTTCCCACAAACTAGACGCTTTCTGTCGGTTCTGCAGCAGATGACTTAATTAGCAATTTCTCCTTTTGTCACAATGTTTTCAACTCTACTCAGTATATATTCTTTCTTTCATAGACATTTTCCATATGTTTGCTCTATCACTTTTAAAGTAGTCTGCTACATATTTGGAGTATGTAGGAAATAGTTAAAACACTTTATACCATATACTTGATACTGCGAATCCGGATTTTACAGACCCATGGAATCGTTTCGCGTTCTTTCATACTTATTTGATTTTACAGTCGTATTTTAGGTACATAAAAACAAGCGTTTATATGCAATGAATTGCTTAAATGAAAATGTACATATGAGCACATGTATATACCATTTTCTTTGGTATCATTGTGTCTGTTTCACTGTTGTATGCTATACTTACCAAATGGGTATACAAGAGAAAGTTGATGCAATGCATCAATGTCGCCGGATATCCATAGTGCAGTTATGCTGATATAAATACATCCGGGGCGAAGTGTTTGTTTACATTTGCCCACATATATATGCTTGTTGATGCCCCATGTAGCAAACGACTTTTGAAAACATTGTAGTAAAACGAGAAATTGCTCATGATAAGCAATTTCTCCTTTTGCCTCCATGTTTTTCAACTCTGTTCAACAGTTGTACTGTCATTAATAGCGATTTTTATATAGTTTTATCAGGATGTTCTCACAGTCGTCTGCTGCAGAATTAATGTGAGGATAGAGAGGGCTTTTTAACTCTTTCAGCGCCAAAGGCAATATCGAGGTGTTTTGCAAACAATACAGATTCAGGTGAGTCAGCTCGTGACGAGCTGTCTCACCTGAAATCAGCATTGTTTGCCTTCTAGTTATCAAAATAATCAAAACTGTTATTACATTAGAAATGGAGACGCCCAATTTTGAATATGGAAGAGTCTACTTTAAACAATTCGGCGCTGAAAGAGTTAATTACCAATGAGTAGTTAAGTGTTTACGCACTACTTGATGATTTATGGATAATGTGTTGTAATGTAATGTAATGTTAATTCAGAGCTCTAGATAAGGAGCGTTTTGCATGTTCTAAAATCCTTATTTGAACCTCTAACCCTATGTTGTGGGAACTCAACAGAATAGTCTCGCTGAGACGATTCTTTTAAGTACTCACAACATAGGGTTTACTTTAATAATAAGAGAGAAATTGCGGGGAAAAGAGCTGAATACCCCTCCTTATCTGGACCTCTGAGTTATGTTATTATAGAGACCAAATTGCTCTGATTGAGCATTACATACGCCTTTAAGCTTCTAAAGGCCCGTTTGATAGCGTACACTTTATCATGTACAATCATATGAAAAGCTCAAGGGACAAACCGGGAACCCCGGGTGCAATACCGTACCTCTTTCCGAAACTAGCTCTTAGTTCCTTAACGCGCCCAGTGTATAGTACCGATACAAACGAGGCACATTTCCTGGAAAGAACCAGTACTTGACCTCTAAATAAAGCACCTTAAAGAACCTGGACCGGGATTTGAACCCCAGACCTCTGGATTGAGAGTTCAGTGCGGTTAACCATTAGACCACCGGACAATTCAACCAGGCCATTGTTGTTGCTGCATTGGACGATGTACGTCACACGAATACCGACCAATCTATATAGGCCCTGACGAACTTGTCAATGGGGCCCCACAAATGGTCGCCCGAGTTCTAATTGTTCGCACAGCTAATAATACATATAAGCCGTTCCACGAGAATGCGTAATGTATCGATCAAGATCAGCATGCGCAGTCCGCGCAGGCTCATCCGCACCGGCGAAAAGTGTCTGTCCGGGTTAGCCTGCTCGGCATGATAATGCTGATCCGGGTCGATACTTTTACGCAGAGTCCACGACGTTGGAATATCCACATATTTTGCTACCATTACAATATTGGCGTCCTCAAGCTGTTTCTCATTTAGGAATGGTTTGACTCCACACAAAGGGGTTTAAATAACGCGCATCAAAGTCAAAATTAACCCTTTCCCTCATATAGACGCTTTCTGACGCCTCTGCAGCAGACGGCTTTTTGAAAACTAGTGACAAAAGGAGAAATTGCTCAAAACGAGCAATTTCTCCTTTTGCCACAATGTTTTCCACTTTTAGTCATAGGTTATCCATTCAATTATAGAGATGATCCATTGTTTGACAAAATATGTTCAAAGTCGTCTGCTGCAGAATTGTCGTGTGAGGGAAAGGGTTTACACTTAATCCCTTTCCGACAAACTAGACGCTTTCTGTCGGTTCTGCAGCAGATGACTTTTGTCACAAAAATGTTTTCAACTCTACTTAGTATATATTCTTTCTTTCATAGACATTTTCCATATGATTGCTCTATCACTTTTAAAGTAGTCTGGCTCTGCTACATATTCGGAGTATGTGGGAAATAGTTAAAACACTTTATACCATATACTTGATACTGCGAATCCGGATTTCACAGACCCATGGAATCTTTTCGCGTTCTTTCATACTTATTTGATTTGGTACATAAAAACAAGCGTTTATATGCAATGAATTGCTTAAATGAAGTATATGTATACCATTTTTTTGGGTATCATTTTGTATGTTTCACTGTTGTATGCTATATTTACCAAATGGGTATATGACCCTC
>JASEVX010000013.1:28592191-28650461 GCA_031761405.1 Serripes groenlandicus | reverse complement strand
ATCTTTTGAAATTTAACAACATCGTATCTACTTTATAATCAGAATTACATGTACCTATAAGAACTTTAGCGCTATTTATTTGTATTAATAAGTCTATTTCTCTTACCATTGATATTAAATGTTGTAGAATTGGTTTAACCTTTTCACATTCATAAACCAAGAGAAAGTTGATGCAACGCATCAATGTCGCCGGATATCCATAGTGCAGTTATGCATAACACTAACATTATAGTAGTTGAATAAACAGTTATCAACTGAGGGGCATATTGGAACATCAGGGGTGGGGTCAAGTGAAAATGTATCATAACTTGCATTGTTTTGCCAACGAAGTGAATGATAATTGAAGCCTTTCATTGTTTATGATCAATCTCCATTCCAAAGTAGGTTGACCATACACACAACCAACTAATTATTGATCATAAACAGTAATGAAAATGAGTAATCTTGCCAATCATAATCTTAGTATGTATACGGTGCTTTCATTAAGGAATAATTATAAGATTTGTGAATTCCACATACACTTTTCAAGATGTTTGTCAGAATATTTGAATTTCATTATTTTTCAATAAAACCACAAAACAGACAATTTAGGATTTGCATGCAATAGCACGTCATTTTACATTTCCTCTATTAAAGTCAACAGTGGACACCTTTGCAGCAATCTACTTTTAAAACAATGAGATAATGGTTAAATCGCTGAAGACACGAGTTTTCTCTTTTTCTCAAAATGATATTAGCTTAGCATCCTAATTATATCATACTTTAACAAATGTTGAAATGTATTCCAATATTTATAAATTAGACCACCTTCGAAACACAATATCAACTAAACAGTTAAATCTCAACATGTTAATTTATTTTAATTCTTTCCTTCCTTTTTTTATAATGAAAACAACAAACTACTCATGTTTTAAAATTATATTATGATGAGCGCCCTTGTGTCAATGATGCATAACAATATGCAGATCGGAAGCAATATGCCTTTAGGGAATTAAATGACACATTTAAAATTGTCAAGGACGAAATAATTTTGTAAGAAAGACCCGATTCTTTTTTATTCGCAGAGGTGTCGTTCTTGAAACTCTCTTTATAGGCAGAGAGTATTCGTTCAAAGCCATTTTTCCGTTAAAACCAGTTTTATCTCGGTTTGTTCTTTTCTTCATTTGTTTCGAACCAAATAAACATTTTAAATCACCTATAATTTACTATTTGTAAGTGAGTGTAAACAGCGGCTCTCTGCAAAGGAGATTGATCTACGCAGTTGGTATTCGCGAGTCACGCAGGTGCGCGTAAGTAAACAAATTAGACTGCGACGTAAAGGTTTGTAGTTATCGACTTTTGATTACATGTAGTATATAGTGTAAATATAAAGTATACCAGTCTAGCTAATAGGGACTGTTTTGTCTTCGTAAATAAAACAAAAAAACATAAATGCGAGTCAAAATAAAGAAACTGAAAATACCTAAAACATCGGAATATTTATTTCATTTTAGACGTGTCATTACTTAGTGTTTTTAAACAAACACAATTGTAATATGTTCAAGACATCTAAATGTGTTTCTTTCTAATAATAATCCCCCCTCCCATGTGATTTCAGAAAACCTATTAAAAATAGAAGTCGCGGGCTTCTGCCCGGCGACTAATAAATAGAGTAGCGTTTCTTCTCCACTTCTCATGTTATACAATTTTGGACTATTTTGATAACTAAAAGGCAAACAATGCTGATTTCAGGTGAGACAGCTCGTTACGAGCTGATTCGCCTGAATCAGTATTGTTTGCAAAAACCTGAATATTGCCTTTGGCGCTGAAAGAGTTAAAATGTTCCCCGTGTTCAATAGGACACTTGAGCAGACATTCTTAGCTCATATTAATCTTTTATAACCTGATCATGACCTTCGTGCAGAGATGTTTGCGGCGCTTCACTGGCTTCACTGTCAGATTCATTCTCAGTACTATTGGGTCTACACTTATAGTTCGGAATCCGCCGTGTTCGAGTGATTAGCGTCGGGAATTTAAAACCGGGCATCCAGGGTTCGATCCCCAGTCGTGGCACGACGGTCATGGTGGAGTGAGCTTGGACAAGGCACATTTCTTAGCCTAGTACTAGTTTGTTTACCCAGGAAGCATGCATAAGTAAACTGCCGCCGTGATCAAACTGAAATAGTGTTGAAAACGGCGTAAAACTCAAATAAAAAAATACTTATAGTTTATTTTGTGCGGAGGATGTATTTGTGCAAATTCAACGAATACCTGGTCTCCTCAGAGTCTGGACTTTACGCAGATGTTCGAATATGGGTCATGTCGGATCAAAAACAAGTTCACTAGATCAAATTGAAGGGAATACTTGTATTAGCTTACCTGACTGCAAAATGAGTTCTATTGATTGACTATAAAGTTGGCAAAGTGAGCGATCCCTGGCCATCATGACCCTCTTGTTTGTTTAATCTTATCCCGTGAACATGCAATTTCAAATATAAATATAATTATTAAATAGATGACTATTCCTTTATAATGAACAGTGTACAAAGGTCAGAATCAGGTTAAACTTGATAGGTTATACCACCACGTAGTAATGGCTGCCCTTCTCGAAGCTCAGAGTTGTGGGGTTAGCATTGACTGGCTGGCGTCAGGATAAACGGACCAGTTGTACTGGTAGCTTACCCCAAAAAACGCCGTGGTATAATTGAAAAATTGTAGAAAGCGTCGAAAAAACTCAAACAATCAATCAATATACCACTTCAGCGGAATGGCTTTATTCCGCTTTATTGCATGGCGTGTTTGAAAGCAGTCCAAGGTTACCACTTAACATACCATTGAGGGATAATGACCCGATACTATATTAACCCTTTCCTTTATATAGACGCTTTCTTACACCTCTGCAGCAGATGACTTTTGAAAATATTCCCCCAACACCCCAAAAAAAGAAAAAAACACGAGAAAACAGCAACAACAGCAACACAAAGTTAACAAAAGGAAAATTGCCCGGATATTGACATGAGAAATCTGCGCCTTGCATCAACGCCTCAAAGAACGCCTCGCTGGTGAAGTGGTAGAGCGTCCTCATCGGGTGCTGGAGGTCGTGGGTTTAATACCCGGCCGTCTGGATTGTGGGGTTTAGCATTACGACTTTCTCGCTGGTGTTAGGTTACATGGACAAGTAGAACTGGTAACTTACCTAGGAAACGCCGTGATATAACTGGAAAATTGTTGAATGAATGACGCCGGTTAAGTGGAAATAATATTGTTCGGAGTACTTGTGCGGGAAAGTTAGGAAGCACATGTCCAAGTGTACTGGCTGTCATGATACAACTTTAAACATGTAGAGTCAATACTTTCAATATGACACATTCCAACATAATGACGCATTCTGAGCAATCTGTAGCAAACGACATTGGAAAACTTTTATTAGCATCAAGAACATCATAATGAGCAATTGCTCCTTTTGCCACAATGTTTTCAACGCTTTCCAATAATTATATTTTCATTTATAGAGAACTCTATATGTTTCCAAAATGTACTTTCAAAGCCGTCTGCTACAGATTTGTCGTATATGGGAAAGGGTTTAATTTAAGTCACTGCCGAAATTCACAAAGTCAACTCTTCCATGTTGAAAATTGGACCACTCCATTTTTTTTTACCAACATAAAATTTGGTATAAGGTGGCAAACAATGCAGATACCATGTAAGACGGCTCGTTACGAGCTGTCTTCTCACTTGAATCTGCATTGTTTGCAAAAGCCATTAATTGCCTTTGGCAGCAAAGCAGTCATACCGAACACACTGACCTAGATCATGTTAACAACTCTGCAAAACTATTGATGGAATAGTTGAAGGGATCTAGATAAGGGGCATTTTTCATGTTTTGAAATCCTTATTTGACATTTAAATCCTATGTTGTGGGTACTCAAAAGAATCGTCTCAGTGAGACGATTCTTTTGAGTACCCACAACATAGGATTTTGTTGAGTAATAAGAGAAATATCGTGGGGAAAAGACCTGTTAACTCCTTCTTATCTACGTCCCTGCCTGTACAAACAATAATGCCAACAGGCAAGAGATAACGATAAAACCAATATCCTGTACACAGGTAAACTCCCGTAATCTCGAGCCTTTGACTTAAAACCAGGCTCTAAGGTTAACGATAGCTATTAACCCTTTACCAAATACAACAAATCTGCAGCAGACGACTTTTAATCCATCAAGGTAAAACCATTGAATGTCTATGTAAATAATAGTTTTAAAGTAGAATACAATTGAAAACGTTGTGGTAAAAAGAAACAAGAAAAATTATAACTGAAAACTTCTCATGCTTCAAAAAGAATTAAGATGTTGCTCTTAAATATTATATTTCATACGTTTTCACTGATTATTTTCACTGTTATTTATTTTTTAAGGAAAACAATTAAAGGGTAGTATGCAGAACATTTCATTTTAAAACTTCACCTTATTAGTGTCTCTCGTAGGATCACCAACGTAACTATGAACCAATCAAAACGTTTCATTTCCTTTATTTCTTCGACATTATTCCTTTGATACAACATTTGATTGGTCTACAATCTAGATCATTTGTTTAACATCTAGGTCAAAACCCAGGTTAATCAGCTATCGCCGAAAACAATTGTTTTATGAGCATGTATCCTTTGGTCATAATGGTTTCAAAGGTCGTCTTCTGCAGATGTATCAAAGACTTAACTTAAGCCACGCTCATTATGAAGCAGTTTCTCTTTTTACCACAATGGTTTCCAAAATCGTCTGCTGCAGATGCATAAATCACTGGACTAAAACCAGGCTCTTAGGTTTATAACGATATGTACGATGTGGTACATGTATGATATCTTTCTAACCGAAAGAAGAACTCTTTAAAGATGGAAGAAAGTGGTGCAGAGGTAGAGAGTGTCGGTCTCTCGTAAAAACAGGTCACGGGTTCGAATTCAGTAATGAGCGGGTTCTGCATTTGGGATTTCTCTTCACAAGCGGCGCGAGCTCAGGTAACGTCTCCAGGAAGCAGACATCGAATGAAATTAATATGAACTGAAAGCTTCTTTTCGTAATCGATATAAATAAATAAGTTAAAGCTAAAGATTATTCATGGAGTTATCTCCTCGTATCGTCATGTTGTCACCTATTATCACACTTCCCGCAGTCGATGCATGTGTTTCGTGACACTATCTTGCTGGGACTAGCCCCCATCTGGTTTAAATCCAATCTCATTGAACTCTGACCAAAATTACCCGCTATCCATATTTTGCATCTGACGACACCGCATATAAAAGGTCATCTCGAATTTCCCCATTTACATTTAATTACTCTATAAAATCGCAACATTTATTTATAATAATTATTAGTAATCTCCTATTGTGATACCTAACGATGTTGTAAGAGACAATTTGATTGGCTAACGTGAAGATTAGTGCCAGTATTCGTTTAAATCCTAATAGGTTGACACACACACACCCCTTGATTTGATGCAACACAATCCCCCTGTTTCCACTGATGCGCCTCATATATATAAAAGGATATGACTCGAGTTATTCTCAAGTGCTTACAAACATATAAAAAACATAGGGCGTGTTTATATATTTCATATTATTTATCTATAAAATATGTATGAGCCGCGTCTGGCGATTTGGGGTCCTTTTGCATCTGCACATTTAGTTTCATGAGATCCCTCGCTATTCGTTTGCATGTAACTTCTGACAAAAAGAAATGAGTGAAACTTTCATAACCCATTGTACTAAGATCCCGGTACGGAGATGCATTGAGTATGGCTAGCCGTTTTACTTTTTATTTTAGAGAAATCTTTCCTAAAATAGAGAGATATCTCTTTAAAATAGAGAGATATCTCTGTAAAATAGAGAGATATCTTTGTAAAATAGAGAGTTATCCCTGTAAAATAGAGAGATATCTCTGCAAAATAGAGCGATATCTCTGTAAAAGAGAGCGATATCTATGTAAATTAGAGCGATATCTCTGTAAAATAGAGCGATATCTATGTAAAATAGAGCGATATCTATGTAAAATAGAGCGATATCTATGTAAATTAGAGGCATATCTGTAAAATAGAGAGATATCTATGTAAATTAGAGCGATATCTCTGTAAAATAGAGCCATATCTATGTAAATTAGAGGCATATCTGTAAAATAGAGAGATATCTATGTAAATTAGAGCGATATCTCTGTAAAATAGAGCGATATCTATGTAAATTAGAGGCATATCTGTAAAATAGAGAGATATCTATGTAAATTAGAGCGATATCTCTGTAAAATAGAGCGATATCTATGTAAAATAGAGCGATATCTATGTAAAATAGAGCGATATCTATGTAAATTAGAGGCATATCTGTAAAATAGAGAGATATCTATGTAAATTAGAGCGATATCTATGTAAAATAGAGCGATATCTATGTAAAATAGAGCGATATCTATGTAAATTAGAGGCATATCTGTAAAATAGAGAGATATCTCTGTAAAATAGAGCGATATCTATGTAAAATAGAGCGATATCTATGTAAAATAGAGCGATATCTATGTAAATTAGAGGCATATCTGTAAAATAGAGAGATATCTATGTAAATTAGAGGCATATCTGTAAAATAGAGAGATATCTCTGTAACATAGATCGATATCTATTCCAATTAGAGGTATCTCTGTTAAATAGAGAGATATATCTGTAAAATAGAGAGATATCTCTGTAAATTAGAGCGATATTTCTGTAAAATAGAGAGATATCTCTGTAATATAGAGAGATATCTCTGTAAAATAGAGCGATATCTCTGTAAAATAGAGAGATATCTGTTAGATAGATATATCTCTGTAAAAAAGAGATATTTATATGTTATATAGAGTTATCTCTCTCTCCTCTGGGATAGAGAGATATATCTATCTTAGCCAGAGAGATTATCAGATATATGTAAGATAGAGATATGTCTTCTAAAACGTAAGATGTCTTCTAAAACGTAAGATATCTCTCACATTTAAAGATAAATCTCTCAATAGTAGAGAGAATTCTCTCAGATGAATAAATAGTCAAAACAACTTGACCTAGTAAGACCCCTAGTAACTAGACGCGACACAGTTATAGCCTTCGGCCTTTGAGGTTTCTTGTTTGATGTATTTTTAAATAAAATTGTCCCCACAACAAATATCAACCAGTGTTAACCGAAATGACCTTTTCCACATACAGACACTTTCTGAAGCCTTTAGTAAAAAATATGAGCAATTTCTCGTTTGTTGCAATATGGTCAACTTCATTCAATAATTGATAGTTGTCATATTTTGGTTTGGTTATTCGCAGAGGACCGCTTAACCCTTTCCCTCATACAACAATTCTGCAGCAGACGACTTTGAACACATTTTGTCAAAACATAGGAAATCTCTATACTTGAATGGATAACCTATGACTAAAAGTGGAAAACATTGTGGCAAAAGGAGAAATTGCTCGTTTTGAGCAATTTCTTCTTTTGTCACTATGTTTTCAAAAAGCCGTCTGCTGCAGAGGCGTCAGAAAGCGTCTATATGAGGGAAAGGGTTAAATATAGCCTATGCTACTTTATTTTGAGGTACCTATAGCCGTTCACCGATAAAATATTACCATGAATCACGTGATCATGACATAACAGCATCAATTAGGATACTTTTCACTTTCGTCATTATATTTTTTCATCTCTATTCAATAACAAGAGAAAGTTGATGCAAGGCATCAGTGTAGCCGGAAAAGACTGCATTGATTTATTTATGTATTCTTGACTTTCCTTAGTCTATTCAATCATTAGGAACGCAGTAATGAAAACATTTGATTATAAATTTTATATACATACCTATACATTAGGGTATCTATAAAAAAATAACGAAATGTGTACACATTTATCTGGCTTAAATTTAATTTTGCTGTTGTTACTTATTTAAATAATAGTATTCATTCATATAATTTCAATGTTTGTCAATCTTATTCGAATCACAAGGTAAATATCCTGGTATTGCTTTAAAGGGAGGTAATTTGAAGAAAACAAAAGTCTTCAAAAGGAGAAATATATCAGCATTACCGTCTACAGTTTAAATTGTTCTATTGTTTGTGGATTTAAAAATGTTCTTTTTTTCTTATTTCTACATGTACAACGAAATATTGCGGCTTCTCTTTGACGCTTTGCGTCAAACATTCGTCTTGTACTTGTCTAAAATAAAATAATATCGCTCGCTTTTTCTTATCGAAATGCGCATGCGCGAAAATCGATGTTAAAGGTCACGAAACTACACAACAGAATAGGGTCTATATTTAGCTTAGAAACAGTTCCTACTTTAGATATTCATGGATTAACATTATTAAATGAATTCTACACAAATCAAGACATCTCTTTGAACATGAAAACAACATTTAGTAAGTTAAAATTGCTATTCAAAGGAGAATCCGAAATTGACCTCAATGATGACACATAAGAGTCTGCATTAGGGGGTGTTGGTTCACGTCTTGAAGGGACCACTTTTGTCTTCGTAAATAAGACAAAAAACTTAAATGCGAGTGAAATAAAAAAAACTGCAAACATTAAAAAATCGGAATATTTATTTCATTTTAGATGTGTCATTTATTAGTGTTCGTAAACAACCACAATTGTAATATGTTCAAATCATCTAGATTTGTTTCTTTCTAATAATAAGCCGCCCTCCCATGTGATTTCCGAAAAGCTATTAAAAATAGAAGTCGCGGGCTTCTGCCCGGCGACTAATTAAACTAACATCTTTATTACAGAACAGAACAGAAATTTTATTTTCAACTTAAGCATAAACAGCTCATGGTTGATATTCACAAATATACATACAGAAATGGTTAAGACAATGAAATAGTGGAGAAATAGTACTTAACTAAGTTTAAATTAAAAAAGTTTAAAATCAAGTTTATATGCATATGTATAAATACACACATATACACACGCAATTGTATATATATATATATACACATACCCATACACATACTTACATTATATATATATATATATATATTAATTTCAATATGAAATTAATTATATCAAGAAAGAAAGAGTTAACATAGTTCTAAGTATACATGTTTAAAGTCGTCTGCTGCGGAGATGTATCGTATGTTAGAATGTGTTAATTGTTTACCTGATTTAGGAGATGTTTTAATTGTGTATGTTTTAAAAAATTGCTCCAAATAAACAACTAACATATCTGAATGATAATATTCACATTGAATCGATACCTTGTAGACACAAAGAGAACATACCCGTCTTTCCACAATGTTTTTAAAAGTAAAACATCAAGGCAAACACAACGGGATATCTCTATATAGCAATTTTTACTTATTGAATATAGTTGAAAATAGTGTGACAAACTGTAAAATCGCTCATTATGTGCATGTTTTTCCTTCTGCCACAATGTTATCAACAGTCGACTACTGCGTATGCGTCAGAATGCCTCTACAGGTGGCAAAGCGTTTATAAAGTTTAACCCTTTCCCTCATACGACAAATCTCTATAATTGATTGGATAACCTATGACTAAAAGTGGAAAACATTGTGGCAAAAGAAGAAAGTGCTCGTTTTGAGCAATTTCTTCTTTTGTCACTATGTTTTCAAAAAGCCGTCTGCTGCAGAGGCGTCAGAAAGCGTCTATATTAGGGAAAGGGTTAAATTAATGATGCAGATGAAATGTATAATTAAGTTCGTACATACAACGTTTTAACCCGCTTTCCTACATATATTTCATATGAAAGTACAAATAGGTTAAAGAGTTAACAACATTATTCATGGCAAAAAGAGATATTGTGTATTATGAGCAAATTCCTTTAGTGCAACAATGTTTGCAAAAGATGTATGTGTTAAACTGATGCATCAAAATGAGTCTGAAAGTAGGAAAGGGTTAATGAAAATGTCGATTGCCTGGTGAGATTATGGTGGGCGTAAATACGGATATCATATACGGTTTGTTGTTTGTTCGTTACGAGCTGACTCACCTGAATCAGTATTGTTTGCAAAAAAACTCAATATTGCCTTTGGCGCTGAAAGGGTTAAGTTCGAGCCATTAACCCTTTCAAACATACAACAAATCTGCAGCAGACGAATTTGTTTACATCTATGCAAAGGTATGGAACATCTCCGATTGGGCGCAATTTATCCTTTTGCTATTTTGTTTAACGTCAAAATGCAGCGTCTGCAAGTGGAGAAGGGTTAACACACTAAGTTAATTATTATGCAATGTAGACAAAGGTGTTTGAATTGAAAGATTTTTGAAAAATTGACCCTGCGCACAACGTGAAAGTAAGGGATTTGGTTTGGGCGCAACTTATCGGACCCTTCCTCACCAAGCTATACTCGACTATAAACAACATTTACGTACTCTGAAGGTTTTTTTCCAACGTGTATACAACATTTCTGGAGCCGACGACTTTGTTTACATCTATGAAAAGGTATGGAAAATCTCCATAAATGAAAGTTTAATTATTGAACGGAATTAAACATTTAATGACAAACGGAGTAATTGATGATTAGGCGCAATTTATCATTTTGCTATTTTCTTTTCAAAAGTCGTCTGCTGTATGTAAATACGTCAAAATGCAACGTCTGCAAGTGGGGAGGGGTTAACACAAGTAAATTATTATGCAATGTAGACAAAGTATTTGAATTGAAAGATTTTGAAAATGTTACCTTCAGCTCAAAGTTAAAGGGAGAGGAGTTAAAGTAGGGGTCCTTAACTGTGCAACTTGAACCGTCACCAAGTTATACTCGGCTATAAACAACATTTACGTATGCTGAAATGCGAGACGTTAACCCTTTACCACATACAACAAATCTGCAGCAGACGACTTTGTTAACATACATGCAAAAGTATGGAACACCTCCATAAATGAATGTTTAATAATAGAAAAGTATATTAAACATTGTGTCAAAAGGAAAAAAAGCTCTTTTTAGGCAATTTCTCCCTTTGTCACGATGTATTCACAAACCGTCTTCTGCAGAGGCGTCAGAAAGCGTCTGTATGTGGAAAAGGGTCAAACTATGTTTGAGAACAATATACACTTATTCACTTGTCTTAAGTAACGCCGGGATATAAACCATTAAATCAAGGTTGAAGTAATTCAATGATTAATTAATGAATCGCTGTAAACCGGACCTAATAACTCGTAAAACAGTAGGAGCGTGTTTTATACTATATAGATTTATAGCCCTTTCCCTCATACAGAAGCTTTCTGACGCCTTTGTAGGAGACGACATTCGGAAACAGTGTGGCTAATGTGGAATTTGTCACCATTTTGTCCAACCCTATTAAATACTTTTACTGCACTGTACGAACTTTTTTCATATTTTTGATCTGTTTAAAGCTGTCTGCTGCAAATGTGTTGTATGTGGGAAAGATTTAACGAAGTACTAGATCTGAATTTAATCAAAGCACTGAAAGTGCTCACAGCAAGGGGCTAACTGCAGATAACATTTTGACATGGATTTACCGATCCCAAAAGTCTAACTTGAACACTTTACACTAGCACTTTGTTGGTTAGCACTTTATATCCATATATTAAATGATAAAGGAGTAAAGCAAAATACTATACACACAGTATGATGGTCTATCGATATACTAAAAGTTGGCATACACATGCGCATCTGCTATCTGGATAGTTTCTGCTTAGCACACCTCCTGGTTTTTTAGCCGTGTTTTTTTTAATGCAATTAACACATATACATTTCATATCAAAATCACAATAATAATAATAATAACAACCTAACAATGATAATTATATTGAGAGTCCAAGTTTACTTTCAAAGCAGAAAACATCATACACACGATTTAATCATTTATTAGTGTTTCACAACGCATAGGTGAATAGTTTTAAATGCATTGCTTTTGAATTCATTTTAAATCCATACACTTTGAAAGAGTTTATTGCAGCGGTGTTAAATGACAATTGCACCACTGAAATCGGCAATTTATAAGACAAAACATATTATATTTTTCTTATAATTTTTTTTTATCTGCACAAAGGGGGAATCGAACTCTGGACTACCGCTTTACGGCCGAACACTCTAATTGCTACGTTACGCGGCCACTTCTATTCTAAGGATTTTATTTATAACATAATTATAAACCGATACACGAGAATTATTTAGTATTGAAGCGTTTTATCTTGATAAAAAACAAATGTCATTTAAATCATTTGTTTTATAACTGGGATTTGACTATCTTATTCCGTCTGCTGGGGTTGTTCAGGTTAATTTTGGTTGAGAATATCTAAAATGAAATACTCTAGTACTTAGATTCCTTATTATTCGAAGGATTTTTGGAAATTCCGACGCCTAGTCGGAATCGAAAAGTTGCCTTTACTCCATTCGATTTACAATATTTAGGAATTACCAATGAACTTATTGCGCGATCAAGTATGTTGAAAGCGTAGAAATACATTTTAATTATTAATCATGTAATTCATATATCTTAACATAATTTTTTTTTCGAGTTATTTCTTTTGGTTTAGTGATGTCGAATCAAATCAATTTTCGGCTTCATATGTCAACAAGTTACCGCATGTTGATTTTTAGACAGGAACTATTGGCGGTACGAGATGACCAACATGGGTATTAGCTGGCAACAGTCATTTCATTTTTAACAAAATATTCTACAAATCATCCACTTTCATTAACATTATGTACGATCTGCAACCACCAATACATCTATATGAAGTCGAGATGGTGTTCAGAAACGGAGAGCTGATGTAGAAAGACAGATGTGAAGTAATTCAATGCCGATATCGTAAAACGCCTGTCTAGATTCCAGTCTCAAAATGATGCGTCGTTTTGAAATTCAGCTTCTATAGCAATTGGCTCTAACGAGCCAAAAACTATTGGTTGTACAAATGTGTGGATCTTAGGGACTACTTCACGTCTAAAATTGGGACTTATAGTAATTGAAGAAATTAAATGGATTGCGGTTTAACGCCGTTTACAACAATTTTTCAGTCATATCACGGCGGCCAGTTCACATACTCTTGTGTTTCCTGGCATTCTCACACCAGTCCTCGACAAAACATACTTTCCAAGCAACTGGCTGCTTTTCCACATATACTTGTATGCATTGGTGGAAGACGAATGACGCTTGTCACAGTGGATTGAAGTAATTCGAATCTTAAAATTTAATAGAAAGCGAAAGAGAGATTGAAATCAGTGAACCCTGATGTTTTGTAATAATACTTTTATCTAGGATTATATTACTGTCTATAATTGGTACAAAAGTCGTAAGCGAGAGAGAGAATGAAATCATTGTACGCTGATATTGTAATTTAATACTTTTACTTTAGTGAATAATTTCAGTCTAAAATTCGGGCAAGAGTCGAAAGCGAAATATAGTAATTCAACGCTGGAATACTTTAAATCTCGGGATTTATCCCTTAAAGTATAACATTGGGACATCATTTCACATAAATAGAAAGCGAAAGAGAGACTGAAGTTATTCAACGCTGAATTGTAAAACACGTATATACATGTATACAGTCAACCCTGTCCTAAAGACCACTTTTGTTTAGCAATTCCTTTTCTATAACAATTACACTTTTAATATCCCAATAAACTCATTTTCTGCATAAATAACCCTGTAGTTAAAGACCACATCTCGAGGGCTTGGTGTGAAAGGGTTGTAACTAAAAACCTATTTTAAAAACCCTGGTTTAGGGGCAATTTTGACCCCTTTGTAAACAATGCAAATGTATGTGCCATTGCTCAGACTTGTTGTCATAGGTTATCCATTCAATTATGGAGATTTTCTATGTTTTGACAAAATACGTTCAAAGTCGTCTGCTGCAGAATTGTCGTATGAGGGAAAGGGTTAAGTAACCACAACCTAGGGTTGTCAGAGGTGTCATCAGAGAGATACACCGGACAAAAGACAATTATATTCCCCATTTTTGTAACACATCATTTTTCGTATTTCCTTCACTTCATTTGTTGATTTAGCGCGTCTGTCAAGCGATGAATGTAAACACAATACTTCAGCCAAATCAACATGGTCGGAATGTTTAACAGGTCAGTTCACCTAAAGGGTCAGCTCATGTTATAACACTTTCCCACATATAGACCCTTTCTGACGCCTTTGCAGCAGACAACTTTTGAAAATATTGAGCACATTTCTCCTTTCGCCACAATGTTTACAACTTTATTTAATAATGGATCTTTCATTTCAAAAGGGTTTCCATATTTTTTCTACATGTTTTCAAAGTCGTCTGCTGCAGATCTGTTGTATGTTGGAAAGGATTAATTATCCATTAAACTAGACCGACTTCTTGGTTTAACCCTTTCCCACATATGACAAATCTGCAGCAGACGACTTTGAAAACAGTTAGGCAAAAGTATGAAAAATATCTACCAATGATGATGTTGTTATCGAAGAGAGTTGAAAACATTGTGGCAAAATGAGAAATTGCTCGTCTTGAGCAATTTATTTTTTTGTCACAATGTTTTTAAAAGTCGTCTGCTGCACAGGCGTCAGAAAGTGTATGTGGGAAGGGTTAAGAAATATACTGGATTCAGTCCTTCTCATTTGTATTACTTAAGAAAACTCAAGATATGTTTGGCGTAAAAGGAGCAATTTCTCATTTTGACAAATGTGACCACAGTTTACAATTATACAATTATACTTTTAAATAAAATGAACTTTGAACAACACTGGTTCGAATTCAGACATCGTACATAATTTGAAATTTCTATTTTCACAAACGAGTATAATTTTGGTCAATTTGAGACGACCCTTTTTGGTCGTCAGATCAAATATGCGAAGCTTCAATGAGAGTGGTTTGGAGGGTTAAATAGGTATTTGCCAGAAAGTACCTCTCCGATAAAGAATTTAATCCAATAAAGTTAAACTTGCCCACATACAGACGTTTTCTTACTCCTCTGCAACATACGTATTTTTGAAAACATTGTGACAAAAGTAAAAAAAAAAGCAATATCTTCTTTTGCCAAAATGTGTTCAAACATATCCAATCATTATGGTTTAGATTTATAGATATGTTCCATGATTTTGCCTAGATGTTTTCAAAGTCGTCTGCAGATTTGTTGTATGGGGGAAACGGTTAAACGCTCGTCAAAATATTTGCACCACCGACATACAGTGGAAGGGATGATTAATGTGTTCGCTGTTATTAATATAGATCAAAGCGCTGAAAGCGCTGATGGTATAGGGGGCATATGTAAATTGAAAACATATGGCATAGATCATATGGACAAACATTGTTGAAACAATGAAACAATGACCTTTAAACAAACCAAACCAAAAATGTTTGAAGCAACACATATTGCCTGCCAATAACATATACCTCATTTGTCAAAGTTTAAGGACAAAAGATTGATAAAAAAACCCGAGCAGCTACCCTTAATTAAAATATTTCTAGTTCAGAAATCACTAAAGATCCACAATGTATATTGTAATCATGCTGATAAATGAAAGACGATCGAAAGCATGATAGAGTTATGTTTCTTTTGCACTGCACAATTGCAGCTCTGAGTTTCCTACACACCAAGTCTTAAATTGATATATTGGACATATATTGAGACAATAACCGAAGAAATGAAAAAATTGAGTTTACACCTAAAAAACAGACTAGATTTGACGAAGTACAAATCTTGGGGAAGCACTCATTAACGAAAAGGGGAATTTCACGGAACGCATGTGTTGCATATAATAAGGGAGAACATTGAAAGACAAAAATATACACACTCCAAACGCAGCATGCTAAATTTATGGTAATGGTGCACTGCAAATCTGTAGGTCATAAGTTACATACAAACCAAGTTTGAAATTGATACAATGAAAGTTAATTGAGACAATCGCTGAACTAAATAAGGAAAAATGGAGATAACTGAAAAAACAGACCAGGGTTATGTACCTAGTACTTTGCCGTTCTCCTGATCACACGGGTATAATTGTGACCACTTTGAAATAAATCTGCCATACAGAAACAACGTGTTAACCAATACATGCAATCCATGACGGACGGACGAATGCACATTCAGGCAGACAGCCGGCCGGACGCCGGATTATACCTCCAAGCTTTACAGACGAAGACAACTCAAGTATTGATTACAGAAGACTGGTTCGATGCGTCAAAACACGTCAGCTTAGATTATGGTATTTGTAAAGTATTTGCAATTTAATTGTATCTCCGAAACGGGACCGGACCGTCAAGGTTAATTTTCAAAAACCTATTTAGACTACATTTCTAGTTTATTTGTCAACAGATACATCTAGGACTATATTACACGTTGATGAACGTTGAGTCTTAAATTAACGCAAATGCATATACATTATAATTTTAGTCCCAAAATCGCTAGAAGCTTCTCAATAATAAAATAAATAATGACCTTGCGGTTATAACTCGGATGTGTTGACAAATTCGGCCAAATTTCTTTCCGACGTTTGACAAAAGTCAATGCGACATGCGTCATTCGTCTTTCACCAATGGCTAAGTCTATGTGGAAACGCAGCCAGTTGCTTGGGAAGATTGTTGTGAGGAGTACTGGTTTGAGAAAACCAGGAAATACATTTGTAGGTGAACTGGCCGCCGTGATATGACTGAAGAAATGTTAAAAACGGCGTTAAATCCCAATCAATCAATGTTGAAATTAACTTATCTATAATTTGTAGATTTAATTTCTATTTCCTAGTAGGGTCTACATACAGCGACACATGAGAATATTCAACACAAAACGCGACCTGTTTTACCAACAATTCCCCAGTAGCGGTGAGACCGTTTGTAACATTATTTCATGGCATGTATACACAGTAGGACCTCTCTCTTTGGACGAATTATGTTGTAACAAGTTTGTTTACAGTATTCCTTAACCTTGACCACATAGACTAAATATACAGCAAACAACATTGAACTAAGGCATAACTATTGACCTGAATTAATAAAAGTATGATTTTGAATAGTGATGAAAACATTGTGGAAAAAGACAAACTTGTTGATTATCATTCATCTGTTAAGGTTAGTCAAATGTGTCTAAAAGGGGCAAAGGTTAAAATAATAACTGTAGACAAATGTTTTCGTTATCTAGGTTATAGAAACAATTTGATTCATGTTTCAAAGCATTGTTTGAAAAGGAGAAATTGCTCATTGTCAGCAATTGCTCCGTTTGCAAATATACTTTCAACATTTGTTTGTAACTAAGTAGCTATAACGGGAACGGTTCAACCCTTTCCCGCTTACAGTCGCTTTTTGACGCATGTGCAGCAGACGGCTGCAGAATTGTTTATCATGACCCATTTCCTCTTTTTCCACAAAGGTTTCAACTATATATGTTTCCCTTTGATGTAAGGCAAAATTGCTCGTAATCATTCATCTCTAGCATGTTATTCAAAATGTGTCCGGAAGGGAGAAAGAGGGAAAGAACGTCCATAGTAAAACGTTTAAATATGAAAAGAATTAATTTGAAACGTGTTTGAAAGCATTGTGTGAAAAGGAGGAATTGCTCATTGTCAGCAATAGCTCCATTTTCAACAATATTTTTTAAATATTCGAACTGTTATAGTATCACGGAAAGGGTTCCGCTTCCATGGGAAGGATGTAACCATTTTCCGCCTACAGACGCTTACAGACGCATGTGCAGCAGACGACAATCGAAAACATTGTGACAAAAGGGGAAATTGCTTTTCGTAGGCAATTTCTACTTTTGCCACAATGGTTTCAACTCCTTTCAATAATTGTATTTACAGTGCTTTGCACATTTCTCTATAAGTCGACTGTTGTAAACTAATGGGGTCACAGAACGGTCGACGTTACCTCACACTACTGACCTTAAGGTCAACCATAGTTCAGAGTGAGTTTCATTCATAGAAACTATTTTGTCTCATAAATTTATGCAGCGGAGGGTTTTGTGATTCGGTCGAACCAATGAAATCGTTGAAAAGGCAGATTATAACCAATTAAAACTCGATTTTGGTGTAGGTATACACATGTGGACTGCGGTTGCAGCTTTAAATTCGACTTTTCGAAAGCAGCTTCGCTATGAGATAGTGGCGAAACGCCCCTATCCCAGAAACGCCCCTATCCCAAAAACTACAGCTCTTCATAAACTGAGAGAACCAGGCGTACCTAGACAATTTTTCAGCAGACGACTTTCGAAACCATTCATTGTATATAGGGAGAAGCTGCTCTCATAATGAGAAATCTTGCCACCACAATGGGTTCAACAATCTTCGTAACCCTTTCCCTCATATAGACGCTTTCTGACGCCTAAGCAGCAGACGGCTTTTTGAAAACATAGTGACAAAAGAAGAAATTGCACAAAACGTGCAATTTTTCCTTTTGTCACAATGTTTTCCACTTTTAGTCATAGGTTACCCATTCAATTATAGAGATTTTCCATTGTTTGACAAAATATGTTCAAAGTCGTCTGCTGCAGAATTGTCGTATGAGGGAAAGGGTTAATTCAGGACGTTAACCATTTCTCTCATACAGCAGACGGCTTTTTGAAAACATAGTGACAAAAGACGAAATTGCACAAAACGTGCAATTTCTCCTTTTGTCACAATGTTTTCCACTTTTAGTCACCGGTTACCCATTCAATTATGGAGATTTTCCATTGTTTGACAAAATATGTTCAAAGTCGTCTGATGGGTTCAACTCTGTTCCATGTACATCGTAATGTACGCATTTGCCACATTGTCGCCTTGATGTTTTTTTTTTCAAAATCCTCTGCTGCAAATCTATTTGACGTGTATGTGAGAAAAGGTTCAACCCTTTTCGTACTATAATGCTATACATGTACTTATAACATCTTTGAACCAATACCGACTAAGATTACCATGATCATTCGTGCAGTGTTATCTTAGCCTGCAACGTTTTGCGTCTGAAGAATAAGCCATTCTGTTTCCATGAATATCCACCCTAAAATATGGAAATTCGTGATTGGATATTACAGAAAAGCGAGAAAAACAACATCCTTTTAACCCTTTCCCTCATATAGACGAGAGAAATTGAAATATAAAGTTAATTAACAAAGTTAATTAACTCTTTTCAACAACCAGGCGTACCTTGACAATTTGTCAGCAGACGACTTTCGAAACCATTCATTGTATATAGGGAGAAGCTGCTCTCATAATGAGAAATCTTGCCACCACGATGGGTTCAACAATCTTCTTAACCCTTTCCCTCATATAGACGCTTTCTGATGCCTCTGCAGCAAACGGCTTTTTGAAAGCATAGTGACAAAAGAAGAAATTGCTCAAAACGAGCAATTTCTCCTTTTTCCACAATGTTTTCCACTTTTAGTCATAATCCATTCAATTAATAATCCATTAAATTATATTTTGACAAAATATCTTCAAAGTTTGTCGTATTAGGGAAAGGGTTTATTCACCATTTCTCTCATACAGATGCTTTCTGACGTCTAAGCAGCATACAACGTTTGAATACATTGTGGCAAAAGAAGAATTTAATTTTTGAACACCTTCTCCTTTTGCCAAACTATTTTCAACTCTTTCATCTAAAGAGTTTTGATATATCTTTGCATAGATGTTTTCAAAACCATCCGCTGCAAATTATTGGTACGTGGGAAACGGTAATGGTTATAGGTCGCGGTTTTACTCCGGGCCATTTGAACGACCTTGCCCGACTTATTTTTGTTATTGTACCATCCCAAGTCATTTGAACTTATAAGCCAAAAAGCAACTAAATAGCATTATTTTTGGTGCATCTTTTGTCAAAGTTCACGTGATTATGTAAACGTGACAGTTACTACATCGCTACCGGATTCGAATCGTAATGATTTTATTTAAAGATGCGATAGAAACATGATTTTCCATCTAAATTATTCAGAATTTGATGTTAAGGGTAATCGCGTCTGCAAAGGTATTCTAATTAAGTATGGATGTTGAAAAATCACGGCAACATCTGTTACGGCAAAACTCTTCATTCATTTCGAGAGTGTTTCCCCCCCCCCCCCCCCCCCCCCCCCCCGGTCAGTAACTGTAGACTGGCAATAGTCCATTTTGATTCGTTTTAATTGTGTTTCCATTTCTGTCCATTTCTGTCCAATAAATTAAATTATTTCGGACGTTTTCAGTATATATTACCGGTACTGTTAAAAATAGAGTTTATTTCTGACACATATTTTTTTAGTCGTATTAGTACAGTAACATTGAACGCAAAGAGGACTATGTTGTTGTTGTTTTTATTAATTCAACTGAATGGCTTGAATATTTAAACCAAGCATTACAACAATCAGATTGCTATTGTATTATTTGATATTTCTATACCAACACGCAGAAAACCGCAAGTGCAAAATACGCGCACACATTGATCAAATACATACATACACACGACTGATAGCTCACTCTCATGCATAAACACAGCAAAAGCAACACAACGCGTACACACACGTATCACACTTATCACTATACTCATTAAGGTTCCATTATGTCTTTTTTAGATCACCTAGAGCCGAAGGCTCAAGGTGAGCTATTCTGATCACTTTTTGTCCGTCGTCCGTCGTCCGTCGCCCGTCGTCCGTCCGGCGTTAACTTTTAGCTTTAAACATCATCTCCTCCCAAACTCAAAGGACAATTTCCGTGAAACATCACAGGACTGTTCCTCTGGTTGGCCTCTTTCAAAGTTGTTCAAAGATTTAAATTCTATTAAGAACTTTGGTTGCTCCGGCATCAGAAAGGGGGCAAAATGTCCGAACTTTAAAAATCTTCTCCTCCGAATCTGCCTGTCAGATTCAAATATAATTTGGTAGAAATGTTTCTTGGGTGACCCTCTATAAAAATTGTTCAAGCCAAACTGATTGGTCGAAAAACATGGCAGTCAGGCGGCATCAGAAAAGGGGCAAAATGACAAAATTTGAAAATTCCATTTTTATGAAAGTGTTTGTCTGATTTTAAGAAAATATAATACGAATCTTACTTAAATGATCCTCTTTTTAATTTGTTTAAGCCGTTTTGATTGGTTACACAATCATAGCAACCAGGCGTCATCACAAAAGGGGTAAATTGAACTTTTAGCTACAAATGACAACCAACACCTGCCATTCCAATAGACCAATTTCCACAAAACATCACAGGAATGATCCTTCGGTGGTCCTCTTTCAAATTTGTTCAAAGATTAAAATTCCATTGAGAACTTTGGTTGCTGCGGCATCAGAAAGGGGACAAAATGTCCAAACTTTAAAATCTTCTCCTCCGAATCTGCCTGTCAGATTCAAATATAATTTGGTAGAAATTTTCCTTGTGTGACCCTCTATAAAAATTGTTCAAGCCATACTGATTGGTCGAAAAACATGGCAGTCAGGCGGCATCAAAAAAGGGGCAAAATGACAAAATTTGAAAATTCCATTTTTATGAAAGTGCTTGTCTGATTTTAAGAAAATATAATACGAATCTTACTGTAATGATCCTCTATTTAATTTGTTTAAGCCGTTTTGATTGGTTACACAATCATATCAACCAGGCGTCATCACAAAAGGGGTAAATTGAACTTTTAGCTACAAATGACAACCAACTCCTACCATTCCAATAGACCAATTTCCACAAAACATCACAGGAATGTTCCTTTGGTGGTCCTCTTTCAAAATTGTTCAAAGATTTAATTTCCTTTGAGAACTTTGGTTGCTGCGGCATCAGAAAGTGAGAAAAATACCCAAATTTTAAAATCCCTTTCCTCCATAATCTGCTTGTGCGATTGCAAGATAATTTGGTAGAAATGTTCCTTAAGTGACACTCTAAATAAACTGTTGAAGCCATATTGGTTTTGTTGAAAAACAGGGCAGCAAGGCGGCATCAGGAAAAGTGCAAAATGACAAAAACTTTATAATTCCATTCTTATTAAAGTTCTTGTTAGATTTCAAGATATAAATGGCCTTTACTAATAAGCTGTTTCTTGAGAAGTGTCCACTCCTTGCAGTTTCATTTGCACTCCTTTATCAAATTTTCCAAGATATTTGCAGTTAAATATTTGCTTCTAATTTACTATCAATTAGGTGATCGATTTAGGGCCATTTTGGCCCTCTTGTTTTTATCTCGCTACCTCTCTGTCTCTGTCTCTCTGTCTCTCTGTCTCTGTCTCTCTGTCTCATCTCTTTTATCTAGCTCATCTTATTGTTTTGATATAAATTACATTGCTAATTGTAATGTTTGAATATTTGAATAAAATATAAAAATACAAAAATACAAAAAAAAAAGATATTTCTATACTTTTTGTAATATATTAAACCGGTAAGTCGCAAATCAGTTTTCTCAATCACAGAAGTTCACTCATGTGTGCTTAACTAAACCAATTTGCAATCGGAATTGCGCGTGGAGTTGTCGGTCATTTCCGGTCGAATTTTTGGAAACGATCGACAAACGCACGAATGATACCGATCTTTTCCGACGTTTGACGCAAATCTAGTGTTAGTTGATACGGAAATTGCCACGCCCATAATGGGTTTCCCAACTTTAGCATGAAACTTTCTTTAACTCTGAGTTCTAGAGACGGTGTATTTTTCATATCGAGAGTTAATTACCCATTTCCCACATAAAACAAAAAGGCTGCAGACGACTTTGTAAACATTAAGTGAACAATAGGGAGTAACTCTATAAATGGAATAACACTTATTAATTAAAGTTAAAAACATTGTGGCAAAAGGGGTAATTATTCATCATGCGCAATTTCCCTGTTTGCCGACATGTTTTTGAAAGTCATCTGTTTTAGAGGCGTCAGAAATCGGATGTATGAGGGAAAGGGTTAAGAACCTTTTGGGATATAAATTATTCATCAGAGAGGTACTTTCTGGCAAAGACCTATTAAACCCTCCATATATGGGCCATTCTCAGTGAAAGCAGAAATGAAATTACAAGAGAAAGTTGATGCAACGCATCAATGTCGCCGGAAATCCATACTGCAGTTATGCATAACACTTACAGTATAGTAGTTGGAGAAACAGTTATCAACTGAGTGGCATAGTGGAACATCAGGGGTGGGGTCAAGTGAAAATGTATCATAACTTGTATTTTTTTGTCAACGAAGTGAATGTCCTTCATTGCAATATAATTGAAGCCTTTCATTGCTTATGATCAATCTCCATTCTAAAGAAGGTTGACCATACACACAGCCAACTAATTATTGATCATAAACAGGAATGGAAATGAGTAATCTTGCCAATCATTAGTCTTAGTATGTATACAGTGCTTTCATTAAGGAATAATTATAAAATTTGTGAATTCCTCATTTACTTTTCAAGATGTTTGTCTTTTTAGCTCACCAGAGCACGTAGTGCTCAAGGTGAGTTATTGTGATCGCCTTTTGTCCGTCGTCCGTCGTTCGTCGTCCGTCGTCCGTCGTCAACATTTGCTTGTTACTACTATAGAGGCAACATTTTGCATCCAATATTTATGAAAGTTTATCAGAACATATATCTCTATCAACTCTAGCCAAGTTCGAAACTGGGTCATGTGGGGTCAAAAGCTAGGTCACTAGGTCAAATTTAAAGAAAATCTTGTTAACACTCTGGAAGCCACATTTTTGGCTTGAGTATGTTGAAACTTTGTCAGAATGTTTGTCTAAGTAATATCTAGGCCAAGTTCGAAACTGGGTCATGTTCGGTCAAAAACTAGGTCACTAGGTCAAATTTATGAAAAATCTTGTTAATTCTCTGGAAGCCACATGTTTTGCTTGAGCATATTGAAACTTTGTCAGAATGTTTGTCTTAGTGGCATCTAGGCCAAGTTTGAAACTGGGTCATGACCGGTTAAAAACTAGGTCACTAGGTCAAATTTATGAATTATCTTGTTAACACTCTGGAAGCCACATTTTTGGCTTGAGCATGTTGAAACTTTGTCAGAATGTTTGTCTAAGTGATATCTAGGCCAATTCCGAAACTGGGTCATGTCCGGTCAAAAACTAGGTCACTAGGTCAAATTATAGAAAAATCTTGTTAACACTCTGGAAGCAATATCTTTGGCTTGAGCATGTTGAAACTTTGTCAGAATTATTGTCGTTCGTCGTCCGTCGTCAACATTTGCTTGTTACTACTCTAGAGGCAACATTTTGCATCCAATATTTATGAAAGTTTATCAGAACATATATCTCCATCAACTCTAGGCCAAGTTCGAAACTGGGTCATGTGGGGTCAAAAGCTAGGTCACTAGGTCAAATTTAAGGATAATCTTGTTAACACTCTGGAAGGCACATTTTTGGCTTGAGCATGTTGAAACTTTGTTAGAAAGTTTGTCTTTGTGATAGCTAGGCCAAGTTTAGTTACGGGTCATTTTGAATCTTTGTCGGAATATTTGCCTTGAAGATATCTAGGCCAAATCAAATATGGGTTTGGCCAGGTCAAAAACTAGGTCAGTAGGCCATATTGTATAAAAATCTTATTAACACTATAGAGATTGCATTTTTGACTTGGAGCAGCTTGATTGAAATTTTGTCAGAAAGATTGTCATGATGATATTGCCATTGGCGCTGAAAGAGTTAAGTCTTAAAAAGCCCATTCTCAGGTGAGCGATCCAGGGCCTCATGGCCCTCTGGTTATCAATAAAACCACAAAACAGACAATTTAGGATTTGCATGCAATAGCACGTCATTTTACCCATCCCCTATTAAAGTCAACATTGGACACCTTTGCAGTAATCTACTTTTAAAACAATGAGAACAGGGTTAAATCGCTGAAGACGTGAGTTTTCTCTTTTTCGCAACATGATATTAGCTTGGCATCCTAATTATATCATACTTTGACAAATGTTAAAATGTAGTCCAATATTAATAAATTAGACTACCCTCGAAATATAATATCAGTTAAATTTCATTGAAATTGTTGTATAATTTCAAACTTAATTTCGAACAAAAACTGAACCCTACAACATGTTAATTTATTGTAATTCTTTCCTTCCTTTTTTATAATGAAAATAACGAACTACTCATGTTTTAAAATTATATTATGATGAGCGCCCCTGTGTCAATGATGCATAACAATATGCAGATCGCGAGCAAAATGCCTGTAGGGAATCTTATGACACATTTAAAAGTGCCAAGGATGAAATAATTGTGTACGAAAGACCCGATTCGTGAACCATTCTTCTTTGCAGATTTGTCGTTCTTTACACTCGCTCTATCTGCAGAGAGTGTTCATTCAAAGTAATTTTTCTATTAAAACCAGTTTTTATCTCAGTTTGTTTTTTTCTTCATTTGTTTCGAACCAAATAATGATTTTAAATCACCTATAATTAACTATTTGTAAGTGAGTGTAAAGAACGGCTCTCTGCAAAGGAGATTGATCTACGCAGTCGGTATTCGCTAGTCACGTGATCAACAGTTTTACCTTAAAAACAGTTCATATTTTAGATATACATGGATAAACATTATAAAATGCAATCTTCACAAATCAAGAGATCTCTTTGAACATGAAAATACAATTCAGTAAGTTAAAATTGCTATTAAAAGGAGAATTCGACGTGATTTTTATCTCGATATTGACACATAACAGTCTGCTGCAAGTCTAGTATGGACTGTTTTGTCTTCGTAAATAAATTTTGTAATTATATATTCTTGACACGCAAACCCGAGAAACGCGTTAAAACGTTTACACATTCAAGTTTTATTTAATCCTTTCCCACATACAACAAATCTGCAGCAGACGACATTTAGATAACAGATACGGTAACTTTCTCTAAATGAAAGAACAAGTATATAATACAGTTGGAAACATTGTGATAAAAGGAGAATTACGAGCAATTTCTCATGTTATCACAATGTTTTATAAAGTCTTCTGCTGAAAAAGAGCTAGAAAGCGTCTGTATGTTGGAAATCGGTAAAAGGACAATCCGAAGCATCGTATATGTTATTTCTTTAACTCGTTTAAATAATTTTAGGTTACATTTGAAGAGATTTTCAATGTTTTTGCCTGGATAATTTCAAAGTTTTCCGTATTGTGATGAAAAGTTACCTTGAGGAGTCAGTCTTCTCTGTTAGGAGATGTTTTAGTTGAACATCAGATTGCGACTAAAATTGTGATGAAAAGTTACCTTGAGGAGTCTTCTCTGTTAGGGGATGTTTTAGTTGAACGTCAGATTGCGACTAAAATTGTGATGAAAAGTTACCTTGAGGAGTCTTCTCTGTTAGGAGATGTTTTAGTTGAACATCAGGTTGCGACTAAAGTTGTGATGAAAAGTTACCTTGAGGAGTCAGTCTTCTCTGTTAGGAGATGTTTTAGTTGAACATCAGATTGCGACTAAAGTTGTGATGAAAAGTTACCTTGAGGAGTCTTCTCTGTTAGGAGATGTTTTAGTTGAACATCAGATTGCGACTAAAATTGTGATGAAAAGTTACCTTGGGGTATAAATGATGAATAACAAGACTTCTATGTTAGGAGATGTTTTAGTTGAACATCAGATTGCGACTAAAGTTGTGATGAAAAGTTACCTTGAGGAGTCTTCTCTGTTAGGAGATGATATAGTTAAACATCAGATTGCTACTTAAGTTGTGATGAAAAGTTACCTTGAGGAGTCAGTCTTCTCTGTTAGGAGATGTTTTAGTTGAACATCAGATTGCGACTAAAGTTGTGATGAAAAGTTACCTTGAGGAGTCTTCTCTGTTAGGAGATGTTTTAGTTGAACATCAGATTGCGACTTAAGTTGTGATGAAAAGTTACCTTGGGGAGTCTTCACTGCTAGGAGATGTTTTAGTTGAACATCAGATTGCGACTAAAGTGGTGATGAATGGTTGCCTTGAGGTATAAATGATGAATAACAAGACTACTCTGTTAGGAGATGTTTTAGTTGAACATCATATTACGACTAAAGTTGTGATGTAAAGTTACCTTGAGGAGTCTTCTCTGTTAGGGGATGTTTTAGTTGAACATCAGATTGCGACTAAAGTTGTGATGAAAAGTTACCTTGAGGAGTCTTCTCTGTTAGGGGATGTTTTAGTTGAACATCAGATTGCGACTAAAGTTGTGATGAAAAGTTACCTTGAGGAGTCAGTCTTCTCTGTTAGGAGATGTTTTAGTTGAACATCAGATTACGACTAAAGTTGTGATGTAAAGTTACCTTGGGGAGTCTTCTCTGTTAGGGGATGTTTTAGTTGAACATCATATTACGACTAAAGTTGTGATGAAAAGTTACCTTGAGGTATAAATGATGAATAACAAGACTACTCTGTTAGGAGATGTTTTAGTTGAACGTCAGATTGCGACTAAAGTTGTGATGAAAAGTTACCTTGAGGTATAAATGATGAATAACAAGTCTACTCTGTTAGGAGATGTTTTAGTTGAACGTCAGATTGCGACTAAAGTTGTGATGAAAAGTTATCTTGAGGTATAAATGATGAATAACAAGTCTACTCTGTTAGGAGATGTTTTAGTTGAACGTCAGATTGCGACTAAAGTTGTGATGAAAAGTTACCTTGAGGTATAAATGATGAAAAACAAGACTACTCTGTTAGTGGATGTTTTAGCTGAACTTCAGATTGCGACTAAAGTTGTGATGAAAAGTTACCTTGAGGAGTCTTCTCTGTTAGGAGATATTTTAGTTGAACATCAGATTGCGACTAAAGTTGTGATGAAAAGTTACCTTGAGGAGTCTTCTCTGTTAGGGGATGTTTAAGTTGAACGTCAGATTGCGACTAAAGTTGTGATGAAAAGTTACCTTGAGGTATAAATGATGAATAACAAGACCGTTTGAAAATAACTTATATCTACATATATATATGAGCCACACCTGGCGATATGGGATCTCATTGCTTCTCAGGTTTGTACATATTTTACACTACATGTACTTTAACTTATATACTATATTTTAAGTGAAATATAACCATTAACAAACAATCATGTTTATTATCTTCTCTTTTTTCAGTTAAAAAGGACCATTAACAAACAACCATGGGATTTAGCGAGGCGTCGTTGTTCGTGAAGATCGGACTAATTGCAGTTGCCATTGGTTTCCTGTTCCAACTGATAGGATTTTCAACGGAATATTGGTATAGTGCGGATGTATTACGTTATACAATCCATTCCGGATTATGGTCGCAGGGCGGCAACAAGCAAAGTAAGTGATTTGAGTCAAGTCTCGGGAAGACGGCATTCAGAAGGATTCGATTTGATTTGATTGAAGCTTAATGCCGTTAAACGGTATTTCAATTATATCACGGGGGCTAGTTCACCTAATGTGAGTGTCCTGGCTTTTTGGCACCTTTACTTCACACAACTTACTTACTACTTTCCAACAGAGAATAACGAATAAAAGATCCCATTGGTGGGACACGGATGACACTTGTCACAACCATATTTTGTCAATCATCGGAAAGGATGAAAGGCCGAGTCGGGTTCAGTCAGGTTTTGAGAGAAATTGACGATCTCGACCAAATTGCATCCTTGAATAGTATATATATATAAAAACGTCATTCGGTCCACAGTGACTGCCATGGTGCTTGTACAACTACATGCATGGTTTGTGAGTTCGAATCCCACCTCGGCCAACCTTCTTTCTGACGTTTGACAAAAGTCACTGTGACATACTTTATCCGTCTTTCACCAATGGGCTTACAGTCTATGTGGAAAAGAAGCCAGTTGCTTGGAAAGTATGTTGTGTGGAGTACTGGCGTAAGAAAGCCAAGAAACGCATGGGTAGGTGAACTGGCCGCCGTGATATGACTGAAAAATTGATGAAAACGGCGTTAAACCCCCATCACAAAAAAAAGTATAACTACATAGCGAACAGGGGGATAAGATGAGACATTATCGGAAGTACAAGATGATATTGATCTACGATGGTCGCAAGGTTCCGAACGTCGGTTTCTCCGTAGAGTAGAGCTGAGCCCCGGTAATTCCTCAGTCCGTAGCGACGCGGGCTGTCAATCAAGGGTATGTGAGTTCGAACCTCGGCTCGACCAGACCAACATTGTGTCCATTGTTTGACAATATCAATGCAACAGACCTCATTCGTCTTCCACAAGTGGGCTGACATTATATATGGAAAATCAGTCAGTTGCTAAGTAAGACTGTTGTGTGGTGTGGAATACTTGTGTGAGGAGGCCAGAAAACATCGGTAGGAGAACTAACCGCCGTGATATGACTGGAAAAACCCGTACAACCCAAATCAATCAATCCGAAGAATAGCACACTGCATTATGGGACTTACACTGGGAACAGTCCATTCATTTAAATGGTTGCACTAACAGTATAATGTAATGTTGACATCGAAAATGGCATGCCATGACAATATGCCCCTGAAATTAACCTTATGTTCAGTAATGGGAAGCTTTTGTATTCCTCGAAAGAGATCATTGATAAGGTACGTCATAAGTCTCGTCATGTGACTTCCGAGAATTTACGAGAGTTTGCACTTCCGGGTACAAACGAAGAGCGTTTACAATTTATAAATTGCTATATTGACTCACATATGGTTTAAGTAAACCTCTTATATTCTATGCTTAATTCATGGAGCACCCTTTATCATAATAACAGCTATGAATAATTCATGTTCTGTCATAGTTCCGCTGAAAATAATAAGGGAGATAACTACTTACATACTACGTTATTATACAAAACAAATTACTGCCCTTGGATATTTATGGATGTTGACCCTCTTTGTTTAAAAGTTAATTTATACTGAATACTCAAATCAAATCTGACCTTGACATATATTGCAACCGAAAGGAAACCCCATCATGTTCAATAACTTTGTTAAATCAAAATCCTTTATACATGTAGCCCTGGTGTGTCTACCAGCTGCATCCAAATGTAACATATGGACAAGTTTATGTAAAATCCATTGATACATGCGCTTATTGATTGGAGTATAACGCCGTTTTCAACAGTATTTCGGTTATTATCACGGCCGCAAGTTCACCTAACGTATGTGTTTTCTGGCTTCCTGGCACCATTACTCCATACAGCATCCTTCGCAGGCAACTAATAAGTCCATGTGGGGGGAGACGGAAGACGCTTCTCACGACGACATTTGTCCTTTGTCGGAAAGAAGGAATGGTTGGGCCTTAGTTCGAACACACGATCCCTTGATTGATAGACCTCGTCGTTACTGACTGAGCTAACGCAGTACGACATTTATTTTCAAAGTAAATTGCAGAACAATTCGTTGATTGTTCATAATGGGAAATCATTTGACGCTGTCAACGTTTGACAGGTTATATATTTATGATAACATCATATATCTGACAGTTAGTGCACTACGCAATGTGACAAAGTACATAGTTCCGAACGCGTCAGGCGTAAAAAGGAAATATTGTTAAATATACTACGAACAATGAAGATTCTGGCGAGCATTTGCATACACGCTGTATTGAGTCTTCGTCGTTCAGAAAATACAGAAATGAAGCCCCCACTAGTGTGACGTCAGAACGGGGATCTAATTAGACCCCCTTTCGCCTCATACTGCTTATATACACAGGTACCATTCGCCGAACCGGATCTATATATTTTGGTATCTCCATCCTCCCTTTCCACCCCGCAGACGCATTTTGACGCCCTTGAAACTGACGACTTTTGAAAATATCGTGCCAAAAGGAGAAATTGCCCATGAAAAGAATGTGAAATAATGACCAAATCAATGAATTTACTATCATGATTTGATTACTTCTTTTATAAATCGTTGGCAAAAATTTGGAGAATCCGGGTATCGATCCCGGTACCTCTCACATGCTAAGCGAGCGCTCTACCACTTGAGCTAATTCCCCATCTGCTACTTCCTACCTTTATTAAATGCTATATTGATTCGCATATGGTTTGCTTTAATTTAAGTAAACCTCTTCTATCCTATGCTTAGTTCACGGAGCACATGTTTAAACTATTTTGAACAATACCTTATAAAAAGATTATTGTAAAATGATCACCATTGTCTTTTTGTTTGCTTTGAGCTAAATGTGTTAACCTACGATTGCAGAAACAAAAAATTGGAGAATCCGGGTATCGATCCCGGTACCTCTCACATGCTAAGCGAGCGCTCTACCACTTGAGCTAATTCCCCTTCCTACTGTTATACACATAACAAGCAAAGTTTGTTACCTGATCATTAGTAACAATTTTATTAGTTAAACAAGGGACGTAGATAAGAGGGATAAGTAACTAATGTGTTGCTAAAATATCACCCGTCCCAACATTTGTAGCAAGTAAAACTAAACAACTATTGAAGATGTGAACATAACAAAGATATTTTCTGGAAGTTTAAACATTCTTCTATTGCAGTAGATAAAAATATTTTGATATACTTCACGTTTTGATTATATGTTATGCTTATGAATAATGTCAGTCTATTAATTTTTGGAAGAAAATTAATATAATACAGAAATCACAATATCTGTGTCTTTTAAAGCTTTCAGAATATGTATGTTTTGTTTGTGTTCCAAATGTGACTTCAAAGTTTTATTTGCTACAAAATGTGACAATTTTATTTCTCCATGTGATATTTTAACCAGATAACAGGTGTACAGGTGGAGTTGCTTATCCCTTTTATCTACATCCCTGGTTAAACTACTGGAATAGAGTATCATATTGAATATCTAATTTGGTATTCAATCATAGAGTTATTCTTTAAATTCCTGTAATCAAAGTACCGACAATGACTATCTGATCTAATTGCAGATACATATTCCACTGCTTACTCGCACTATTATTTCCGCATTGCATACCTATGAGAATATCTAGATCTTGATGTATTATATATATTTACCGAATTATTCAAAATGAAAGTGAATGTAAACCGATTTCCAAAACAATTTTATTTTCAAGGTTTAAAAATTGTACTTTATAAACTACTGACACAAATAAAGAGGGATCCTTGTATCTATGTACAACTTATTCCGATATTTGTTTAACCCTTTCCCTCAAACGACAATTCTGCAGTAGACGACTTTGAACACATTTTGTCAAAAAACAGAATATTTCTATAATTGAATGGATAACCTATGAATAAAAGAGGAAAACATTGTGGCAAAAGGAGAAATTGCTCGTTTTGAGCAATTTCTTCTTTTGTCACTATGTTTTCAAAAAGCCGTCTGCTGCAAAGGCGGTCAGAAAGCGTCTATATTATGGAATGGGTTCAAAAAGCCGTCTGCTGCAAAGGCGGTCAGAAAGCGTCTATATTATGGAATGGGTTAAGCGTTATAGGTTACAGCCATATTTTGTAACTTGATAATTCATATTTTTCTTTTTTTTTCAAGTTACCGTTGCGATTGTTAAAGATAATTAAAATCACTTTTTTTTTTATAAAAGCTGGATTTGTGAACTGTGTTCTGCCGACAAAAATACTGGAGAATCCGGGTATCGATCCCGGTACCTCTCACATGCTAAGCGAGCGCTCTACCACTTGAGCTAATTCCCCGTCTGGAGTAGTCTTTCGCTATTTATGTAGCATACAATCGGTTTTGGTGTAATGGATTATTTGACATGATTTAAGTAAACCCTGTAAAACACTTGACCTGTTTTTAACAATTTGAACAAAACCATATTAATAGACCTATTCTTACGAAATTTAAATAGAATGTGAGTGTTCAGTTGATCCCTATTTTGTATATATAATCCTTTCCCACTTGTAGACGCTTTTTGACGCTTCTGCAGAAGACGAATTTTGAAAATGTTGTGGCAAAAGAATAAATTGCTCAAACCGAGCAATTTCTCCTTTTGCCACAATGTTTTCAACTTTTTTTTTTAAATAATCTCTCATTCATGGAGATTTTTCACTTTTTTTCCCAATATGTCTTCTGCAGAATTGTAGTATATCGGGGATAAGGATATTGGCACTAATCAATGTGTAAGACGTCTTGTGAGAAAATCAACATTGTGGACTCTGCGTAAAGTATCGACCCGGATCAGCCTAAGCATGCCACACAGGCGTACCCAGATATACACCTTTCGCCTCCTGTGGATTTTCTGTTTCAGGAATCACTACTCTATCTATCCCCCCTTAGACATTACGCAGATGTGTATCGCCGCAGCTGTATTTTGGGGTATTTTTATAAAAAAAATGTGTAGGCACGTGCCTACAGTGCCTAAAGGGAGCTACGCCCCTGAATTAACCAATTGCACTTCTGCGGGAGAAAAAATTATTTGAAGCATCCGGGTATCGATCCCGGTACCTATCACATACTTAAGCGAGTTCTCAACCACTTGAGCTAATTCCCTTTAGTCGTTCATTACTCAATGTGAAATTTCAAAATTGTGCACATACGTTTTATAAAATGATTTGGATAATCATGTTTTTTATTTATAAAATAAAAATCTAGGGATATGCTTCATTAGGAAAAAAAAAAGTATGTTTTTTTTTTCAATTTTATCCTCAAATTTACTCATTTTTTTTTTTTTTTTGCAAGAAACTTTTGAGAATACAGGTATCGATCCCGGTACCTCTCACATGCTTAGCGAGCGCTCTACCACTTGAGCAAATTCCCCATCCTGCTGTTCGTGACAGTATGTAATAACTCGATGCTGTGAACAGGCGTTTATGATACTTCTTGAGATAAACTACTTATTTTTGATAACATGATCTGTAACTTGCTGAAGGCGATTATTATCATATAATTAAATACATGACCTATTTTTAAGAAAAGAAAATTCACTGAACATTATTGCTATTTTGGCAAAAATACCTTGGAGAATCCGGGTATCGATCCCGGTACCTCTCACATGCTAAGCGAGCGCTCTACCACTTGAGCTAATTCCCCCATGTGTCTTTGCATCACACGATGTGAAGACTAACCATGTACACATGCTTTTTGAAAACAATGTGGCCATTCGATCATTCAACTTGTGGAACATGATTTTAAATTTGCTGAATTACGGATATAATCTAATAATCAATAAAACACATGACCTATTCTTAAAAGATTCAAATCAACAATTGTTTACGATCAATTTTAATCTCCAAAATTGGAATTGATCCCGGAACCTCTCACATGGTAAGTGAGCGCTCTATCACTTGACAACATTCCACTTCCATGTATGTTTCGTTACAGTATGTGAAAGGAATACAGTGTTCCCATATGTTTTTACGATACTTTTATCGTTACGTTCAGTGTATGAAACAAATAACTTGAAAGGCATGCCTTTCAACTTGCTGTATAGCTATTCATCAATTTTACGTTTGTTTCCCCCGAAAATAATTGTATTCAAGTTTTGCGTATTGTTGAAGCCGACTATCGATCAAGATACCTCTCACATGCTAAGCAATCGCTCTACCACTTGCGCTCATTCCCGTCAGGCATAATCATAACATTGTGGGAAAGGGTTTACAGTGTACATATGCTATATAAACGATTAATAAACTATGGTGGCCATTCGTTCATTGCATAAAACACATAACTCATGAACCGCCTTGGTGGTGTAGTTCGAAATGCGTCCGCCTTGGGTGCGGAGGGTCATGGCTCGATACCCGGGGCCGGTTCATACAAAATACTCTAACAATTGTAGTAATGGCTTTCCTTTCTTGGCGTACGGGGTTGTGGGGTTGTAGCATTAAGACTGACTCGCTGGTGTAAGGATAAATGGACCAGTATTCCTGGTAAGTTACTCAGGAAACGCCGTAATTTAAATCTTTCAGCGCCAAATGCAATATTGAGGTTTTTGCAAACAATCTGATCCAGGCGAGTCAGCTCGTAACGAGCTGTCTCACCTAAAATCAGCATTGTTTGCCTCAAGTTTTATTTATCAAAATAGTCCAAACTTTTATTACATGAGAAATGGAGACGTCAAATTTTGAACATGGTATAATCTACTTTAAACAATTCGATGCTGAAAGAGTTAACTGAAAAAATGTCGAAATTGGCGTAAAAACACCATTAAAAAACCCAAACAAAACATAACTCATGCAACATGCCTTTTAATTCGCGGAATTTCGAATAAAATGAAAATGGAAAGAAACACATGACATATTCTAAAAGTTCAATACAAATATCCTGGAGAATCCGGGTATCGATCCCGGTACCTCTCACATGCTAAGCGAGCGCTCTACCACTTGAGCTAATTCCCCACCTTCTAAACAGTGTCTGGCTCTTGAGTAAATATATACACATGGCGTTGTGATTTATGGAGACGAACAATCAATGCATTGTTCCCCGTCTCACGGTTTCTCTCTAACTCGGTGTAATGTGAGGTTTTGTATGTCTGTGAGATTTTGTATGTATTGTACAAATGCGCATGCGCACCGGAAGTACGACACATCGAGCATGAAAACCGTGAAATGTACGTGACATTAGAACATTGAGGACATTTCAGTGGTAAAAAATCTCTTAAACTATAAGGGTAGGTGGATAAAAATGTCCATCGATGTAATAGAAAATATTTGGTGTATTAGGTAACAATGTGTATGTTTCACAGGTAAAGCAGTCATTTCAATGACCTATTTGTGTCAACATATGCAAGTAAGACACCGATTGTTTCTATGCATAAAAGATAAGCATTTATAAACAAGAACAATTATCATAACTATGCATGTACAAAAGTTCTCCTGGCCGCAACAAATCTGTCATGATTTCAGATCTGTGCAGTGCATATATCTTAAAACTGCGTACACTTTAAAGTACACATATACGAGAAGATATTATCAATATCAGGACAGATAACATAAAACTCTCATTAGAATATGATTATACTTTTAAACTAGCTATTGCGGATATAATCATAATGATGATAAGACCAAAATATATAAATTTGCAGATGTCAAACGGATATGTGTAAAAATTACGCTCAGGTTGTTTTTCTTATAGCACCACTCTAACATACTTTGACTTCATTTATTTTTGTTTAGAATTACGTGATCTAGTCCAAATAAAACAGACTTTTTAGTGCTCGTTTAAAATTGTATCTTCTATTATTCGGTTTACCTAAATACGCAATAGATATTTTTCGGCGAAATGGGCGAAATGGAGCGGAAATCTCTGCATTTGCGAAATGAAGAATTCGAGTCTAGCGAAATGAATAATTCTGCTTATCGAAAGCTATCTTTATTGGGGAATAAATGAAATGTCAAATATGTTGCGAAATGGAGAGTTCTGCATTACATTTTGCGAAATTGATTAGTCTAATTATCGAAAACTAGTTATATTTGGGAATAAATTAAATTTCAACTAAATGTTGCGAAATGGTGTTTGCTTGGCACATAGATTACATCATCAATGTTTAATGAAATATCCCCGACTAATTAATGTCAACTTTCTCCATAAGGTTTTCAACGAACGTATTTTCATATTTCTATTGAGAGCAATGTTTTTTAAAGGTGATTATTTAATTTCACATGTACATAGATTATTTAAGTTTGGAGTAGATTTCGCTTAATAACAACAAACCTTATTTAAGTCAGTAACTAGGATATTTTTTTTTAATTTGAGACTGTCCATGTCTTAATGATGAAATTGGAAACTAATTATCTTTTAAATATCCAAACATTGAAAATGTGCAATTAAGTGGGATAAACTATGATTTGATATTCATTATAATAAAATAAAAATTATCTGCTCTGTGTGTCAAAATTTCTATTCCGCAGGCGTATTGCCTCCAGTTCGCCAGCTTATTACCTCCATTTCGCCAGCTTATTACCTCCATTTCGCCAGCGTATTACCTCCATTTCGCCAGCCCAGTACCTCAACTTTCTAGAGCTTGATCAAACGTCTCCTGGATCGATAGCCATTGTTGTTTCCGACTGGGCGGATATTGCGGAGTGTCTCATGTTGAATGCAACTACATGTTTTGTAGGATCTAACGGTTTTTAACAATTTCCCAAATCAGTACAAACAAATCTGAAAAACACCGGTGAAATTATATTTGTATTGATAATTCCTTCTTTCTGATATTATTGAGTAAGTGGGTAGAGATTTCGTCTAACTTATCCACTATAGTACTATATAATCTATATCGATATGAAGGTGTTATAGTAAGGCGTTAATTGACCGATTATATTGAAAGACAACAAACAATTTCAATTAGTTTGAACAGTTTATGAAGTTTGGAAGTTAGAAGTAATGAAGTTAGAAATTAGAAATGAATGGAGTTAGAAGTAATGAAGTTAGAAGTGATGAAGTTAGAAGTAATGAAGTGAGAAGTTTGGAAGTTAGAAGTAATAAAGTTAGAAGTTAGAGGTGAATGTAGTTAGAAGTAATGAAGTGAGAAGTTAGAAGTGATGAAATTAGAAGTAACGAAGTTAGAAGTTTGTTAGCTAGAAGTAAAGCAGTTAGAAGTATGAAAGTCAAAAGTATTGAAGTAAGAAGTCCCTCCAGGGCTTCCATACTAATCTATTAGTTTGTCAATGAATGAATGGCTTTTCAACGCACGACCATTGGATTGATAACCCTCCTCGTTACCGACGTTGTCAATCGTTTATTTTTGCTTAGTCTTAATATAGGACGCATGCAAATAACAATATCATCTACAATATATTCAAATACACATAATGTCACGTGAAAGAGGGGATTGGGTCAATTGATACATATGTTTGGGAAGCCTGAATGGATTATATTGGGCTACAAAGTGTTTATATTTATATTTTTCCTCTACAGCAACTGAAGGTTGTTCCCGCTTTCCCCTGTCTTTCTTTTTTCACTCGATGTTTACGGCAGTTCTTCTTAATCTGAACTTCATTTTGGCATAAAAACACAATCATCTTTTAAAACCTGTCTACAACGCCCTTTTAAGAAGCAGCAGATATATTTATTATTATTAACTGAGTCATTGAAATGGCATGACGAAAACATACAACTCAAAACTACAATAATTTACGAATGTTGGCTGTTGTAGGAACATAGATCAGAAAATGTCTTCGTTCCTGTAATTTGTTAGTTTAATCTTCGTGAACAATGATATTCTTCGTAGTCGTCGTGAAGAACGATTACTTTTAAGAACAAGTCTACACTATTATTCAACAAAGAATAATACAAGATAAAAGTGTGCATTATTTTACACATTTATTGCAACAGCACGACGTAAACATGTAATGTCGACATTATCACGGGGATAAACCCTTAATTCCTCACGATGTAGCGTGAAATTCGCGAGACTTCCGGTTGATCTCGTGTTTTTCACGATCTCTACAATTTCACGCTACATCGGTATTCATTTGTTCTTTCAATGTGTTTACCCTCGCCATGCAGGTAAGCTCGGTAATCACCCTTTATGTTCTAATTCAATGCTTTCAAACGAACATAAAGCATTTATATACTTGCGTTAAACACATCTATTTATTTAACAACACCATATACATTTTAGGCTAGAAGAACTAAGTCCAACCGTGTATTGTTGCTGTTCTGCATTGTACACGTTTAATCGACAACACAACATAACTCTTCCCGTACATACAAACAACTCTTAGATTCTATATATAAAGCTTAATGCTCCTAGTATATATAATAGCTACTACCAAAGCTTATTTTGCAAATCCTAGTGGGAGTAGAAGGGTTGTTGAATGACGTGAAATCGGGAACTGCGAGCGGGCCACACAACCCATAACCTGTCGTGTGACTTATTGAACAGGGGGGAAAGGAGGAAAGATCCATGGTCTGATAAGTTTTAGGCGTCTCCTCCGTCCTCCGACAATATTCAATGTGTTTATCTTCAAACGCATTATGATGTAAGTAAAGTGTAATTTAAACAAATTATATTTCCGGAAGTAACTGATTAAAAGAACTTGATTCGATTTGAATTCGCTTATACTGAATTAGCTAAGTACTATACATGTTCGGAATTTATGTATTAACCCTTTCCCTCATATAAACGCTTTCTGACGCCTCTGCAGCACACGGCTTTTTGAAAACATAGAGACAAAAGAAGAATTTGCACAAATTTTCCACTTTTTGCCATAGGTTATCCATTCAATTATAGAGATTTTCTATGTTTTGTCTAGGGTCAAAATACGTTCAAAGTCGTCTGCTGCAGAATTGTCGTATGAGGGAAAGGGTTAAATAACCCCGACTCGATTCATAGTCATTGAATTTAGATCATAACTCGACTCCATTGCACAACACGAATATGTCAGAACTCGTCATTCGCAATCTGCATTGAAATCTCTTAGAAATCATAACTTCAGAATTTAATAACGGTCTGTACAGTTGGACGTTACTACTCGAATGACCACCAATCGCTTGTACAGTACACAAAACCTGCTTCGCACGAGCTTACTTTTCCCGCCAACAAACAATACAATAGCCTAAACAAAAAACTCCTTATATGGTCATTCCACACTTTACAATACACTACACTACAGTCGACAAATACATTTATACTGTTGGGTTCATGTACTACTTGGCACTATTGACCTGTCCACGACCTTTGTACAAAATATATAATTCTATATGTGAACGTCGTCTAGCGATCTACGAAATGTGAAGACGACTCACGAAATGTGAAGACTCACGTTATGTGAAGACTCACGTTATGTAAAGACTCTGACCAATATAAGCGTCCTCACAGTCTCACCAGAGTCTTAAATGCTATATAAACACGTTAACACATATAATGCCAAAGCCGAGCCAGTCGGTAGAGACGCGGGCTGTCGATCCAGGGGTTGTGAGTTCGAATCCCGGCTCGGCCAATTTTTTTTCCGACGATTGACAAAAGTCAATGCGACATGCGTCATTCGTCTTCCACCAATGGGCTTAGTCCATGTGGAAAAGCAGCCAGTTGCTTGGAAAAATTGTTATGTGGAGTACTGGTGTAAGAAAACCAGGAAATGCATGAGTAGGTGAACTGGCCGTCGTGATATAACTGAGAAATTGTTAAAAACGGCGTTAAACCCCAATCAATCAATTAATATCCTAAAACGTTAGTATTGAATCTCCACTCGTTGCAAAGTACTAGATATGGAGAAGAAAACCGGTCTTTTCTCACATATATCTCTTTTTATGACTCAACAAAACTTCATGTTTTGGGTAATCAAAAGACACGTCTCACGGAGACGATTCTTTTGAGTATCCACATAATAGGGTTTGAGTGTTGAATATAGGTATGAGACTTTGCAAGTCACTTATTAGCTTGATATACATATGTAGGTAAAAAGTAAATGGGGAATTCGGTTATCGATGTACAAATCTTTGAAATAGCAACTGTGTTTTGCCGACAAAATTTTGGAGAATCCGGGTATCGATCCCGGTACCTCTCACATGCTAAGCGAGCGCTCTACCACTTGAGCTAATTCCCCTTCAAGAAACTCTTCGTTGACTTTTGATTCCATGAATACATGTACGTGTTTATAACATTACACTATATATTGTATTTGCTCTATTTTTATGCCCCCGGAATCTCCGATTCGGTGGGCATCTAGTGTTTGGCCTGTCTGCACGTCTGTCTGCACGTCTGTCTGTCTGCACAAAACAACCTTTAACCTTGACCACTACTTTTGAACCATAACAGGTACGGCTACCATATTTCACATGTGTTTTCCTTGTGACATGACCTTTCTGTCAGTACCAACATCTTTGACCTTGCGACCTTGACCTTTGACCTAGATGTTGCCATTCTCGAAAAAAACTTTAACCTTGGCCATTACTTTTGAACCATAACAGGTACGGCTACCATATTTCACATGTGTATTCCTTGTGACATGACCTTTCTGTCAGTACCAACATCTTTGACCTTGCGACCTTGACCTTTGACCTAGATGTTGCCATTCTCGAAAAAAACTTTAACCTTGGCCATTACTTTTGAACCATAACAGGTACGGCTACCATATTTCACATGTGTATTCCTTGTGACATGACCTTTCTGTCAGTACCAACATTTTTGACCTTGCGACCTTGACCTTGACCTAGATGTTGCCATTCTCAAAAAACCCTTTAACCTTCACCACTACTTTTGAACCATAACAGGTAAGGCTACCATATTTCACATGTGTATACCTTGTGACATGATCTTTCTGTCAGTACCAAATTTTTCACCTTGCGACCTTGACCTTTGACCTAGATGTTTCCATTCTCGATACAAACTTTAACCTTGACGACTCCTTTTGAACCATAACAGGTACGGCTACCATATTTCACATGTGTATTCCTTGTGACATGACCTTTCTGTCAGTACCAACATTTTTGACCTTGCGACCTTGACCTTTGACCTAGATGTTGCCATTCTCGAAAAAATCTTGAACCTTGGCCATTACTTTTGAACCATAACAGGTACGGCTACCATATTTCTCATGTGTATTCCTTGTGACATGTCCTTTCTGTCAGTACCAACATGTTTGACCTTGCGACCTTGACCTTTGACCTAGATGTTGCCATTCTCGAAAAAAACTTTAACCGTGGCCATTACTTTTGAACCATAACAGGTACGGCTACCATATTTCTCATGTGAATTCCTTGTGACATGTCCTTTCTGTCAGTACCAACATTTTTGACCTTGCGACCTTGACCTTTGACCTAGATGTTGCCATTCTAAAAAAAACCTTTAACCTTCACCACTTCTTTTGAACCATAACAGGTAAGGCTACCATATTTCACATGTGTATACCTTGTGACATGACCTTTCTGTCAGTACCAAACTTTTTCACCTTGCGACCTTGACCTTTGACCTAGATGTTTTCATTCTCGATAAAAACTTTAACCTTGACGACTCCTTTTGAACCATAACAGGTACGGCTACCATATTTCACATGTGTATTCCTTGTGACATGATCTTTCTGTCAGTACCAACATTTTTGACCTTGCGACCTTGACCCTTGACCTAGATGTTGCCATTCTCGAAAAAACCTTTAACCTTGGCCATTACTTTTGAACCATAACAGGTACGGCTACCATATTTCACATGTGTATTCCTTTGGACATGACCTTTCTGTCAGTACCAACATGTTTGACCTTGCGACCTTGACCTTTGACCTAGATGTTGCCATTCTCAAAAAAACCTTTAACCTTCACCACTACTTTTGAACCATAACAGGTAAGGCTACCATATTTCACATGTGTATACCTTGTGACATGATCTTTCTGTCAGTACCAAAATTTTTCACTTTGCGACCTTGACCTTTGACCTAGATGTTTCCATTCTCGATACAAACTTTAACCTTGACGACTACTTTTGAACCATAACAGGTACGGCTACCATATTTCACATGTGTATTCCTTGTGACATGACCTTTCTGTCAGTACCAACATTTTTGACCTGGCGACCTTGACCTTTGACCTAGATGTTGCCATTCGGGGGCATCAGTGTTTCACAAACACATCTTGTTTTTTTATATATGAGCCGTTCCACGAGAAAACCAACATTATGGTCTCTGCGTAATGTATCGACCCAGATCAGCCTGCGTAGTCTGCGCAGACTAATCCGGGCCGACACACTCCGTCTCAGGGGGATAGAGGTATAGCGTAAAGATTCCTGAAACTGAAAATCGACAGGAGGCGAAAAGTGTCTGTCCGGGTAAGCCTGCGCTGCAGGTTCAGGCTGATCCGGGTTGATTACTTTACGCAGAGTCCACAATGTTGGTTTTCGTGTGGAAAGGCTCATATTTATAGTACCGCTGTACTATTATCTATAGAACGCCGGCACTGTCTTTGGTAATGAAGAAACTCTATTATTATGCTTGTTTTCTATTATATTATGTATGAAGTTCTTGTTTTCTGTTCCTCTCTGCAAGTAATGTCACTTTCGATACATGTTATGTCTCAAGGAGCTTTCCACTAGTTTGGCCAAACCAACCACAGCTTATGATCTGTCAGCAGAGAAAGATCAAATAAAACATCAATAAACAACTTCATGTAGAACAAAAATTACATCAAGAAACTGATATAATCAGATAAAACAAAAGCGTTAACGAAATATGGTTTTCCAACTTAAATTCCTTTCTGTTTTCAATAGCCAGATATCTGTTTGATATACTCAATTCGTGCTAGGTCTTAGTTGAGAGAAAGCCTTTTGTCTCTATATTCTGTCACGTTTGTACTACTGTATGTTTGTAATTTGTACATGTATTTTGGCAATAAATATGTTTAAAGTATTATTACTCACATAATTATTAAATTTTGTCTATCAAATTGGCCGACCAAGGAGGTAATCGTGGTAGTTATGGGAATTATGTATTCCATTACTGAGTTATAAGAACATTACGAGACTAATTAATGTTACAATGCGATTTGGGGTTAATCGATCGAGACTTAAATTTGAATACAGTCTCGACCAATCAATACAAAGGTCATTGTGACTAGCGTCAGACGTCTTCCATTAACGTATACCTGTTTTCGTGACAAGTATTCATACATTTGTACATCCATGATACATGCTAAAAAAGAAATACACCACGTATGGTTGAGGCTTCTAAATATGATTCCGTACATAATTTGCGAATGCGCACGGTTATCTGTATCTACACTGGTCGTAACAAACCATGTGGGTCAATGGTCTTGCAATAGCGCCTATGCATATGATCGAATTTATTTTCATTGACCACACGTACGTCACGAGCCTTTTTAATTGGCGCGTTCTACGTTTGACACGTGGATGACAGATCGGATGACGTTTGTTACGCAAGAGTGCGTGTTTTTACTCTTAACTGCATATGCAGAAAGAAAACCATATAAGACAGTTGAGAAATAACTCTCATTTTGTCATATGGTGTTTTAAGACTTTTAATTTTTTAAGATTGAAGCACCTCTGGGTTAGCTTTAGTTCATCAAGTAACGTTTTAAGACTCATCGCTGTGTTGAAATGAAAAGACAGTATGAACCATTGACGTATATCAATAATTCAATCCGAAAACAAAGTTAACGTATACATGGGTAAAGAGTCGTTTGATACGTAATTTCATTGTTTTCTCGATGCGATTGTACATGGGGGATCTTATTTAGTTTAAAATTCAAGCACAAATAAATGGGATTACGTGAGTAGAGTCTAGATACATGTCGGAATAACAGTGCTTGTGATTTTAGTGTCGCGAGGTTTGATTTAGTTATTTAAACGTTAATGTATGTAAATAATGTAACGTGACGCAGATTATTGATTCATTGTGAAAAATATACATGCACACCGGAAGTAAGCGGTTACTCATAATATATCAGAGGATGGTTTTAGAAAGTAATGTTGGAATCCGCCGTGGCCGAGTACGTAGCGTGGGAGTGATTTGGAACCGGGCGTCCCCGGTTTCGATCCCACGTCCCCTGCGGTCATGGTGGAGAGTGCCCTCTGGCAGAGACTATTTTCTAGCCTAGTACTGGTTTGTTTACACAGGGATCGCGAATAAGTGCTCTTGTCGTTATATAACTGAAATAGTGTTGAAAACTGCGTTAACCCTTTCCCTGATATAGACGCTTTCTGACGCCTGTTTTCCATTTTTAGTCATAGGTTATTCATTCAATTATATAGATTTTCTATTTTTTGACAAGATATGTTCAAAGTCGTCTGCTACAGAAATGTTGTAAGAGAGACAGGGTTAAACCCATTAACGAACTATAGTGAATGTCTTACTGACGAAAGTATAACGAACCGATGAACGGACGAGCGGGGCTCGGTGACAACCAATCGTTAGGCATTCACGATAAGTGTAGATTTAAATCAGCCAAGTCTGATCACGCTCTGCCATTCTTGTTAATTTGTCATTGAGGTTTTCAAGAAAGTTCTGTAAAACAGTTTTCACATGTATGGTAATTACGTTTAAGATTGGTTTTCGCTAAGCACCGTCTAGAATTTCATTAGTGGGTTAACCCTTTCCCACATACAGTAACTCTCCAGAATACGACATCCAAAGCATTTTCTCATACATATGGAAAATCTCCACAAACAATAGACATTGTGGAAAAGGTAGAAACTGCTCATGATGAGCAATTTTTCCTTTTTTCACAGTGTTTTCTAGTGTCGTGTGCTGCAGATGTGTCTAAATTCGTTGATTTGAGGGACAGGGTTAAAAGACAGGTTACACGTACGGGTATATGATTCCCGAATCTCAAAATTAACATACATAAAGAATAACAATAACAAGTGTTATGTCATGCACTAATTTTAGTAACACTATTCTTAATTCATAACGTGTTTAGTTAACGTGTATTACGTCATGTACTATTTTTAGAAACCCGTAAAATATCAACGTTTTAGAAACGAAGGAGAACTTTACGTCGTTTGGTTTACGTGTGTTACCTCAGGTACTATATTTAGAAAAAACGTAAAATATCAACGTCTAAGAAACACAAGAGAAACTTTACGTGTATTACGTCATGTACTATTTCTAGAACAAACGTTAAAATATCAATTAACGTGTATAACGTCATGTGCTATTTTTAGAAACATTCAACAAATATTAACGTTATTTAGTTAATTGAATTAAAACATGCACATCAAGCTTCGAGTGGATGCCATATTTCCTCAAATTTCTCTTGTTACCATAACGTTCGGATTCTGGTTTCATTTGATTGGATTTTTCACACGATTTTGGTACTATGGGCCATTATTCACGGCAGAGTTTGCTGGGTTCGCTATCAAGGGATATTCGGGGCTGTGGAAAGGCTGCGATGAGTCGGGAACCCTCTGTTATACGGCGAAGGGTGACACTACAGGTATATTTGAACATTTTTCGCCATTATGACATGACTTTATGAGCCAGTGCACTCGCGAAAGGGTACGCCTTGGCTTTTAATGAACAGTATAGACCAGATCAGCCTGCGCATCAGCAACTCTGATAAAGATCTACACGTGTAATAAGCTTATGTTAACGTGTGTAGATTATGTTAAGACTGAGATGGAAAGGATGATCTGAACCTAAGCTATCGAGAGAAATTGCCAACTTGTACCTTTTGTTGTACACTTTCCCCCTTTTGTCACAACGTTTTAAAAAGTCGTTTGCTGCAGAGGTATTGCCGAGCCCCGGTAGCTCAGTCGGTAGCGACGCGGGCTGTCAATCCAGGGGTTGTGAGTTCGAATCCCGCCAAATTCTTTCCGACGATTGAAAAAAGTCAATGTGACATGCGTTATTCGTCTTCCATCAATGGGCTAAGTCTATGTGGAAAAGCAGCCAGTTGCTTGGGACAATTGTTGTGTGGAGTACTGGTGTGAGAAAACCAGGAAGGTGAACTGGCCGCCGTGATATAACTGAGAAATTGTTAAAAACGGCGTTAAACCCCAATCAATCAGTCATTCAGTGCAGAGGAATTAGAACAGAAAACTTGTGTACGAGCGAAAGGGTTAAACATGAATTTACACAGGTAGTATGTAGTATGTCGATGCGTTTTGCACCTGTCTTTGCTGGAATAACACAGCAGATCTGTCGTAAGCATCTTAACCCCCTTCCACATACAATAAATCTGCAGCAGACGACTTTGAAAACATAGTGACAAAAGCCTGAACAAATCTCCATAAAAGATAGCTTAATTGTTAAATAAAGTTGAAAACATTGTGGCCAAAGGAGAAATTGCTCATCATGAGCAATTTCATCTTTGGCCACAATCTTTTTAAAAGTCGTCTGCTTTTATTACGTCAAAATGCAGGTGGGTAAGGGTTAAGCACGAACTGATAAACATATAAACCCCAGTTCAACCCTGTCCTGGTAACAGATGAGGTACTAAATGGCTGTGTGGAAAGGGGAGATTTACTTGCATTTTCTGCATTTTTTTTTTTTTAACTTTGTATCAAAGTCATATTTCCATTATTCTAACAAAAGACTAAGCAGATGAGCAGGGAGTTTTAACCATTTCTCACATAAAGACGCTTTCGGGCGCCCCTGCAACAGACGACTTTTTGAAAACATAGTGACAAAAGAAGAAATTGCACAAAACGTGCAATTTCTCCTTTTGCAACAATGTTTTCCACTTTTAGACATAGGTTATCCATTCAATTTTTGAGATTTTCTATGTTTTGACAAAATACGTTCAAAGTCGTCTGCTGCAGAATTGTCGTATGAGGGAAAGGGTTAATACCTAAACCCTTTCATTGATTGATTGATTGATTGATTGGGGTTTAACGCCGTTTTTAACAATTTCTCAGTTATATCACGGCGGCCAGTTCACCTACTCATGCATTTCCTGGTTTTCTTACACCAGTACTCCCTTTTCATTGAAGACATATTTTGAGGCATTTGCAACAGACGACTATTGAAAACGTTGTTCAATTTCTCCATTTACCACATTAGTTTCAATGGTTATACATTCATTTATAGAGATTTTTTTCTACATTTTTGCATTGATGTTTTCAAAGTCGTCAGCTGAAGAAATATTTAAATTGGGAAAGGTCAAAACCAACACTGTTCAGAAATACCAACCTTTACAGGTTCATATATTTGAGCCGTTTCACATTATAGCCTCTGCGTAAAGCATCGACCCAGATCAGCCTGCGCAGTCCGCTCAGGATAATCCGGGCGGACACTTCCCGTCTCAGGGGGATAGAGGTATTGAGTAATGATTCATGAAACAGAAAATTCACAGGAGGCGAAAAGTGTCTGCTCGAGTTAGCCTGCGCAGCATGCTTAGGCTGATCTGGGTCGATACTTAACGCAGTGACCACAATGTTGGTTTTACCACGAACAGGTTCATGTATATAAATAAGGACATTACCCAACATAATAGGCCAGTAAAAACTGGAACTTTTGTTGCTTTCGGTAAGCGAAACACAGGTATCGATTTATACACCAAATAAATTCATTCCATGTAAATCGACCAGTTGCACTCAATTGTCACACTTTCTTAGCGTTCCTCATATAGAACACCATATATCATTGAAAAGAGTTACCTTAGCATTCTCTACTTTCACTTTCAAACATGGCAAAATACTAACAGTGATAAAATCAATAATTTCCAGTGCAACCTATACGCATTTACAGTGAGTTTAAACTCAATGTCATATATTCAATGCATTCTGCTGATGGTATACACTAATTTCTACGCAAACAAAGGATTCTTTAGGGACTATTTGGGTGCAGATCAGCATGACAGCGGATGTGTTTGGCGTATTATATTGATATTATGTGCAGTGAGAAATGCCACATACGCCCCTGAAAACAACGCTGGAATGCACCCACTCCTTTCGTTCGTTTCCACTGACCTTTCACTCTCCTCTCTTTTCCATAGCGCTCATTTCAATTGAAAGGGGTGCGGTTGTGGTTGAGGTGTGGCGCATTTGAGTGAAGAAGACACTGTAAATAGAGTTTTCCAATATATTTTCTTATATGTAATTAAAGTCGTCTGCAGCAAATTAGTTGTGTGAGGGAACGGGTTAATTCATTATAAGGGAACGGGTTAAATCATGCCTCTAAAGTGGAGAGGTCATAACTTTTTTTTACCTTGTATGGTATTTTAGAGTCGTTTGTTTTTTATCGTTCGACCGCCTCGGTGGTGTAGTTGTAGAGCGTCCGCCTCGGGTGCTGGAGGTCGCGGGTTCGATCCCCGGTCGCATCACATACCAAATACTTAAACACTGGTCGTAATGGCTGCCCTCCTTGGCGCTCAGGGTTGCGTGTTAACATTACGACTGACTGGCTGGTATCAGGATAAATGGATCAGTAGTACTGGTAACTTACCCAGGAAACTACGTGATATAACTGAACAATTGTTGAAAGCGGCGTTAAACACCAAAATAATCAATCAATCAATGTTATCGTTCGAAAGCCTCTGAGAAAACACCTGAAGTGACATATGGAAAATAGAAAGTTTAAATTTGATATTGGGTGTAATAATATTGTGGGAAAATGGATCACCTTTAACAATGCGTTTTATTTTCCTGCGATGTTATCCAACTGTCATCTGCTCAAAGGTCGTATGGGTCACAGAGGGGGAAAACATTGTGAGAAAGTGTTACATCTGCCCACATTCAACGTCGTATGAGTCACAGAGGGGGAAAACATTGTGAGAAAGTTGTACACCTTCCCACATTCAAGGTCGTATGGGTCACAGAGGGGGGAAAACATTGTGAGAAAGTTTTACCCCTGGCCACATTCAATGTCGTATGGGTCACAGAGGGGGGAAAACATTGTGAGAAAGTTTTACACCTGGCCACATTCAATGTCGTATGGGTCACAGAGGGGGGAAAACATTGTGAGAAAGTTTTACATCTTCCCACATTCAAGGTCGTATGGGTCACAGAGTGGGAAAACATTGTGAGAAAGTTTTACATCTTCCCACATTCAAGGTCGTATGGGTCACAGAGGGGGAAAACATTGTGAGAAAGTTTTACACCTGGCCACATTCAATGTCGTATGAGTCACAGAGGGGGTAAACATTGTGAGAAAGTTTTACATCTTCCCACATTCAACAAATCTGCGTCAGATGATTTGGAATTTTTGTGGGAGAAAAAACTTAAACATTTAATTGGAAATGAAAGTATTATTAGCAACATCGTGACAGGTTGTGTTGAACAACATTTTTAAATCTTTTATCCTTTTCCTCAAACTGACACTTTCTGGTGACTTTGCAGCAGATGACTTTTGAAACCATTGTGGCCAAAGGAGAAATTGCTCATGATGAGGAATTTCTTCTTTGGCTACAATGTTTTCAACTTTATTAAACAATTAAGCTATCTTTTATGGTGATCTGCTTAGGTTTTCGTCACTATGTTTTCAAAGTCGTCTGCTGCAGAATTGTTGTATGTTGGAAAGGTTTAAGAAATTTGAATACATTGTGGGAAAAGGAGAAATTCCTCATTATGAGCAATTTCCGTTTTTTGTCACAATGTTTTTTAAAGTGGTCAGATGCAGCATCATACTATCTGGAAACTGGATGTAGAATCTTGATACATAATTGAAAACATTGTGGAAAAAACACGCAAATGATTGTCAAAACGTCGTGTATGGGGTTTCGACCTTTCCCAAATGCAGACACCTTTTGACGTATATGTAGCAGACGGCATTTGTGTCAAAATAGGAAATAGCTAATAATATCTTTTGATTAAGTAGAATCTTCATTTTTTTTTTCTGGATATTTTCAAAGTCATCTGCTGCAGTGAGTTTGATGAACTGTACGAAGATTATGAGAAAAGCGCTAAATTCTGGGACATGAGTATACTGATAATTGTGCGCATGAACTGATCCTTTTCATACAGTATCTTCTCTTGATACCAAACCAAACCCTATGATGTTGGTACTCAAAAGAATCGTCTCAGCGAGTATCCACAACATACGGTATAAGAGTCAAATACGGATTTCAGAATGTAAACTAAGTAATCTTATCTACAGCTCTGATTTATAAAGAAGCCTATACAGCGATTCCCACCCAGCGAATTATTTAAAGGCATCCAAATAGCGCTGTCTGTAGTATATGCAAGCATAGTGATTGGAGCTTGTGTAGTACCGAATCTAGTAGAATATATGATTTATATGTGAATTTCATAGAAACACTTGGTGTACAGTCGGATTGTGTTTCCTTGACGTCGGGAAGGAATTTTAACAAAAGTTAATTGCATACGTTGTATACTTTGTGTACAAATAAATAACTAAATACCTTGGTATAAAGAAAAAATCTGGATTCTTAACATAACAACTTTTTTTCTGTTGTAAAAGAGCTGTCAGCGAAAAGATGGCGTTCGGTAGTGCACCTCTCTTAGTTAAAGTTACAATGTTTCTACTCATGGCCGGATGTTTGGTTCACCTGATCGGCTTTGCGACATCCTACTGGCAGAAATGGACCTACAACAGCAGCCATTATAATAATATATATGGCCGCTCGAGGCAACACCAGGCGTACCGTGGCAGGACGACGTTACATTTCGGACTCTGGTCCAACTGTTACGAGTATGAAGGTTCCCGGGAGACTTGCGGAGATGCAACCGGCCCAAGTATGTTTTCGTTTGAGTTTTTAGATATTTAAAATTGAAATGAGGAATGCGTAGAACCGGGTTGTTTCACTCTTTGACTGATCGAATCCTCGCGTGTAGATCCAGGCCAGCCCTGTACCGTTGGATGCTTAACTTAACATTTTATATTGAAATTGCATGGCATCGACTATGGATACTTCAAAATGCAACGCTTTTCAATTCTATTTTAATTAATTGTACATGTTTGTATGTTGCTGTGTGCCTTCGCCATATTTCATTTTAAGTTGTTTGTAAATGGTTAAAGGCCTGTTTTTATGCCGATTTCTTATAAGGTTGAGTTTAATCATTCAGCATTGAAAGGGTTAAATAGGGTTTTCGTTAGTATTTAAATATGATATTGAAGCGTTGTTCATACATCAACAATGGGCGAGATCTAAGCGGTTGGAATTATTGGTATCCCGGGTTCGGTGGACGCTCTGGGTGATTTCGTAGAAGTGACCCTCGGAAAACTTATTTCCTGGCATTTGTTCTGGTTGTTTGTTAACCATGGATCATGAATAAGTGTTCTGTTGCCGTGAAATATCTGAGATACTTTTGAAAATATGATAAAACCTGGAAACAAACGCACCAAAAAAGTTTTCTAAATAAAACATCAGAGACAAGCGCTATTTGAATGGAAAGTGGCGCACGTGACACCTGTCAGCCCGTGACTGTCTCACCCGGTTGTTCACTGTCCGACTACGCGTACTTTTGCTTTAGATGTAGCTCTCCGGCAAAATTACATCGTGCATCCCAATGTGTTTAATAAGCAAATGCTCTTTGCAGCAAAACGAAATTGTCCGTCTGTTGTCAATCCGGTTGCACTATCTTGACTAGTCAAATCTCAAGTTTCACACACCAATCGCCAATAGCTATTTTTGGTAGAAATGCGATAGCAAGGCTACCATAGTTCCAGGTGAACTTTTGAAGTCACGTGTTGTAAATGACCATTTCTACCAAATTCAGTACGCCAACAAAATAGTGCAAACAAATTTTTGATTGAATGACGAACGCAAACGTAAGCAAAATTCAAATAAGTAACAAAAAATGCACTTATTATAGATAACCAAATAAAATAATAAGTCTCTGAATGTGTAAATATCATATTTAAGTGTAATAAAGGATAAGGATATCACTACCCCCCCCCCCCCCCCCCCCCCCCCCCCCCCCCCATCCCCTTATATACTCAAGCTTGTACTTACCGCCTGAACAAATTACCCTTTGTTAAGTGTAACACGTTATTCCCTCTAGTAACAGAAATAGATGAGCAACATAACATTTCCTCTTACAAAGAAGATTTGTTTGTGATATTTGAATAACTTTCGTTCCAACAGTGTGGACTCTGCATAATGCATCGACCATATAAGCCTGCGCAGTCAGCGTAGGCTAATTCGGGCCGAACCATTCCGTCTCAGGGGGATAGAGGTAGAGAGTAATGATTCCTGAAACAGAAAATTCACAGGAGGTAAAAAGCGTCTGTCTGGATTAGCCCGCGTGGCATGCTTAAGCTAATCCGGGTCGATATTTTACGCACAGACCACAATGTTGGTTTTCCCACGAACAGGTTCACATATATAATGACGTACAGCACCAGATATAATGGGCCTGTAAAAACGGTTGCGTTCAGTAAGCGAAACACAGGTCTCGGTTGAGTTTTGAGGTCACAATACACCAAATAAATTCCTTCTTTGTTTCCATGTAAATCAACCAGTTTCAGTCCTAAATTGTCACACAAGGAGGGGGAATCATGCATTATGCAAGGAAGAATTCACCAAGCGCCAATGGTTTCCGTTATTCTGGACCAAATGGGGCCTGGAAAACCCGGTGTTTAGCATTCTCTACTTTCACTTTCAAACATGGTCAAAATACTAACAGTGATAAAATCAATCATTTACAGTGCAACCTATACGCATTTACAGTGAGTTTAAACTCAATGTCATATATTCAATGTATTCAGGTGATGGTATACACTCATTTCTACACAAACAAAGGGCTTTTAGGGACTATTGGGGTGGGCATCATAATGATAGCGGATGTATTTGGCGTAATTTGACCTTGATATTATGTGGAGTGAGAAATGCCACATACGCCCCTGAAAACAACGCTGGAATCCACCCACTCCTTTAGTCTCCTCCGGCTATGTAGTGGCATTTTCAATCTCCTCTCTCTATAGCGACCATTTTAATTGAGAGGGGTGCGGTTGGGGTGGGGGCACATTTGAGTAAAGAAGTCAAAAGCGTTTTGATATGACTGATCTGTAACCCTTTCCCCCATATAGAAGCTTACGAATTTTCTATTCTATAATTTTAAGTAATTATTTGTAAATAGAGTTTTCCAATATTTTTAGCTCACCTGTGCACGAAGTGCTCAGGGTGAGTTATTGTGATCGCCCTATGTCCGGCGTCCGTTGTCCGTCGTCCGTCGTCCGTCGTCAGTCGTCCGTCGTCCGTCGTCCGTCAACATTTTCTCCTCTGTAACCGGTGGGTCAACTGGGATGAAACTTCACAGAAAGCATCCTCGCAATGTCCTCACCAGAATTCCTTAACATTTTTGGGATCCATGCAGAGTTCTGGTTTCCATGGCAACGAAATGAAAAAAACTTAAAAATTCTTAAAAATCTTCTCCTCCCAAAGTGTCAGGCCGATTTTCAAATTATTTTGTAGAAATGATCCTTGGGTGACCCTCTATCAGATTCCTTCAAGCCATGTTGATTGGTCGAAAAACATGGCCGCCAGGGGGGGGGCGGGGCTATTTTGCCTTATTAGGCTATAGTGCAAACTTAAAAACTCTTCTCCTCCAAAAGTGTCAGGCCGATTTTCAAATAATTCTGTAGAAATGTTCCTTGGGTGATCCTCTATCAGATTCCTTCAAGCCATGTTGATTGGTCAAAAAGCATGGCCGCCAGGGGGGCGGGGCTATTTTGCCTTTTATGGCTATAGTGAAAACTTAAAAAATCTTCTTCTCCATAAGTGTCGGGCCGATTTTCAAATAATTTTCTAGAAATGTTCCTTGGGTGACCCTCTATCAGATTCCTTCAAGCCATGTTGATTGGTCGAAAAACATGGCAGCCAGGGGGCGGGGCTTTTTTGCCTTATATGGCCAAAGTGAAAACTTAAAAAATCTTCTCCTCCGAAAGTGTCAGGCTGATTTTTAAATAATTTTGTAGAAATGTTCCTAGGGTGACCCTTTATCAGATTCCTTCAAGCCAAGTTGATTGGTCGGAAACTATGGCTGCCAGGGGGCGGGGCTTATATAGCTAAAGTGAAAAAAAAAAACAGGTGAGCGATTCCAGGGCCATCATGGCCCTCTTGTTTCTTATATGTAATTAAAGTCGTCTGCAGCAAATTAGTTGTGTGAGGGAAAGGATTAAATCATCATGAGAGAAAGGGTTAAATCATGCCTCTACAGTGGGGAGGTCATAACTTTTTACCTTGTATGGTATTTTAGAGTCGTTTGTTTTTATCGTTCGACCGCCTCGGTGGTGTAGTTGTAGAGCGTCCTTCTCGGTGGTGTAGTGGTAGAGCGTCCTCCTCGGTGGTGTAGTGGTAGAGCGTCCTCCTCGGTGGTGTAGTTGTAGAGCGTCCTCCTCGGTGGTGTAGTGGTAGAGCGTCCGCCTCGGTGGTGTAGTGGTAGAGCGTCCGCCTCGGTGGTGTAGTTGTAGAGCGTCCCCCTCGGTGGTGTAGTTGTAGAGCGTCCTCCTCGGTGGTGTAGTGGTAGAGCGTCCTCCTCGGTGGTGTAGTGGTAGAGCGTCCTCCTCGGTGGTGTAGTGGTAGAGCGTCCTCCTCGGTGGTGTAGTGGTAGACGTCCTCCTCGGTGGTGTAGTGGTAGAGCATCCTCCTCGGTGGTGTAGTGGTAGAGTGTCCTCCTCGGTGGTGTAGTGGTAGATCGTCCGCCTCGGTGGTGTAGTGGTAGAGCGTCCTCCTCGGTGGTGTAGTGGTAGAGCGTCCTCCTCGGTGGTGTAGTGGTAGAGCGTCCTCCTCGGTGGTGAAGTGGTAGAGCGTCCCCCTCGGTGGTGTAGTGGTAGAGCGTCCTCCTCGGTGGTGTAGTGGTAGAGCGTCCTCCTCGGTGGTGTAGTGGTAGAGCGTCCACCTCGGTGGTGTAGTGGTAGAGCGTCATCCTCGGTGGTGTAGTGGTAGAGCGTCCTCCTCGGTGGTGTAGTGGTAGAGTAGTGGTAGAGCGTCCTCCTCGGTGGTGTAGTGGTAGAGCGTCCACCTCGGTGGTGTAGTGGTAGAGCGTCCGCCTCGGTGGTGTAGTGGTAGAGCGTCCTCCTCGGTGGTGTAGTGGTAGAGCTTCCTCCTCGGTGGTGTAGTGGTAGAGCGTCCTCCTCGGTGGTATAGTGGTAGAGCGTCCTCCTCGGTGGTGTAGTGGTAGAGCGTCCGCCTCGGTGGTGTAGTGGTAGAGCGTCCTCCTCGGTGGTGTAGTGGTAGAGCGTCCGCCTCGGTGGTGTAGTGGTAGAGCGTCATCCTCGGTGGTGTAGTGGTAGAGCGTCCCCCTCGGTGGTGTAGTGGTAGAGCGTCCTCCTCGGTGGTGTAGTGGTAGAGCGTCCTCCTCGGTGGTGTAGTGGTAGAGCGTCCTCCTCGGTGGTGTAGTGGTAGAGCTTCCTCCTCGGTGGTGTAGTGGTAGAGCGTCCTCCTCGGTGGTGTAGTGGTAGAGCGTCCTCCTCGGTGGTGTAGTGGTAGAGCTTCCTCCTCGGTGGTGTAGTGGTAGAGCGTCCTCCTCGGTGGTGTAGTGGTAGAGCGTCCTCCTCGGTGGTGTAGTGGTAGAGAGTCCTCCTCGGTGGTGTAGTGGTAGAGCGTCCTCCTCGGTGGTGTAGTGGTAGAGCGTCCACCTCGGTGGTGTAGTGGTAGAGCGTCCTCCTCGGTGGTGTAGTGGTAGAGCGTCCTCCTCGGGTGCGGGAGATCGCGGGTTCGATCCCCGGTCGCGTCATACCAAAGTCTTAACAGCTGGTAGTAATCGCTGCCCTCCTTGGCGCTCATGGTTGGATTGATAGCATTACGACTGACTGGCTGGCGTCAGGATAAATAGAACAGTAGTACTGGTATCTTACCCAGGAAACTACGTGATATAACTGAAAAATTGTTGAAAGCGGCGTTAAACACCAAAATAATCAATCAATCAATGTTATCGTTCGAAAGCCTCTGAGAAAACACCTGAAGTGACATATGGAAAATAGAAAGTTTAAATTTGATATTGGGTGTAATATGGATCACAATTAGCAATGTATTTTATTTTCCCGCTATAACTGTCATCTGCTCCAATGTCGTATGGTTCACAGAGGGGGAAAGCATTGTGAGAAAGTTTTACACCTGCCCACATTCAACAAATCTGCGTCAGATGCTTTAATCTTTATTTGGAAAAAAATCATAACATTCTGTGGAAATGAAAGTATTAATAGCAATTTAATTCATTTGAAAACATTGTGGAAAAGGGAGTAATTCATCATTATGAGCCATTTCCGCTTTTGCCACAATGTTTTTAAAAGTCGTCAGATGCAGATGTATCAAAATGCGTCTGTGTAAGGGAAAGGGGTTGGTTTATAAAATCTGGAAAAACTGGATGTAGAATCTTGATACATCATTGAAAACATTGTTGAAAAAACACGCAAATGTTTTCAAAACGTCGTGTATACATATATCGGAGGAGAGGGCTTAAACCGTTCCCGAAATTAAACACCTTTTGACGCATCTGCAGCAGACAGCATTTGTGGCAAAATAGGAAATAGCTAATAATATCTAATCTTTACTACTACTTTCAACTCTATACGATAACTATCACGCTTTTAATTAAGTAGAATTTTCATTATTATTTTTGTCTGGATATTTTTCAAAGTCATCTGCTGCAGTGGGTTTGATGAACTGTACAAAGATTAGGGGAAAACCGCTAAATTCTGGGATATGAGTATAGATTTGTGCGCATAAACTCATCCTTTTCCCCCACAGTATCTCCTCGTGTTACCAAACCCAACAAAACCCTATGTTGTTTGTACTCAAAATAATCGTCTCAGCATATATAAGAGTCAAATACGGATTTCAGAATGTGAACTAAGTAATCTTATATACAGCTCTAATTAACCCTTTCCTTCATATAGACGCTTTCTGACGCCTCTGCAGCAGACGGCTTTTTGAAAACATAGTGACAAAAGAAGAAATTGCACAAAACGTGCAATTTCTCCTTTTGCCACAATGTTTTCCACTTTTTGTCATAGGTTATCCATTCAATTATAGAGATTTTCCATCTTTTGACAAAACATGTTCAAAGTCGTCTGCTGCAGAATTGTCGTATGAGGGAAAGGGTTAATAAAGCAGCCTATACAGCGATTCCCAGCGAATGCTCTCCACCTTTTCAATATATAGAGCAGTTACTGAATATCCCAATAGCGCTGTATGTTGTATATGCACACATAGTGATTGGCGCTTGTGTAGTACCGAATCTAGTAGAATATATGATTTATACGTGAATTTTATAGAAACACTTGTGTACAGTCGGATTGTGTTTCCTTGACGTCGGGAAGGAATTGTTAACAAAAGTTAATTGTAAACGTTGTATACTTTGTGTATAAATAAATAACTAAATACCTTGGTGTTAAGAAAAAATCTGGATTCTTAACATAACAACTTTTTTATCTGTTGAAAAGGAGCTGTCAGCGACGATATATTTAATTAAAAGTTAATTATAGAAAATATAAAAAATACAAAATGGCGTTCGGAAGTGCACCCCTCTTAGTCAAAGTTACAATGTTTCTACTCATGGCCGGATGTTTGGTTCACCTGATCGGATTTGCGACATCCTACTGGCAGAAATGGACCTACGACAGCAGCCATTATAATAATCAATATGCCCGCTTGAGACAACAGGTATTCCGTGGCAGGGCGACTCGCCATTCCGGACTCTGGTCCACCTGTTACGAGTATGAAGGTTCCCGGGAGGTTTGCGGGGATACAACCGGCCCAAGTATGTTTTCGTTTGAGATCTTTGATATTTTAAATATTGAAAAGAGGAATGCGTAGCACCGGGTTGTTTCACTCTTAGTCTGCTCGAACCCACCTTGTGTAGCCTGCACCACCTGTGTAGGACCAGACTAGCCGGCTCTGTACTGTTGGATGCTCAACTTAATATTTTATATTGAAAAAGCATGGCATCGACTATGGAGTCTTCAAAATGCAACGCTTTTCAATTATATTTTAATTAATTGTACATGTTTGTATGTTGCTGTGTGCCTTCGCCATATTTCATTTTAAGTTGTTTGTAAATGGTCAAAGTCATGGTTTAATGCCGATTTCTTATAAAGTTGAGTTTAATCATTCAGCATTGAAAGGGTTAAATAGGTTTTTTGTGACTCCTGTGAGTACTTTTGCTTTAGATGTAGCTCTCCTTCAAAATTACATCGTGCATCCCAATGTGTTTAATAATCAAATGCTCTTTGCAGCTCAACGAAATTGTCCGTTTGTTGTCACATCTGGTTGCACTATCTTGACCAATCAAATCACAAGATTCACACACCCATCGCCAATTGCTATTTTTTAATAGAATTGCGAGAGCAAGGCTACCATAGTTTCAGGTGAACTTTTGAAGTAAATGACTGAGAACACCATTTCTACCAAATTCAGTACGCCAACAAAATAGT